>OV651813.1:68761902-68814402 GCA_927349885.1 Psylliodes chrysocephalus
TGCACCGCCTCTGATAATTAGGTTGTGTCTGTACTTACTCTTGATATTATCTTGAAGAAGCATTTTCAAGAGGCCTTCTACACATTAAGCATGTTTTCACCATATTATTAGAGATAATAAATCTTAAATATACATTTACAACCCTTACAACGTTATAAATAATAATATTTTCCGTAAAATACAAATAAGAAATTGACATGTGTCAGAAAGTGTCAGAACTGGCGCTGTCAAATTTGGCAACGCTGATTAAATAAGCCAATTACAGAAGCGGTATTTTCCCCTCGGGAAGAGTAGATGTTGCTAACAAAATTTAGCGCGGGAAAGGGGGGAAGACTCCCTCTAGTAGTAATTGCTCGGAGGTTGGAGCCGACTCTGCCCCACCCAATTTGCATGTTACTATAGTTATATGTCAGATATTTTGTCAGTTAGAAATGTAATGTCATGTTTTCAATATACAGAAATTAAATTTGAACTTTTAATTTATTTTCACATTAAAAGAAAAGTACAGAAAAGCAATACAGTAAAAATCAAAAATCACAATTTTATCAGCGGATTACCTTAATTAATAAAAATTCGCCTTCCCCTTTCTAAATTTAGAAAGATAGACAATCGAAAATGAATCTCGATTGACAGATATAGAATTGTCATCTCAAGAAAAGAGATGGGACAATAGAGGTGTTTGAAAAATAACGGTATTAAAGATATACCGTTACAACATGAATAGCTATAAATGATTCGATAAGTATACTTCAGGAATACACCACAAGTATATAAATGCCAATTATACATTTTCGTCCCGATTATCACATTTATCTTATACCTATTTTTATATTATTATGTAGTTAACGTTTTCCAGTGCTATTTATAATCGTTAATAAGTCCAAACTGTATAGTTCAATTAAGTGTTCATCTAGTGTCATAAATCTTTATTTATAGTTTGGATATATTATTAAAAAGTTGTTACCTTCTTTTTAATTTCTACGATGTCAATTGTAATTAAAAGGTGATTTAGCTCAAATTGCTAATACTGCGTTGATTTATAAATTGACCAGGACAAATGAAATTAGAGTAGCTTGTCTGGTTCGCGGGCCAAAGTCTACTTTACGATAAAATAAAAGATATCATCATAATGAGACAACGACAAAAATGTTGAGCGCCAGCAAGTTTTTGAGTAACTTGGAAAACTTATCTGATTTGATATGCCCTGTTTAATTGAGTCCGAAAAAAATAAAAAGAGTGAATGTATACAATATAAATTAATAATTAGTGAGTAAACGTGAAAAAAAATAAATTTAAATTGACTGATAGATAACAAAAATGAATTGAATGAAGTTGAATATGTATTTAATAGGTATAAAAGTCTCGACCATTGTCATTCTAATACGGTACTTTCATGTCGTATGTCGTGGACATCCGGCTTTACTTAGATACTTGGAGCTTGGAACTTGAAACTCGGAACTTGGAGAAACTACGTAACTCTGAGCTTCTTGGAGAAACTACGTAACTAGAACTTGGAGTTTAAAGCTTGGACTTTAAAGCTTGGAGTTTCTTGGATCTTAAAGCTTCTAGGAGCAACTAGGTAACTCAGGACTTCTTGGAGCTTAGATCTACGATCTTCCTGGAGCTTCTTGGAGCCACTACAGGTTCAGAAATAAAAAGAACCTCAGTAACAGTAAAAGTACATATACATGCCAGTTTGGAAATCTAACGGACTTATGCATAAACGGGACAAATATTAAAGTTACATCGTCTGAACAGAATATAAAATATCACGACAAATATTAAAATTACATCATCTGAACAAAATATAAAATATTTATATTGCCAAAATAAGTTATAACAATAAGTTTTACATCATCTGAACAAAACATAAGTTATTTATAAGGCCAAAATAAGTTAAGAGCCATAGATTTCCGTTTAAACTGTATTTCCAGACTGACTTGTAATTCAATTATTTAGTTGCCATCCCGCGTATATATTAGAGTATCAAAGAAAGGCTAAAAATATTATTAGTTAGGGTAGCTATAATCTATATAAAATAAAATAAAACATAAATAACCGGCATGATGGTAATAAAAAAATCAAATGGCCGATATTTTCGATTTTTTAACGAAATCCAGCAAAATGTTAAAATATAAGGTGAAAGAAACATTACCTGACAAGTATCCCAACGTTAATACACAATAAACACAGATAAAGGAAGATAACTACGGAAATCTACTCATAGTAGCTAATTATTTAACGGCACAAACTACCACATTGTACTCGATAAACCAAAAGGACGATTGAATCCACACGAATAGATTTTATCTCGGCGTGGTTGTTCAAAGAAACACACGGTACTTGCGCAAACCGTACTTTGCAAATTTCGAGAAGGAAGCGAGCGGTGGTCGTTTAACTTGTGCTACGAGGGGTTATAGAGAAGTTGTTAAAAATAAATTTGAAATTAATTTAAAATTAATTTCACGTAACATAGTACTTTATTTCCTAATTATAATGTAATTTATTCTTTAGAATACTAGTCACTTTTGTACTTATTTTAAATATACATTTGTTAATTTTTTAATACTTATTAATAATCTCTCCTCCCCCTTTCAAAAAAAGGCAAATATTCCGAGCATTTGAGAAGCCTGGGCGTTTTTATCCCCTTAGGACTAAAAGAATTAAACTAGTTGCCAAGAACCGCTCGACTATGCTATTAAGGGATAATTTTTTTGTTTTTTTAATTTAATTTTTTTATTATTTTTATTTGCCACTGGGAATTGATGTTTCTTCTGGACTCCAGGACCATTTGGCTGGTGACAGTGCTGCCTAAATCCCTTAATAGTATATTAACAACAGTAGCTTAAGACCTATCAGTAGTTATAAAAGGTCTTTAGGCTAGTTGGTTGTTACATTTAGTGACAAGTACTGGTCTTTAGGCATCCCGGTTGTTACAGTTATTGCATATTTTAACGCATATTCTAAGGGGACTAAAACTTTTTTTCATAAAAAAACAAATATTTTTTTTAAAAATCGAGTATTTTTCGGTAAAGTCTAAAAAAATATTACGTAAATCTACTTTTACTGAATCTAAAAGTAAATTTATTGCCCTTTAAATAATATAATTTTATTACTTTCTACTACAATAAATTTTAAATAAACTGGATACATATAAAATATGTTTCTATTGTATCTACTATTATGTTTGATATTTTAAATTAATTTATTTAATTAAAAAAAATATTAAGTAAAATATTCTAAAATAAGACCATAAGCATTAAAAGTTAAAGCTTTGCTAAAAGAATGTTATCAAGGGCAAATAAAATACCAACAAAAATTCAGAAGGTCTCTGGTCTTGTTTTTGAATAACCTTTTAATTGCAATGTTGTATTTATGAGTAGAATATTATAATAATAATAAGTATAATAATGTTTAATCAAGAAGAGTTGCAAATTGTTAAATAAATACACAATAATTAATTAGGTACACGATTTATTTTTTACCTGTATTATATTATGTTTTAGACAAACATAACATTTAGAACTTAAATCAACGTTGTTTAAAAAAGTGCTTGGAACAGAATACAGTACATTTCGTAGGTTCCCAAGAATTTCTCTTTATAAAATTTAACCATTTCTTACATTTTTATGGATCCAGTGGAAATTTTCAATAAATGAATAAAATTGTGTTTATACTATAGATACAAAAATGTTGTATTTTTGAAAGAGTAAAACCAAATTTGGTAGATTTTCACACTTTTATTTTAAAAATAAAAATTTTTAAACAAACACTAACATGACATATGTTTCGAAGTACAACTTCTTTTTCAAATGTGACTATTTACAATTCGGTATCCAATATATATACAAAATAATTTAACAAAACAAAGTACTTAAGAAAACATCAATAACATTACAAAATAAACTAACTATTTAAAGTAAATAAGGGTACTTAGGTAATTATAATATCCATCAAATAACAATAAGATAGCCCATTACCGGGATTATCTCACAGAAAACTGGGAAAGAGGTTTAATAAGGGTGAATTATTAATATCTAATTGATCATTTAGTAAGTTATCTGAATTTTTAAATCTATTTATTTCAAGTGTTTCTAAATGGTTTAATTTAAGGCTCTTATTTTCTACATGTAAAATTTCAAAGTTGTCTGTAAAAGAATGATTTTCAGCTAAAATATGATTTGAGTAAGTAGAATTATTTTTGTTTTTTGTATAGCTATTATAATGTTCGGAATAGCGTTTTTTGAAAGTACGGCCTGTTTGACCAATATACAATTTTGGACAACTACCACAATTTAATTTATATACCCCCGATTTATTATTAGGATTAATTTTACCCTTATTGTTTTTAATATACTTCCCAAGCGTATTATTGGTTTTAAAAGCTACGTTAATATTTTGGTTTTTTAAATATGATGATACCTTTTCACTAGGAGCTCCTATATATGTAAGACTCTTATATCTGCAATTTGGATCTTTAATTATGGGATAAACTTGTTGAATAGCCTGTTTAAAAAGTTTTTTCTCTAAAATGTTGTCTACTAACTTTGAATTAAAATTATTATTTACTGCGATTTGTTTAATGATATTTAATTCTTTTGTGAAGTTCTCTTTGGTAAGGGGAATATTAACTAATCTATGGATCATACTGTTGTATGCTGCCAGCTTTTGTTTGTATGGATGAGATGAACTATTATTTATTGTAATATCCGTATGTGATGGCTTATGAAATATCCCAAAACTATGGCCTTTATTATTTTTAATAATATTTAAGTCTAAAAAATTAATTGAATTATCCTTCTCTGTTTCCATAGTAAATTTAATATTAGGGTGTATAGTATTGATAAAAACTAATAAAGAATTTAACTGTCTACTAGTACCAGTAAAAGCAGTCAATATATCATCAACATATCTATGCCAATACAGACAATGTTTACTTAAATTATTGCTATGAATTTTATTTTCTATATTATCCATAAATATTTCTGCAAGCAACGGGCTTAATGGGTTCCCCATAATAAGACCTTCATTTGCTGAGTAGATGTTATTTTGAAATTGAAAATAATTTTGTTTTAGGCAAATGTTTAACAAATTTAGGATTTCTTCTTTGATTATAATATTGACTTGATTACGATCTAATAAGTTTTCTACTAGCTTAACTGTTTCTTTAGGAGGTATACTAGGAAATAAGTTTGTTACATCGAACGATACTAATTTTGTGTTACTAGGTAATTTAATGTTTTTTAATTTTTCTGTTAATTCATAAGAATTTTTTATACTATACTTTGAATTGAACAGAAAAATTAAAAAACATTAAATTACCTAGTAACACAAAATTAGTATCGTTCGATGTAACAAACTTATTTCCTAGTATACCTCCTAAAGAAACAGTTAAGCTAGTAGAAAACTTATTAGATCGTAATCAAGTCAATATTATAATCAAAGAAGAAATCCTAAATTTGTTAAACATTTGCCTAAAACAAAATTATTTTCAATTTCAAAATAACATCTACTCAGCAAATGAAGGTCTTATTATGGGGAACCCATTAAGCCCGTTGCTTGCAGAAATATTTATGGATAATATAGAAAATAAAATTCATAGCAATAATTTAAGTAAACATTGTCTGTATTGGCATAGATATGTTGATGATATATTGACTGCTTTTACTGGTACTAGTAGACAGTTAAATTCTTTATTAGTTTTTATCAATACTATACACCCTAATATTAAATTTACTATGGAAACAGAGAAGGATAATTCAATTAATTTTTTAGACTTAAATATTATTAAAAATAATAAAGGCCATAGTTTTGGGATATTTCATAAGCCATCACATACGGATATTACAATAAATAATAGTTCATCTCATCCATACAAACAAAAGCTGGCAGCATACAACAGTATGATCCATAGATTAGTTAATATTCCCCTTACCAAAGAGAACTTCACAAAAGAATTAAATAGCATTAAACAAATCGCAGTAAATAATAATTTTAATTCAAAGTTAGTAGACAACATTTTAGAGAAAAAACTTTTTAAACAGGCTATTCAACAAGTTTATCCCATAATTAAAGATCCAAATTGCAGATATAAGAGTCTTACATATATAGGAGCTCCTAGTGAAAAGGTATCATCATATTTAAAAAACCAAAATATTAACGTAGCTTTTAAAACCAATAATACGCTTGGGAAGTATATTAAAAACAATAAGGGTAAAATTAATCCTAATAATAAATCGGGGGTATATAAATTAAATTGTGGTAGTTGTCCAAAATTGTATATTGGTCAAACAGGCCGTACTTTCAAAAAACGCTATTCCGAACATTATAATAGCTATACAAAAAACAAAAATAATTCTACTTACTCAAATCATATTTTAGCTGAAAATCATTCTTTTACAGACAACTTTGAAATTTTACATGTAGAAAATAAGAGCCTTAAATTAAACCATTTAGAAACACTTGAAATAAATAGATTTAAAAATTCAGATAACTTACTAAATGATCAATTAGATATTAATAATTCACCCTTATTAAACCTCTTTCCCAGTTTTCTGTGAGATAATCCCGGTAATGGGCTATCTTATTGTTATTTGATGGATATTATAATTACCTAAGTACCCTTATTTACTTTAAATAGTTAGTTTATTTTGTAATGTTATTGATGTTTTCTTAAGTACTTTGTTTTGTTAAATTATTTTGTATATATATTGGATACCGAATTGTAAATAGTCACATTTGAAAAAGAAGTTGTACTTCGAAACATATGTCATGTTAGTGTTTGTTTAAAAATTTTTATTTTTAAAATAAAAGTGTGAAAATCTACCAAATTTGGTTTTACTCTTTCAAAATTAAATGGATTTTCATCAAGTAAAGGCCGAAACAATAAATAATTTAAAAAATGTTGTATGCTAATTTAGAATGTATTTTCTTATATTTACTTATTTCTATCATTGAGAAGAAACTATTTAATTTAATTCTGAAAACTGTATTTATATTTTATTTTAATACCACCCTGCACTGTGTTTATACTTACTTATTAAATGTTATTTTTAAAATTTTCTTGTTATCCACATCATTCCTACTTGTGCAATTGAGCTTGACACATGACGCCATTGTTGTTTTTGAGACAAATGGTTTATATAAACGTATACAGGGTGTTTCATAATATATGCGCAGGACTTCAGGACGTGATAGCTCGACAAAAATATGAATGTATTTCAAGATTAAAATTTGATTTTTCTCAAAAACGGTCGACTTTAGAACGTATGACCAAGAGTACCTTTTTTGTGTAGAAAACATTGGCGGTTCAAATGGGCGTCTCAAAACCGTACTTTTTAGAGTAGTGACATTTTAGAGGGTAAGTTAATAGAAACGTTTTTTCATATTTTTGGACGAGCTATCACGTCCTGAAGTCCTGTGCATATATTATGAAACACTCTGTATAATTAACTATAATGAAATTGAACAATAGATTAAAATACAATCGGTCACAAGTAAAGAAAGTCCAATATCAATATGGCCGACGTAATGACACTTTTGACTACGTGATTGAGGCTCCTTCCCTATTTGTTTACGTCTATCGGTACTGGTACAAGTCTAGTAACTTAGTAATTATCAAATTTAAGAATGAGACAATAAAACGCAAAATCAGTAGGCTAATAAATTAAGCCTAATTTATTAAACCTGTGTGATACTGATTTTACGTTTTATTGTCATATTGAAGATGAACACATTTGAGATGAACACATTTAAGATGTTGAATTCCCTTCTCCTTCTCAATTTAAGAATTCCTTGGAATTGAGAAAACGTTACTTAAATATTATTTAGTGCAGTTGAGATTTTCCTTTGTGATCTGTTCGCTCTTTTTGATACATCTCAATTGAGCAGAGAGCACACTACGATGTGTGGGACTGTGCACGATCACGTGAAGGATTATGATCGGCGGTAACGGCATTGGCATTACTTGTTGTTACCTACATCGAGGAGATGATTTCGAGACTCGTAAACAATACTTTTGAAATGTTAATGGAATGTATACAGTGGAGCAAGAAACCGCTCAAAAGAAGATAGCACCTGCTTAGTTTTTATTTATATATACTTTCTAACAGGCAGGCGGTACAAAAAAATTAAGTTCAGTTTTTGGGAGGTTAATTCTTACTCTAACATCATTATTATAAATTTAAATTAAATTCACATTAAATATGATCAGGAGTTGTTATTAAGAATAATGGGTGATTTTTATAACAAGAATATAGAGGTATAAAAAATTCGAAAGGAGTTTATACCCGATCTTTTTATGAAGACCTCTGCTCTGAACCATTAATTTAGTAGCAACGAATTAAGAACCGTAGAATGGGGCGAATAGGTTAGCTGAGGTGAACAGAATCAAAAATTGGAAGTTTATTAGTGTAAATCACACAACCTTAATGTTATAATAAAAGTTTTCTATTTAAGTTTGATTGGTTGTCTAACTATTGATCTCATAAAGGTTACCAATATTGTATCATTCAGCTTATAGAGGCATTATAACTATTATAATTTGGAGTCTATCCCACTTGTTGATTGGATATTTTCGCGTGCCGGAAGATGAGGTTATAAACTTCGAAACCAGTAGCATTAAAATACATATCTTTGTTAGATTTAATTGACCTTTTTTTCTTCCCTACCCCTACATTTAACCATGTTAGACATGGCTACTCCGATTGAATAGTATTTGCTTGTTTATTCACATCAGAGCAACCAACAGCAATGACACAATTTTGTCAAAACGTGAAACATCAAATATCAGGTGTTAAAAGCACGCCTTAAAGCTTATAACGGATACAATAATATTTATTTAAATAAAGTTTAAAAGTGGTACGGCAAGGCTATTGGCAATATTGGAGGCATTGAAATAATACGCACTATACATGATACGTCCTAGAGTCAACATGTAAATTTGTGACTTATTTTCTTATGGCTAATTTTCTTACTAAAGGGTGCTATGATACGTGTCCAAAGAAAACACGAAAGCGCGAGGTTCAGACGGGGCGCTTAGGACAAGTGGTACGTGCCTCCCAAAAACTTGACTTATTTTTTCAACATTTTAGTTATGCATATTCGACGATAAGTGTCAACCTACAAGAAATATTAAACCCTCCACCAGTTTTACTGGACCATTGTCTCTCTCCAACGTGAGGAGACATTTGTGTGGCTTATTTTCTTATGGCTGATTTTTAATTTATTTTTAAGTCATTGTTATGTGTGATTCACAAAATTTACCTCTTTCACCAATTTCGTTGGGCCATTTTTATTTTTCAACGTTTCAAAGTGGTGCGTGAGTGGGCATGTGCGTGACTTATTTTCAAAAGGTGAACGCTTTTACCGAAGCAAGATAAGAATTATACCCATTAAAAATATTGGGCTGTTTTTCGTGTCTAACGAAAATAAAGAATTTAAAAAAATATTAGTGGTTTAAATATGAAGGGGTTAGAAGCAAAAGAGATCAAGTGCTATTCATTTTAAATGAGTTTAGTGCACTTCAACCGTTTTACCTAGAACAAACTACACGGTTTCAATAACATGCTTTTTCTACCAGCTGACAAATGTCGTTAAGACATCAAAAATCACTAGTATCGATTTACCACCAAAAAAATAACAGTTTTAAATAACGAAATATGAACTTAATTCATTTAAAAAAAATGTCACTTGAACCCTTTTGCTTCTAACCCCTTCATATAAAATAATTAATAATTAAAGATGATAATTTCAGTGAATTTGTTTACTTCTTCGAATTAATAATTTTCATTTATTGTTAATATATTTTTGTCAGTTTCTTGGATATTTGTTAGGTTTTTGTTAACGGTAAATGTCAGTTGAGAGATAATACGGTGTCTGTGAGTTGAACGTCAGTCGCTGGACGTGGGGCGGTCGTTTTAAATTGTAGATTTGTGATTTCCGGTAGGCGCTTAGGAGATTTTCGCGATCGGTTTTGTATCAATTTTTGTTAGGAGCAAACCAAATGTAGTTTTATTGTACATATTGTAACGGTGTTACTTACCTTATATTTTATTCAAATTTGTCACAAAATGCAATTTATTTAAAATTGTGTTCTATATTTTTTAATAAATTTTATTAATTAGCAATGAGACTCTTAATTATTTAAATTTTGTAACTATTTTCATAATTTAGGTAATCTCAGGGAATATTTTAGTTTAATTGGGTTCATTATTTTTTCAGTGGCCCTCGTATTATGAATTTCAAAGAATGGAATAAATTTATCTTATGGGATTTCAGGGTAGCCAACCAGTCAACAGAACATATACCAACTAAGAATTAGAATTCAAAAAATAACATTTATTTCTGGACTCTATTACAACAAAATCTTAAAATTCTATAATAAAACATTCACTCTTCTTCACACACACTTTATGGACAGTGGTAATGACTTAAATAACCCACCTTCTCTGACTAAATTTTTTATTATACGTTGGCAATGCCGTTGCCGTTATATTTTCTTGAATATACTTTGAATTTAAAAAAGTGATTTATAGTTTATAGGTTATGTATTTATTATGAACGAGAAAATGTGTCTTTTTAAATCATTAAATGGAATGAGATTAATATTAAAAACAAATAAAATGGTAAGTAATAGTTCATATAAAAATTTTGTACCTTTACAACTACATCAGGGTTCATAAATTGTGTTTTACTTGCTTCTTTTTTCTTTTCACAGGGAAAGTGCCAATCAAGCAGATTGAAAATCCAGATGAATCTTAGAAAACCATGTTGTATCCATCCATAACTTGTGAATTCCAGGACAAAAAAGGGAGGAGCCTTTTTATGATACTTCCATTTCCAAAATTTATGATGACTTTTCACTATTGTAAAGGATATATGGGTAGAAACTTATTGTACCAATTGCACCAGTAAGTACTTATTACTAATTTTACAACAAATTATAGTTACTAGGTTTGGTATACTTTCTTATTTTTTAAATTTTTTAGGATGAAAAAGCAACTACATCTCTTCCATTTTGAAATTCTACCAAGCCTCCTCGATTTCCATTTATTAAATCAACAACTTTTTACATTTTTAATCCCATCTAGAAAGTTCAAATTTCTTGTGCCCAATAGAAAGAAACTGGATTTAGTTACTTTTAAAAATAAGTTATTTCTATAAATTAAAGGTGAGTTTATTAAAACTAATTATACTGTAATTTTAAACTAATTTTATATTAAAATTCTATTACTGTTTGAACAAAATCCTGGTTGTCAAATTTAATCAAATTGCATTTTTGTTATCTTTTAAAATGAAGTTGGTATTCTGTTTCTTACTAAATTTGTTACTTTGTTACTGTTTCTATATTTGTCACATTGTTTCATGTACTGGGTGATATTATTAATATGTCCAAAAGTAAATAATTTTTTTAATTTACAATAATTTTAAAAGTTTTTTTGTTTGATTTTTAAAATACTATCTTAATATATATATAGTTTGTTATGTTAATCTTTCACAAATGGCCTCTAAGACATATACGGGCAAATTCTTAGGGATGAATTTCTGAACCTAGTGGGCTTGTCATTTTTCAAAGAGGAAGTAAAGACAACGTGCGAGATTTCTTGGTTAGGTGGCTTTTTGACAGGGGAAGACGGGAGAGAGATTTGTCTCGAAAGTAAAATCTATATTTTTCTATAACCAAAGAATTATCCTATTAAAAGGGATTTTATATTTTACTCCATTAATAATTGTGGAAGTACGGCTATTTGTTATATTTGGGGAATTTTAGTGATTTCGTTAAATTCTTATGATTTTTTTTTAATAATCCCATTAAAGGGATCTATAGACATAAAAAATGTAAGTATGACTAATTTCAATGGATTTTTAAGTTATTAGTTCATTGGATTATTTAGGGAGGTCCAGCAATTGAGTGTATAATATTCAAGTGGATTCTTTAAGAGTGGTGGTTGTAGACTCTCTCGCTTTTTTTTAACCTTGGAAGGCTACCAGTTTAACCCTTTGCGAAAAAGGTATGTTTTTATTGTCGAATTCTTTTATGTTGTGGCTAGGTGCACCATCATTTTAATTATTTGAGTGCATAATACTGTTTACGACTCTTAGTGGGTCAATATAATTTTAATTCATCCTAGATACATAATAGTTTCTAGTTTACATTTGGGGTAATTAATTGTATAGTTTGGGGAACTTGAGTAAATTTGTATTGACACATTTTGTATTATTTTAAGGGTCCACTCGAGAGGTTTTCACCCAGAGGGTTCACCGTAAAGTTCACTCAGAGGTTTCACACGTAGACTCAACCGTGGCGACACTACATCTTTATCTGGATAGGAAGATGGTAATGCTGTCAATGGAGACATCCTAATATCAGGTGTTTTATATTATAATGAGGATTTCATACATGCACTATGCCCGGTAATTTATTAAATTAATATTTCAACTCTTTTTAAACAAGTGTTCCTAAAGTATTGTCAACATTAAATATACTTTTGCACATGGAATGTTCTAGTGGGGTCTTCTTTAATAACTTAAGTGTGTTAAATATTATTTCATAATTTAATGAATTAAGCACTTAATAATTTAAGTAATAGCCAAGTACAATCAATTATTTCTAAATTTAGTTAATTAAACACTTAGTGTATCGGTTTGGGTTTTGACCTTAAATACCTCAGGACCTAAAGGTTACATTCAACAATTTAATTTTTAGATTTCTTCTATATAAAAAAACATAGGATTTAAATCTCATAAGACCCATAGGGGACAGAGATTCATTAAATAAACCTCTTCTAATCTGGGAGTTTTACTAAATAATCTATGTGTCTTTATATTTCCTTTTTACTTGTGCTTTATGAATTATATTTAATGGTAAAATTTCATGGTTTAATATTTTTCTTTGTAAATAATTTGGTTTTATCTATAAGCTGAGTAAGTAACTTCTTTCAATTTGGAGAATAATAATGGTATACTGTGTTTCAATATTTAGTGTTGATGATTATAAATAGGTTCGGGGTTGCACAAGTAGATTTATAATTTTGATTTTATGATTTATGTAATAAGTCGAAATTAATATCTTACTATATTTTATAATCATCTTGCGCAAATCGCCCTTCGCCTGGTACCAAGCAAACGACTGACCGTACCATCTATTGATGAATTTATACTTTTTTGGGATCATGCTTAACATATTATGACATTTACACTTTAATCTCCCACATTATTTAGTTAATTTACTTAATTTAGTTATGAATTCATTATATTAATTTTATTCATTGAATAATTTAAACATTGTATTTTCTTTTAGAGTTAGTTCATGAACATTACTTTTTGAGTTTGTTTAGTGACAAACATTTGGTTAGTTAGTTTCTTCAAGATTAATTAATAATAATTGTTAATCTTCGTATTTATTGGGTGGATTTGGTAAATTAATTATAAAGTAACATAAGTTAGGTTTGTCTTTTATTTCTTTCCTAATTTACTGAGTTTGTGGGGAAATAAGAACATAGTTTGGCCACTATATAGAGACTCAGTTGGCGCCCCTTGATTTGTCTACTATTTTCGTAGCTGCCATTTGAGCGACGTCGAAGTCCCGAAGGTAGATACTGGAACAACCGAAACATGTGTAACCGTAGTAGACGAAATTTTATTGGTTAAGTTATTTATAATTTATTTTCAAAGTTTAATTTTAGGCAATTCCCCTTTGGAAGTTGCTTAGAACATTTGGCAGGTTAGACGTTTTTGAAGTGTTTCAATAAAAATATACTAGTTACATTGTTTTGTAATGATATTAAACCAGAAAATTTAGCTATTAAAAATGACTAGTTAAGATTTTCAAATTCATTCTCAGCGACCTTAGAAACTGGTAAAAATACTTTGTCAAGTTATTGCGTTTAAACCGTGTTAAACAGCCAAATAGAATGAATTAGGTAATAAATAAAAGGGGGCGTGTTTGGAAAAACGCTTGGACACGTCGATTGGTATTTTTAGTTGCGCATTTTTTTAACAGCGTGTGTCATGTAACAGTGGCCAATACTAACTTTCTTATTTTAAATGCAACACGTTGTATATTTTTGTAATTTTTAGATTCTTCTGAAAATTCTAGACATATTTTATGTACTATATCCTATACCTAACTGTTCTGAAAATATTAAATGTTATCCGATTTTTTGCAAAAATTAACATTAATAATAGGAACGCTGCAATGGTTTTGCTTACTTTCTCATTATCAGGACCTAAATGGAAAATAAGTATTGAGTGTGTAGCGAATTTCTGTTATCAAACAATTTTATTTTGTTAATGTTAATTTTTGCAATAAATCGGAAAACATTTAATATTTAAGAAACGGTTAGGTATAAAACATAGTACATAAAATAGGTCTAGAATTTTCTGAAAAATCCAAAAATTGAAAAAAACAGGGTGTCACTTTTAAAATAAGAAAGCTGATATTGGCCACTGTTACATGACACACCCTGCATAAAAAGTTTTTGTTAAAAAAATGCACAACTAAAAATAAAAATTAAGGTGTCCGCGCGTTTTTTCGAACTTGCCCCCATATATTTATTACCGAATTTATTGCATTTGGCTGTTCCACACCTTATAAAACTATATTTTTTATTCTTCTTTTTCGTTAGACACTAAAAACGGCCCAATATTTTTATCGTTTACTAATTCAGAAAAACTAATCACGTTAATCTTGCTTTGGTACTAACTTTCATAACTTTAAAATGTTAAAGACGAAAAAAGCCCAGGGAAATTGGTGGAAGAGATGACATAATTAGAAAATAAACCAATAATCAAATAATAGTTAGCAATGCAAACTTCTAATTTGATATTTGTTTTTCGGATGACTTTTTATTTTTTTTTAATGGTACTGTAAATCGACATAATAGTCGTTATAGGACTAATAAAAATCCTAGAGTATTTCTCGAAACACATGTCCAGCTGCCTATGTAAATTAATTCATGTTGCCAGAAAATTTAAATGGAGAAGCTCTTCTGGAATTATTAGAGAAAATGATAACGAGTACTCAGAAGATGATCTGGTTTTCCAGCAAGATGGCGCACCGCCGAATTATAGCAGAGCCGTAAGGTAATACCTCAATGAACGATTTTCAATGCAATGGATTAGAATAATAGGCTTTATTGAATGGTCAGCAAGGTCCCCTGATTTAAATCTACTGGATTTCTTTTTATGGGGTCACTTAAAAAATAAGAATTATAAGACTGAATCTGCTTCGTTGGAAGAACTTAAACGACGAATAGTGCATGAATGCAGTTTAATAACTCAGCAAGGCTTCAAAAGGTTCTACCCAATTTCAAACAGCGACTTTACAATTAATTATTGTATGGAGTATATTAATATACTCTTCACACAGTAGTCTGTGAATAATATTATGCATTCGCTTCGTCCTTCTGTCCGTCTGTCTGTTCGTCCGATGTCACGTTTTTTATCCTTACGGAAAAATATATCAATTTGAAAATTTCAAAAAAAAATCAGTCAGTATCTATAAGGGGACGAAGCTTATTGATTTTGAAAAATCTAAATTAAAATGAGGGTTGAGGGGAGTTGAAAAAAAATCCTAACTCAAAAAAAAATAACTTGAAATTTTTAGCAAAAATCAAAATCTATAAGGAGACAAAGTAAGTTTATTGATTTTAAAAAAATTGTGAAGAAAATGGAGGGTTAAAGGGGATGAAATTAAAAAAATAGAGATTACATATCAACAGCGATATCAACATGAAATTTTTAGTAAAAACTTAAGCTCTATAAAGGAATGAAGCCTATTGATTTTACAAAAAATGTGAATAGAAATGTGGGGAAAAAGGGATTTAAATGTTGAAAAAAATCCTAACTCGATAACAAAAAACGATATCAAATTGAAATCTTGAGGATAAATCAAGCCTTATAAGGGGATAAAGCCTATTGATTCTGAAAATATTCCTATTAAAAATAAGGGGTTTAAGGAGAATTGAATTAAAAAAAAAAACTCAAAAACGAAAAATAATAACCTAAAATTTTTAGCAAAAATCAAGCTCTATAAGGGGACAAAAACAATTAAGTTAATTTTTGTTGCGTAATCCGTTTTATTGTATTTATGATGTGATGAAAAAAATAAACCGATTAGCCAAACATAGGCATTGCGTTTAATTTTATAGAATTTTTTTTACACACATCGAAAAAAGTCATAAATGATCATGTGCCTGAATAGTATATTGCAATACCTTTCTTATTATGTGGAGCACATGGTATATTCCCTATATAAAACTAAGGAGTTTGAGAAGTGTAATAGATGTAAAAATGTAATCCCTTTGAAGTAAAAATCGACTTTCTTCGCTATTTTCTTAAAATCCAATTATTATTCATACTGCCAAATAAGAGGGTGGACCGTTTTGAATGGCCCACTACTCTGTTTTATAAAATGGAAATAAAAAGTGTATTTTTAATATTGAAGTCTCCTTTAATTTGAATATTAAATTGACGCTCAATCATATTTTAGTCTACCCTACAAAGTATGATTCACTCAAAAATTAGGGGTAACGTATTTTAAGGTGACGACGAGCATATTAAAAGCAATAAACCCACCGCGATTTAGAATATTGAAATATGTCTGCTTCCACAGATTAGCCTAGCTCTCATATTGACTGCTAATGAACTGGAGGGAAACGAAGAAAGAAAAAACGATTAATAAAGAAGTATACGAGCGATTACATTCGTCTCATCTCTGTGTGAAAGTTAAACAGCATGATTCCTTAACAAACATATTTTAATAGTGGGCACGCGTTGGCATAAATCAAAATCGTTTAATATCTTTTACTCATTCAGCGGCGGGTGGCAGACATTCAGTTAGGAGGGTGAAACTGTTTTCATATTTATTTTTTTGATACAATCGTATTTTAAGGCACGTAAGCACTGAGCTATTGGAGTTTTAATTTGTACTAGAATGTGTCTCGTTACCCGTCTTACTTTGCCCACACTTTATATGTTTTTTTGAAATATTTTTGATACTGATTAATCATAAATATATATATCAGTAAAGTATTTTTGCACCATCTGTACGGTAATAGAAACTTTAAGCAAAAAATAAAAAAAAAAGTTGGTGGGCACAGTAAGATTTATTTTCGGGTATCTTAAAAATATTAGTTAGAGCGATGTTTATCGATGGTATTGCCAAACAGAGGTGTTTTTAAACACTAGGTTTAGTCAATATAGCTATAGTTATTTTTATTAAAACAAAATTATGTGTGAAAACGAGCGTATAATTTGTACTGATAAATAAAAAAAACATTTTTCTAAGCTATCCTAAAATATACTATTAATAGCGAAATGTATTTGTTTAAATTAAATTTTTGGAACAATAACAGTCTTGTAATAAAAACAACTAAAAAATAATACAAGTTGAACTTAACTAAACTAAGTAACAATACAAGTTGAACTTAACAAAACTTAAGAACAATACAAGGTGAACAAGTTAAACTAAGGAAAAATATTGTCCAATAGATTTATAGATAGTTAAACCTAGTTAACAATTTTTTAAAACATAAAGACCTAAAGACCTCTACGACCCACAGACAGTGTCGTTTAAATCACCTTAATATCATGTAGTGATACATCTAATACATCTTCTATTTGTGGGAAAAAATCCAGCAGAACTCGGTTTAAAGAATTTCACAGTAAAAACATTCTCTATACCATTAGATGCAAGTGTTTCTTGGACCACTCCTATATAATGACAGATTCTTTGTTTTCAGCAAAGTTCAACTACAACCTATAATCCCTTGTTAATATTTTCACAATCAATTTTATCTTCAGTCATATTTGTTTCTTTTTTTTTTAGTTTCATTTGTTTTTTTGTCTTCTTGCAGAAGATTCTCTTTATACAGTGTTCAGGTTTAATTTCTTGTACCCCTGATGCTTCGTCGCTTGGTTCTTGATTTTTACTTGTAGAAGGTTTCATAACATCTTCTTCCGTGACTCAGCATCCAGCTGCAACCTTAACCATCTTTTTTGAAGTTTTTCTTATGGTTTGTGTTGGTGATCTCAGTTCTTTTAACATAGTTAGTAAGGCGGAATCAATTTCCCTTTTAAAACCTCATCTGGATTAAGTGGGCATATCCCGGTCGCTCTAAAGCCACTTTGTAAGTTTTATTTTTGTATTTTTGTTAGCATTCCCGGGAATCTCGATTTTTCTACACAATTTTGGTTTGCCTGCTTAAGTTTGATTTCTCTTAAAATTTTCCTCCATGAAACTTTCAAAGCTTGAAAAACTAACATCCAGTGGCTGTGAAATATGAGGTGCATTGGCAAAGTGTTAATATATCCACATTAAGATGAGATGACAAATTATTCCCTATTATTACCTTTGGTTCAGGAGAAGTTCGAGCTTAGGGTATGATGACTTTTTGCAAACAATCTTAAAATGTTGGACCATCAAACCACCCAGACTTAAAAATTGTTTCTGGTGGTCAACCTATGATCCACTGGTCATAAATGCGATCACTTTTATAAACGATATACAGGGGCATCAGGGTTTCTGCTGCTATAGCAGCAAACATGATGGATATTGCACTCTAAAATTAGCATTCATCTGGGAATACTTTGTTACACGATCAGAAATACATTTCTTACTACCTGGCTCGTCACTTAAGTTTAATTCTTTGTAATTCAAGATGTACTCTGGCTTTATATTTTTAATGGTTGCTTTGAGATTATCAAAGTAAGCTTCCTTTTCTTCAACCACCATTCTTTCTTCGGCTTCGCTAAGAGCAGTGGGACGTCCTACATGGCCCATATGTAGTTTCTTAAATTTGCACAATACTGTTTCCCTTGAAATTTGTAATTATTTTTTTTGCTTTTCGACTACTTACTCCATGTTTCATAGCAGCTATTGCTTGGTTTAAAGTTTCCTCTAAGTAGTCTCTGTAATGCCTTGAACCCAACCTTCTTTTATATTTTCCCATATTTTAGTCTAAACAGTAACGATCTGGTCAGTAAATGAATTTTTCTTAATGTAGATACAAAAAGAACAATATTTTATTTTAACAATATTCTTGAGGCTATGTTTGCCCATTCACATTTAAAAAATTTAAAATTTTAGGTTTAGTTAGTTCTAATTACAATTAATATGTATCTTTTCACAACACTTTAATGCATGCTGCATTAGTTTTGAAATTAATAAGTATTCTAATACCGTCAGTATAGACCTTACTCCAACGACCTTAAATGCACTAAAAATGATAACCTTTATAAAGATGACAATATTGTGATCGACAGCGTTAAAACAAGGCTAAACATTTCAGACGAATGTAATCTAACGGATAGAAGTGTTTTTGCGTACTCCAGTGTTACCAGTTACCAGGTAAAGTAAGATGGAATTACGTACCCATTGAACACATTTTTTCCGGAATATATTTTAAGATGCCCAATTCTGCCAATTTCATCTTCATCTTCAGATAAATATTCTATTGCTTTCACTACTTTTACATTTTGTATAATGACGTTTGCTTCAACATTTTTCACATTTGATATTATTTGCCAGTATGCTAGTATGCCACGTATATCTAGAACAACTTTTTGTTGAAGAAATAAATATGAATAAAACTATATGATGATATTTTGATGATATTATCTTCGGTCATCGCATCTTCTTCTACAACACATAATGTCACTATGTCTTCAACTTCTACGTTGCCTAGCAATTTTATGCATTTTTTCGTATATTTGGAGTAAATAAAGATTTTATGATATGGTCTGCTAGACAAAAATTATAATAATGTGAATAGGGCTCGATTGACTAAAATATTTTAACTCTTTGTCTCTAAAATCTTGCAAACGGTTCCGCGTGGTCTTGTTTTTTAACAGAAACTGTCTTTTTCTTATTGGAGAAAGTTGTTCATATTTTTTGTTTTTGGTCAAGTAATTTTTCAATTACATTTCTTATTGTAAAACATTCCTTTTTGAAATTATTTTCCAATCTATTTAAAGCATCTTAACTGCCTTTTTTTTAAAGTATTGATATTATATTTTGTTGACGGTA
Organism: Psylliodes chrysocephalus; assembly: GCA_927349885.1. NCBI lineage: Eukaryota > Metazoa > Arthropoda > Insecta > Coleoptera > Chrysomelidae > Psylliodes > Psylliodes chrysocephalus. The sequence goes on from OV651813.1 coordinate 68,781,932, forward strand.
GTGTTTGTTCAAGAGAAACAAGACTGTTGCTGAAGGTATCCTCTTTTTCTTTGTCTAGTCTTTGATTTTAATGTTTTCTTTAGCATCTTCTCTTAGCACTTTGTTTTCCACAATAAGAATATTCGGTATGCGTAGATCTTGACAACTTCGATTAAGAATATATTTCTTGAATGCGTCATTAAGTGATTGTTTATTGGTTCTGGTGCAGGATCTGAAATAAGGCCGACATTCACCCATCTATTTACCGGAAAAAAGTATTTTTTAAATAAAATATGTTTATAAATCTAACGCAAATTGGTTACCCAGAAAAATACGGTCACGGCTAGTTTTTACTTTCCTTTCTGTATATAGATAAGGAAAGTATAGGAATCATGATGAACCTTGCTTGTAATGTCCTCTATCATTTTGGTTCTATTCATGATTTTCCTAAAATGGACCGTATTTAAGATATTAAAGGAAAAGAGGAAATTTCGAATTTTTAAGATAACTCAAAGACAGATAAAGACAAAAACGCTAAATTTTAAACTAAGGCGGTGAGCTAACTAAATTTTGGACACATTCGAAGTATCTGGGGATTACTTTAGAGGGTGTCGTTTTTTTACTATAAGAAAAATAAATAGTCTTGACATAATTTTCTTAGGCAACTCATCAGCTGTATATTTATAAACATATCCATTAAGCAGATGTGTGAAGTTTGACCTTTTGGAGAAACATTAACGTAAGTGCAAACGTACTAAATGTTTGGAATCAGCATTTATAGATTTTAAAATTGTTCAAAGTAAAATAAAAATATTTACTGTTTGACGAGACATGCTATTAAATTTAAAATTTTTTGTATGGTCCATGCAATACCATTTAAAGTTATTTTAAGAATCTTTTCCAATATTTTCCTTCAAAAAATTCGAAAAAACTCTAGTTAGATGGCAATTCTGTCATTTTATCTCCAAAATTTTGTCAATTCTGTCCGTAGAAAACAGCTATTTATGCAAAAAACAGTGTGTTAAATTATAATTTTTTGGTGAGCTGTAGGCTACTTTAATTTTGTATACCAGGTTTTGTATTGTCGACATAGGAAATCCCATGTATTTTTAAATGGGGTCAATTATTGGCTTCCCTAATTATTTTAGAGAAATATTCGAGGTATTTAAGTTTATTAAAGAGTACTAAAACTCACATTTAAAAGATTAACTTGAGATATTATTGATTAGTCCGTTTACGAGTTATCGCCGATTTCTTTTTAAATATTTATCCTTTCTTATGGCCCTGTATTCATCAATAGACCTTTATTATTTTCGATATACGAGTTTTAATTAACAATAAAGCACACATTTTAAAATGAAAACTTAATTTTTGACAGTCATCTTTCACCTTGACTGGTACTGGTTTTACAAGACAACACTTCGGTTTTTCATTTCTCTTGTGGATAGAATACTGTCAGGATTGCTATTTGTTAGTCACCTTCATAAACTAGAAAGTGATTCTCCTAAATAGCTAGTTGCCCTTGGTAGTAGTATAATACTTGTACTACACATTCTCTTCCTAGCAGAATCGGAGCATGGTCTCAACCCAGTTCCTTGAAAATTGTTTAACATAATGACTCTAGATAGATATCTAAAAATAATGTGCAATGTTTCTAGACTTTCGATGATAAATTGCCTATGTCGTAGAATATTAATCACCTTAATTTACAATTAACATAATCTAAAGATGTAATTCACCCTTTTATTTTTTATAAAATTATATCCTTCTTAGTAATTGTGTCTTCTGCCACTGTATATACCAAATCGTTTAATATCTTTTACACATTCAATATGCCAACGTTAAAAAGCTCGGGGGTTAATCCTTGTAAACCACATAATCCAATAGATGGACGTCAACGGGAGATTCAGTTCCCAAGCTGTCCTCAGGGGGTGCATATTATATTACACATTTATTTATTATATTGTAGTAGGGTGTAACTCTATACCCTACAAAAATATGCTACATGAATATGATTTTATTACTCGTGATTTCTACTCTTTGTTTTTGTTTGCTCATTCTTGCTGGGGCGTATAGATGATTTAGATTGTCACTACGCTAAATTATTTTCTTATAAACTTTGAAATTAAATGTAGTATTTGTTTGTTGTAATCAAATTTTATGTACAATTATTTTTTTGAATTATATTCAAATAAAGTCGAAATCAAATTAATTTGAATGGAACTCTAATATCTTAAGAAAACTCAGTTTCTAATTCCAATTGCCGAATTTAAAAATGTGCACTCACAAATGTTATTTTAAAAAATTGGACGGAAGAAGTGCCATATCGCTTTTAAAATAAATATACGTTTTTTAATATTTGATTAATATTTTAAGGGTATCCAAATGAACTTAAATTTAACAATATAAACGTAAACTAAAGGTAACTTTCAAAAAAATATGATTCAATTTTTTTTTTTTAGAAATTGTAGATTGGGCTGCTTCAATCCCGTACTATACGGGAGTGATGCTTAAGCTGGGAACTGCCTGTAGGTACTTGTTATGCTTCTTTTTAAAAAGATATTTTGCGCACATCTCGCACACCTTTGCAAAATTTGAACAATCTTCATGCATCCACTGATTACCATGCATAGGATACAATCCTCTTTCTCTTTTTTTAAGATAATGTTCTTCACATCCAACGCAACAAATACTTCAATCATCCACATATTTGTTCTCGCTGGAATCGTATAAAAAAAAATTAAAAATTATTAGTGGTATCACTTCTTGATATATTTGCTCTGTATCCACGGATTCCTTTAATTTGTAGATTTAATTTTGGATACACTTTTGTGTATTTTGTTTTCTCCAACATGTTAATAATAATATTTCCGGTGAAAGTCAAAAATTCGTCAAGTCGTTTTCTTCTGTCCTTAACTACAAATAACGTCTCTGAAACTGGTTACTCCAGTTCAAGTATTCTACTTTAGGTTTGTTCCAACAACAATCTTGGAACCATACATAAACCTGTCCACAACTTATAGTCGAGAACATGTCAACCAATTCGGAAATTGGATATGTTGGAACACATTTTTTAAATTTTGATTATTGGATTGATTATACAGGGGTATCTCATTAAGAAAGGGATACGGAAAACTGAAGATTCTCTGATTAAAAATAAGACCAATAAACGAAACGTGCCTAAATAAACTATTACTTGTTTCCGAAATAGAACGTGTTAAAGTGAAAAATTTAAAAATTATTAATGACTATATTTTATTTATTTCTTAATATAATTTTACTAAATTTTTTGTTTTATTAGAAACACCTTTCGGCAAAACAATCAGTTAAATAAACTTTGCCAGTGGCATACGACATGTATATTTAACATCTTTATTCCTTTTAAATGTTACGTCAACATTCAAAAACTTATTTGTACTATACTTAATTAAAAAAAGAAATTAAAAAAGAGAATTTCGACTTGCTCTAATCAATCCCTTACTAGTGTTGCCGCGAGACAAGACGCGACAAAAGAGTGGCCTCTCTCGTCTCGTCTCGTAGGGCGAAAGAAAACTGTTCTCTCGTCTCGACGAGAAGGCACTTCTCTCGCTCGAGAGAGCCTTTACTCTTGACTTGTCTCGTCTCGTTTCTCTCGTGATAAAACACTATCAAATTTAAATTTGAAAAATACGACACATGAAAAAACTGTAAAATTTGTAAGACAAAAACAAAGAATTTTTCAAGTAATTTCCGCATTAGTACTCAAATTTGGCAATAAGAAATACTTATGGCTCTCTGTTTGCCCGTCTGTCACAGTCGTTTTACAATTGAAATTTGAAGTAATAAGTGGCCCATATTAGGTGTTAACTAAAAACGGAAATACTTTGTCTTGTAAGTCAGTTGGGGAGGGGGGAAGAGGTTAAATTGGAAGTTAGAATTTTTCTAATGCAATTCTGCGATGTCAAATAAAAGCATTTTGTAGTATGTTTTCAAAATGCTAGAAGATAGAGACATAGAACAAAAACGATGTGAAATTAGAGAAACATGATATTTTTATTATTATGAGATGCACTTTACTTGAGACGTAAAATAGAGGGCGTTGCTATCTTTAAATTTTCTAATGGAAAGTAGAGTTATGTAATACCTCATTTGAAAGATATTTTCATTATATTTACGTCCAAGTACACAGTTTTATTTTTTTTTTGTTTTTACAAAAATTACATTCTTGATAATTCTCGTGTGCCGCAGTAATCCTAGAAATATTAGATATTGTTAGAAGATAATTTTTAATGAGCTTTTTTTGTCAAGAAGTTATGAAAAATGTAATACGTCAAGTGGTTTTTAAATCACCTTTGATATTCTTAAGTTATTTATATAAGTAAATACAAGAAGCGCTTTCTTAGTAATAAACAATAATTGTTAATAGGAGAGTTATCAAGAATGTAACTTATTAGTAGAGGCCCAGAACATGTCTGTATAAGAACAAAGTACCAGCTACAAAAAATAGCCATTTGTGCAGTGTTAAATCCCTCTAACAGTAAAAAATTACTTAAATTTATAAAAGATGCTGACATTTACTCTGTACTAGCCAAAATATTAATTATCCATTGTATACTATTGTAAAAAAGAATTTATGAATTTATTTCATGTATTTTCTGTAAAAACAAAAACCTAAATCTGTTTACTTGAACGTAAAAATATAGAAAATATCTTTCAAATGAGGTATCGCATGACCCTACATTCCATTAGAAAACTTAAAGCTAGTAACTTTCCCTATCTTACGTGTCTCAAGTAAAGTGCATGTCGCTATAACAAAAATATGATATATCTTGAGTTTTACCTCGTTTTTTGTTTTGTCATTATCTTTTTTTATTTAGAAGTTAAAATAGAGGAGGGTAAAATTTATAAAATCCTAAGAATACAAGTATCATTTGTTACCATTTAATATATATAGAATAGGTATATTATAGTTAACTTTTTGACTATCTCGAAATCTAATATGTTAGAATTTTAATTTACGATAAGCAATTGAAAATTTCAAATAAACAAAAAGAAAATTGTTCGAGAGAGCCCGAGAGAGCTCGAGAGAAACGAGAAATTCTCGTCGAGAGATGACACTCTCTCGTCTCGTCTCGAATCTGTTTTCGAGAGAAAAAGTCTCTCTCGTCTCATTGGAGACGAGACAAGACGAGAAGAGTGACGAGAATCTCTCGTCTCGCGGCATTACTATCCCTTACCCAATGTCGTACAGTGACTTTTTAACGAAGAGCATGGTAAAACAGCAACCCGAATACAGGTTTTTGCCTAGCAAGACAACTGATATTATTACTGAAGAGCCTGAAAATGAACCTTCTGTTAAACAAAACAATTTGAATACCGTAAATGCTGTTTACAATTCAACCACCATTCACTTCCGCAGGTTTGACACAACCTAATGACATTAATAGTTTGACATGTGCTGCAAAGGCAAATCAAGAAGATAAGTTGCTTCAACATTTGTCAACTTTGCCTCAAAGTAATTTAAGACAAAGCACAAAACGTAAATCAGGTCAGTAGCAAGACGTTTTAACTGAGAGTCCCTATCTTTAGAGTTTATATGAAAAAGAAGTCAATCAGAGGCGAGAACAAGAACGAAAACATAAAAAAATGTAGTAAAAAAAAGGTTAGTAGAAACTAAACCAAGAGAAGAAAAGACGCACTTATAACAAAGTTAGTAACCAAAGACAACCTGAAACAGAACAAAAATTTTAAAAAAACCAAAGAAATCCAACAAAAAAGACCTACACAGCGAATTATTCTAGCTGTGAAGAAGAACCTTTTGGTACTGTTGATGGGGGACAAAACTGTCCTTGCCTGTATTGTAATAATCATTTTAGTTGATCAAAATCTAATGAAATGTGGTTACAGTGTCAGCTATGTATAAAATGGGTCCACGCTGAATGTGCGGAAAAACCTAAGAAAACAAAAATATTTATTTGTGAATATTTCTGTTTGTACCTTTTGATTTTTTCTATTCTTATTTATTTGTGCCATTTTGCCCACATTTGACGGGCAAAATGACTTGTTGTTAGAATTTATGTTTTTAGTTTTTTGAGTAAAGTTCTTTATTTATTAATTTTTTTAATGCCCTATTTAATAAAAATGACAATTTAGCATGCAATAAAAAAAAAGTTCGTAACTATATTCATTTTTCCAATATATCGACTTTAAACTATATCATTTTGCCTACATTTTTTAGTAAGCTAGAATATTTAAAATAATTATCTATCTCTGGTATGTTTTAAATTTAATTCAGTGCCTGTTGCGGTATTAACCAAAGGAGTAATTGTTTTCCGGATGGAAACGGTCGCTCGTATTATTTTGTGACGTATGGCTTAAAGATTTTCTTGTTTTTATTTAACGTCTTTGTCACATTTGAGTTATAAATTATTTTTAACCTCTAATCGTTAACCCATGTCCTTTAATTGATGTAGAAACCTTTTCTTATGCCCCACATTTATGCAATAAAATTTGAATTTTATTCGTGGATAATAGTGGTTTGTGCAAAAAAGAGTGGATATGGACAATCCACTTGAATTTTACTGTATATTTTTTCTACGACTCACTAACGAAAATCTACAAATATTAAAAATTATTTTACGTTATTAAGATAAAATATCTAATTTAAAAATAATTAATGACTTTTACTAATTTATAAAATAAAATAAATAAAAAAGAAAAGAATTAATTCAATTTCGAGATTAAAACTCAGGTCTTTTGCATGGAAAGCAAGCGCCCTGATCACATCACCAACTTTGCTTTAATACTCGTAATTAAATATACTTCATATAATTTTATTTATATATAAAAATTATTTCTAATTATAGACTAAATAAAAATAGAAATGGTAATATTTATCGATTCTACAGAAGAATAACTCATTTAAATGTATATTTATTCTCAATAACAAAATATACTGACAAATAGTTTGACAGAATTGTCTCTTATTTAAAATTTTAAAAGTAATAGCAGCCGATTGACCAAAATATAAACTATAATTGGTGGATTTTATTTTTTTGCAGTGTTCTCACTACCTAGAATGGATATGAAATATATTCGTTCAGTTGCAGGCAATAGCATACTTTTTAGTTTTGTAATCTCTGCGTAGATAAGCTAATGCCCATGTGGGGTAGAAAAAAAGTTTTTTGGCATATAAAATGACACTTTTTGTAATCGCAGCAAGTATCAAAATTATCTACTTTTCGCAACTAGTTGCATGATGTTAAACATTATGAAACTGGTTTCGAAAAATTCATTTTGTCACCAGTTGCGAAAAGAAAAAACATGAAAATAAATGTTCCTAATTTTAAAATCAATATAATACAGTATTATTAAAAGTTTATATCAATGCAGGTTGATTTATAAACGTAGAATTTAATTAAACATACAACCTAGCAATTAAGTTGTTTTTGTCCTTATTTTCCATTCTAAATCAGCACAAAATAATTAAAACACAATAACCCACTTTCTTGAAATCTAAATCACTTTAACAAGCAATATAAACACACTACAGTAAGTCGTTGAGAATAAATGAATATAAGCTTTTATTTGTCAATTAAAGAACGAATATAATCATATACAACTAACAATACAAGAAAGCAGTAATATTGGTTTCGGTTCTATAAAATGATAATAATTTTTATTGACACACAGGAAAAAATATTTGTTGAAAACCATTTTGACATAATGAAAACAATTACTAACTTAGAACTTCACTCACTAGATTAGGTACTGTTAACAATTTTTTGATGCAAAAGTTCATATTATTACAGTACCAGAAAATTGACTCTAACATGAAGCAAATAATAAAACAAACAATGAATTATTTAAATTTTACCCAATATAAAACTGTACTTACATTGAATTTTTCACGTCTTTTCGATTTCTTTCTAAGTTACAAGCTATTAAAATTGATTAATTATTATGGTAAGCGGACGCAGATAAGAGAAATTTAATCAATATGGCGCAGGTAGAAGACATAATACGAGAAAAAGAGGAGAATAATAACAATGACGCAGGACAGGGCGGTAAAACTTCAGAGTCAGAGTTAGGTGTCGTCATGGTAACGTGAAGGGGAAAGAAGTCATTTTTTTGATGGTTATGAACGTTTTTCATGAGAATTTTACTCCTAAAATGGCATAACTTTAACGTGAAAACTCTCGAAAATTAGGCAACAATAATACGCTCTAGCTAGAGCTGTAAAAAATTATGCACGCGTTTAAAATATTAACTTTAAATTTATTTAAATAAGTATAGCCGTTATATAAAAAAATAATATTAAATCAAAGTTCGTGGAAAATCTCTTATTATATTCTTTGTATTTTTCATTAAAATTTACATAGATATTAACTTGAGTAAAAAATGAGGAAATATTTTAATTATGAAAACTGTAATTCGTTTAGATTAAAATAGCTATATAAATTTGAAAATAACTAACATGACTGATGGTTTTGATTAAATAATTTAGACTACAATTTTAAATATACAATTTTGAATAAAAATATAAGCTTTTAAATACCTACATAATACGATTTAGAATATACTATTTTAATTATTTTATTTCAAGTACAGGAATATTAACATTTTATATGCAGAATGTTAGAGATAACACTTGCATAAGCAATGCTGTAGACACATAAATAAAAAATGATCAGTAAATCTATCTACCTCAGTCACAGGTATATCATATCTAATTAGAACAATTGTAGATACTGTATGACACAGGAACAAATTACCACATTTCGTCTGTGATTTTATATATTAACAGTTTATTTAATTATACATTTCTATGTTGTTTCATACTTCTGCATATTCAAAACTGCAATAGAGCTTCTAATAGGGTCACATAAAACATTTTAAATTGCATAATAAATTAGTAGATATTCTGTATCTGTATCCGTAACGTGTAGAGGGAGGGTTACCCCCACGGCACTTAGGCCCCATTAGGCCCATTGTGCATCCTCCTTAGATGATAGGCACCCCCTAGCTCTTGAGCCAGCCTACAGATTTAATGTAGTTGACAACGTCGACAAAAGGCACTTCTCTTATATCAGCCGGTGTTAGCCGATACTCGCCGAACACCAATTTTCTAACAAGTGAGAGCGTCGAGCAATCGTAAAGGATATGCTTGATGGTCTTCTTGTTCGCACCCTCTACAGAGTTCCGATTCTGACAGCCCCATGATATGGAGATGCTTTCGTACTTGGCAATGACCAGTAGATATTAACAAATATATTACCTTCTTTCCTTCTTTTGTGCACTCAAGCTGGAATACAAATTTTTCAAAAAAGACGTAGGTAATAAACTAAAAATAAATTACCAATAAATTACCAATAAACGACCAATAAATTAAAAATAAATTACTAATACATTACCAATAAATTGACAATAAATTATCAATAAATTACCAATAAATTACCAATAAATTACCAAAAATTACCAATTAGTTAACAAAAAAAATTATAAATTACCAATAAATTATAAATAAATTATCAATAAATAACCAATAAATTACCAATAAATTACCAATAAATTACCAATAAATTACCAATAAATTACCAATAAATTACCAATAAATTACCAATAAATTACCAATAAATTACCAATAAATTACCAATAAATTACCAATAAATTACCAATAAATTACCAATAAATTACCAATAAATTACCAATAAATTACCAATAAATTACCAATAAATTACCAATAAATTACCAATAAATTACCAATAAATTACCAATAAATTACCAATAAATTACCAATAAATTACCAATAAATTACCAATAAATTACCAATAAATTACCAATAAATTACCAATAAATTACCAATAAATTACCAATAAATTACCAATAAATTACCAATAAATTACCAATAAATTACCAATAAATTACCAATAAATTACCAATAAATTACCAATAAATTACCAATAAATTACCAATAAATTACCAATAAATTACCAATAAACTACCAATAAATTATCAATAAATTACCAATAAATTACCAATAAATTACCAATAAATTACCAATAAATTACCAATAAATTACCAATAAATTATCAATAAATTATCAATAAATTACCAATAAATTACCAATAAATTACCAATAAATTACCAATAAATTACCAATAAATTACTAATAAATTACCAATAAATTACCAATGAATTACCAATAAATTACCAATAAATTACCAATAAATTACCAATAAATTACCAATAATTACCAATAAATTACCAATAAATTACCAATAAATTACCAATAAATTACCAATAAATTACCAATAAATTATCAATAAATTACCAATATATTACCAATAACTTACCAATAACTTACCAATAAATTATTATTTATTAATAATTTATCGATAAATTACCAATAAATTACCAATAAATACCCAATAAATAACCAATAAATAACCAATAAATAACCAATAAATAACCAATAAATAACCAATAAATAACCATAAATTACCAATAAATAACCAATAAATAACCAATAAATAACCAATAATTAACCAATAAATTACCAATAAATTACCAATAAATTACCAATAAATTACCAATAAATTACCAATAAATTACCAATAAATTACCAATAAATTACCAATAAATTACCAATAAATTACCAATAAATTACCAATAAATTACCAATAAATTACCAATAAATTACCAATAAATTACCAATAAATCACCAATAAATTACCAATAAATTACTAATAAATTACCAATAAATTACCAATAAATTACTAATATATTACTAATAAATTGACAATAAATTATCAATAAATAACCAATAAATTACCAAAAATTAACAATAAATTACTAATAAATTACTAATAAATTACAAATAAATTACAAATTATTTACTAATAAATTACTAATAAATTACTAATAAATTACAAATAAATTACAAATAAATTACTAATAAATTACTAATAAATTACTAATATACTAATAAATTACTAATAAATTACTAATAAATTACTAATAAATTACTAATAAATTACTAATAAATTACTAATAAATTACTAATAAATTACTAATAAATTACTAATAAATTACTAATAAATTACTAATAAATTACTAATAAATTACTAATAAATTACTAATAAATTACTAATAAATTACTAATAAATTACTAATAAATTACTAATAAATTACTAATAAATTACTAATAAATTACTAATAAATTACTAATAAATTACTAATAAATTACTAATAAATTACTAATAAATTACTAATAAATTACTAATAAATTACTAATAAATTACTAATAAATTACTAATAAATTACTAATAAATTACTAATAAATTACTAATAAATTACTAATAAATTACTAATAAATTACTAATAAATTACTAATAAATTACTAATAAATTACTTATAAATTACTAATAAATTACTAATAAATTACTAATAAATTACTAATAAATTACTAATAAATTACTAATAAATTACTAATAAATTACTAATAAATTACTAATAAATTACTAATAAATTACTAATAAATTACTAATAAATTACTAATAAATTACTAATAAATTACTAATAAATTACTAATAAATTACTAATAAATTACTAATAAATTACTAATAAATTACTAATAAATTACTAATAAATTACTAATAAATTACTAATAAATTACTAATAAATTACTAATAAATTACTAATAAATTACTAATAAATTACTAATAAATTACTAATAAATTACTAATAAATTACTAATAAATTACTAATAAATTACTAATAAATTACTAACAAATTACTAATAAATTACTAATAAATTACTAATAAATTACTAATAAATTACTCTTAAATTACTAATAAATTACTAATAAATTACTAATAAATTACTAATAAATTACTAATAAATTACTAATAAATTACTAATAAGTTACTAATAAATTACTAATAAATTACTAATAAATTACTAATAAATTACTAATAAATTACTAATAAATTACTAATAAATTACTAATAAATTACTAATAAATTACTAATAAATTACTAATAAATTACTAATAAATTACTAATAAATTACTAATAAATTACTAATAAATTACTAATAAATTACTAATAAATTACTAATAAATTACTAATAAATTACTATAAATTACTAATAAATTACTAATAAATTACTAATAAATTACTAATAAATTAAATTACTAATAAATTACTAATAAATTACTAATAAATTACTAATAAATTACTAATAAATTACTAATAAATTACTAATAAATTACTAATAAATTACTAATAAATTACTAATAAATTACTTATAAATTAATTAATAAATTACTAATAAATTACTAATAAATTACTAATAAATTACTAATAAATTACTAATAAATTACTAATAAAATTACTAATAAATTACTAATAAATTACTAATAAATTACTAATAAATTACTAATAAATTACTAATAAATTACTAATAAATTACTAATAAATTACTAATAAATTACTAATAAATTACTAATAAATTACTAATAAATTACTAATAAATTACTAATAAATTACTAATAAATTACTAATAAATTACTAATAAATTACTAATAAATTACTAATAAATTACTAATAAATTACTAATAAATTACTAATAAATTACTAATAAATTACTAATAAATTACTAATAAATTACTAATAAATTACTAATAAATTACTAATAAATTACTAATAAATTACTAATAAATTACTAATAAATTACTAATAAATTACTAATAAATTACCAATAAATTACCAATAAATTACTAATAAATTACTAATAAATTACCAATAAATGACTAATAAATTACCAATAAATTACCAATACATTACCAATAAATTGTCAATAAATTACCAATAAATAACCAATAAATTACCAATAAATTACCAATACATTACCAATAAATTACCAATAAATTACCAATAAATTACCAATAAACTACCAATAAATTATCAATAAATTACCAATAAATTACCAATAAATTACCAATAAATTACCAATAAATTACCAATAAATTACCAATAAATTACCAATAAATTACCAATAAATTATCAATAAATTACCAATAAATTATCAATAAATTATCAATAAATTACCAATAAATTACCAATAAATTACCAATAAATTACCAATAAATTACCAATAAATTACCAATAAATTACTAATAAATTACCAATAAATTACCAATAAATTACCAATAAATTACCAATAAATTACCAATAAATTACCAATAAATTACCAATAAATTACCAATAAATTACCAATAAATTACCAATAAATTACCAATAAATTACCAATAAATTACCAATAAATTACCAATAAATTACCAATAAATTATCAATAAATTACCAATATATTACCAATAACTTACCAATAACTTACCAATAAATTATTATTTATTAATAATTTATCGATAAATTACCAATAAATTACCAATAAATACCCAATAAATAATCAATAAATAACCAATAAATAACCAATAAATAACCAATAAATAACCATAAATTACCAATAAATAACCAATAAATAACCAATAAATAACCAATAATTAACCAATAAATTACCAATAAATTACCAATAAATTACCAATAAATTACCAATAAATTACCAATAAATTACCAATAAATTACCAATAAATTACCAATAAATTACCAATAAATTACCAATAAATTACCAATAAATTACCAATAAATTACCAATAAATTACCAATAAATTACCAATAAATTACCAATAAATTACCAATAAATTACCAATAAATCACCAATAAATTACCAATAAATTACTAATATAATTACCAATAAATTACCAATAAATTACTAATATATTACTAATAAATTGACAATAAATTATCAATAAATAACCAATAAATTACCAAAAATTAACAATAAATTACTAATAAATTACTAATAAATTACTAATAAATTACTAATAAATTACAAATAAATTACAAATTATTTACTAATAAATTACTAATAAATTACTAATAAATTACAAATAAATTACAAATAAATTACTAATAAATTACTAATAATTACTAATAAATTACTAATAAATTACTAATAAATTACTAATAAATTACTAATAAATTACTAATAAATTACTAATAAATTACTAATAAATTACTAATAAATTACTAATAAATTACTAATAAATTACTAATTAAATTTACTAATAAATTACTAATAAATTACTAATAAATTACTTATAAATTACTAATAAATTACTAATAAATTACTAATAAATTACTAATAAATTACTAATAAATTACTAATAAATTACTAATAAATTACTAATAAATTACTAATAAATTACTAATAAATTACTAATAAATTAGTAATAAATTACTAATAAATTACTAATAAATTACTAATAAATTACCAATAAATTACCAATAAATTACAATAAATTACCAATAAATTACCAATAAATTACCAATAAATTACCAATAAATTACCAATAAATTACCAATAAATTACCAATAAATTACCAATAAATCACCAATAAATTACCAATAAATTACTTATAAATTACTAATAAATTACTAATAAATTACTAATAAATTACTAATAAATTACTAATAAATTACTAATAAAATTACTAATAAATTACTAATAAATTACTAATAAATTACTAATAAATTACTAATAAATTACTAATAAATTACTAATAAATTACTAATAAATTACTAATAAATTACTAATAAATTACTAATAAATTACTAATAAATAACTAATAAATTACTAATAAATTACTAATAAATTACTAATAAATTACTAATAAATTACTAATAAATTACTAATAAATTACTAATAAATTACTAATAAATTACTAATAAATTACTAATAAATCACTAATAAATTACTAATAAATTACTAATAAATTACTAATAAATTACTAACAAATTACTAATAAATTACTAATAAATTACTAATAAATTACTAATAAATTACTAATAAATTACTAATAAATTACTAATAAATTACTAATAAATTACTAATAAATTACTAATAAATTACTAATAAATTACTAATAAGTTACTAATAAATTACTAATAAATTACTAATAAATTACTAATAAATTACTAATAAATTACTAATAAATTACTAATAAATTACTAATAAATTACTAATAAATTACTAATAAATTACTAATAAATTACTAATAAATTACTAATAAATTACTAATAAATTACTAATAAATTACTAATAAATTACTAATAAATTACTAATAAATTACTAATAAATTACTAATAAATTACTAATAAATTACTAATAAATTACTTATAAATTATTAATAAATTACTAATAAATTACTAATAAATTACTAATAAATTACTAATAAATTACTAATAAATTACTAATAAATTACTAATAAATTACTAATAAATTACTAATAAATTACTAATAAATTACTAATAAATTACTAATAAATTACTAATAAATTACTAATAAATTACTAATAAATTACTAATAAATTACTAATAAATTACTAATAAATTACTAATAAATTACTAATAAATTACTAATAAATTACTAATAAATTACCAATAAATTACTAATAAATTACTAATAAATTACTAATAAATTACTAATAAATTACTAATAAATTACTAATAAATTACTAATAAATTACTAATAAATTACTAATAAATTACTAATAAATTACTAATAAATTACTAATAAATTACTAATAAATTACTAATAAATTACTAATAAATTACTAATAAATTACTAATAAATTACTAATAAATTACTAATAAATTACTAATAAATTACTAATAAATTACTAATAAATTACTAATAAATTACTAATAAATTACTAATAAATTACTAATAAATTACTAATAAATTACTAATAAATTACTAATAAATTACTAATAAATTACTAATAAATTACTAATAAATTACCAATAAATGACTAATAAATTACCAATAAATTACCAATAAATTACCAATAAATTACCAATAAATTGTCAATAAATTACCAATAAATAACCAATAAATTACCAATAAATTACCAATAAATTACCAATAAATTACCAATAAATTACCAATAAATTACCAATAAATTACCAATAAATTACCAATAAATTACCAATAAATTACCAATAAATTACCAATAAATTACCAATAAATTACCAATAAATTACCAATAAATTACCAATAAATTACCAATAAATTACCAATAAATTACCAATAAATTACCAATAAATTACCAATAAATTACCAATAAATTACCAATAAATTACCAATAAATTACCAATAAATTACCAATAAATTACAAATAAATTACCAATAAATTACCAATAAATTACCAATAAATTACCAATAAATTACCAATAAATTACCAATAAAGCACTAACAAATTACCAATAAACAACCAGTAAATTACCAATAAATTACCAATAAATTAATAATAAATTACCAATAAATTACTAATAAATTACTAATAAATTACTAATAAATTACTAATAAATTACTAATAAATTACTAATAAATTACTAATAAATTACTAATAAATTACTAATAAATTACCAATAAATTGCCAATAAATAACCAATAAATTACCCATAAATTACCAATAATTCACCAATAAATTACCAATAAAGTACCAATAAAGTACCAATAAATTACCAATAAATTTACAATTAATTACCAATTAATTACCAATAAATTACCAATAAATTACCAATAAATTATCAATAAATTACCAATAAATTACCAATAAATTACCAATAAATTACCAATAAATTACCAATAAATTATCAATAAATTACCAATAAATTATCAATAAATTACCAATTAATTACAAATAAATTACCAATAAATTACCAATAAATTACCAATAAATTACCAATAAATTACCAATAAATTACCAATAAATTACCAATAAATTACCAATAAATTACCAATAAATTACCAATAAATTACCAATAAATTACCAATAAATTACTAATAAATTACCAATAAATTACCAATAAATTACCAATAAATTACCAATAAATTACCAATAAATTACCAATAAATTACCAATAAATTACCAATAAATTACCAATAAATTACCAATAAATTACCAATAAATTACCAATAAATTACCAATAAATTACCAATAAATTACCAATAAATTACCAATAAATTACCAATAAATTACCAATAAATTACCAATAAATTAACAATAAATTACCAATAAATTATCAATAAATTATCAATAAATTACCAATAAATTGCCAATAAATTACCAATAAATTACCAATAAATAACCAATAAATTACCAATAAATAACCAATAAATTACCAATAAATTACCAATAAATTACCAATAAATAACCAATAAATTACCAATAAATAAATAATAATTTAGCAAAAATATCAAAAAATTAGCAATAAATTAACAAATTAAATAAACAGTAAATTAAACCTTAAAATAAACAATAAAATAAACATTTATTAAACCTTAAATTAAATATTATAATAATTAGTAAATAAAATAATAAACAATAAATTAAATAATAAATTTAACAATAAATTAAACAGTAAATTAAACAATAAATTAAACAATAAATTAAACAATAAATTAAACAATAAATTAAACAATAAATTAAACAATAAATTAAACAATAAATTAAACAATAAATTAAACAATAAATTAAACAATAAATTAAACAATAAATTAAACAATAAATTAAACAATAAATTAAACAATAAATTAAACAATAAATTAAACAATAAATTAAACAATAAATTAAACAATAAATTAAACAATAAATAAAACAATAAATTAAACAATAAATTAAACAATAAATTAAACAGTAAATTAAACAATAAATTAAACAATAAATTAAACAATAAATTAAACAATAAAATAAAGAATAAATTAAACAATAAATTAAACAATAAATTAAACAATAAATTAAACAATAAATTAAACAATAAATTAAACAATAAATTAAACAATAAATTGAACAATAAATTAAACAATAAATTAAAAAATAAACGAAACAATAAATGAAAAAATAAACGAAACAATAAATTAGCTAAACATTGTTTTAATTAGTTATATACTTTTTGTTGTGTTATTATCGGCTGGAATACAGCAATTTTTTTTAAAAAGGGCCAATATTTTTCCTACACATACAGGATATTAGCTTATTTATACATAGAATACGAAACGAAAAAATATGCTATTGTGTTTAACTGAACAAATAGATTTCATATCCATTCTAGGCAGTGAGAACACTGCAACAAATGAAATCCACCAATCATAGTTCATAATTTCGATAACCAACTACTATTATTTTTAAAATTTTAGGAAAGTGACAATTCTGTCAAACTAATTTTTAGTATATTTTTTAATTATTAAGATTAAATATACAAAAAAAAAATTTGTGTTGAATCGATAAATATTAGCTAATTTTTATTTAGTCCACATCTAAAAAATCTTAAGTTTGAATCAAACTATATGAAACTAATTAATTTCAAATATTAAAACTAAAATACTAAATGTGGTGGACGTGAGAATACGGCATCTGTCTTTCATGCGAGACGACCGGGTTCAAATCTGGGCTGAAGACTAAATTAAATTAATTTTTTTTCTCATTTACTTTATTTTATAAATTAGTAAAGTCATAAGTTATTTTAAAATTAGTTATTTTGCCGTAATAACCTAAAATATAGTATACAACTCTAGTGAATTATCCATATAGCACTTCGTATTCGTGCGATATGGCCATGATATCAACTCTTATTGCAGAAACTATTTTTATACTAAATGTGGAGTACAACTTTTAACATTGGAAATGTTTGTGCTAGTACGTTCTATATCGGACCAAGTTACAAGTTTTTGTACAAGGAATAAAATGCAACCTCGGCACCTCTCACGTGTATTCTAGATCCATAATTGTAAGAAGTTTATTCCTGAATTCTTATTCCTTAATATAAATTAAGTTTTAACAAATAGATATTGTTTATTTTAATAAGAAACTAAACCAAAAAAAATCATTGAAATCATACACGGTTCGGGATTATGTTTCATAAGCAGATCTTTTAGGGAGAAGGTACACTAATGTCCAGGAAAAATTATTAGCAAAAATGACAACACTGTGTTCTATCTATCTATCTGAAT
The DNA here is from genome assembly GCA_927349885.1 of Psylliodes chrysocephalus. Lineage (NCBI taxonomy): Eukaryota > Metazoa > Arthropoda > Insecta > Coleoptera > Chrysomelidae > Psylliodes > Psylliodes chrysocephalus. The sequence continues at coordinate 68,801,028 of OV651813.1, forward strand.
TAGAGCGTGGTTCAAACCTCACTTGTACTGAAGATCTAGGCTTATTGTACCCCTCACAGTTTCTATCCCATCAGATTGATTTTCTCGATGAATTCAAGAATATGTCTGATTGGCGCTTTCGCGATTTTTTCAGGTTCCGGATATTGTACCCCGAAGTACCATTCCCATTCTCATTTAAGGTTCCGGCAGTGGCATAGTATGTGAATAGGAGTTTCGTCCTCCTCTTCACATATTCTACATAGGGAGTCATCAGATATTCCTAGGAGATTTAGGTGTCATCTAAGGCCGCAGTGTCCCGTAAGGAGTCCTATTACGGCCTTGAGTTCGCTTCTGCTAAGGTTTAACAGTTGATGTTGTCTGCTCGTGGATGGCCCCTCTATGAATCTTTTGGACTGTCTAAGTCTTACCCATTTAACATGTTGGTATGAGATACCACACGTGGATTCTGGTCCAATAAGAGTTTTTTCCGCTCCCTTCCTTGCTAGGAGGCCTGCTTTCTCGTTTCCAAATATTCCCTCATGTCCTAGCACCCAACCAAGGGTACACTGTGTTACAAAAAAAAGTAATAAGTATAGAAACCTTACACAAATCTCCTACATTTTATGGAACGCAAGTGCTTGTTTTTAGAATGCTTTATTACCTAAAATAAGTGAGTGATAGCCCAGTATGCATAAAAATGTTTAATTAATGAAACGTCTACAGCACATGGTTATATTGTAACTTTTGTTGGTCCTCTTTTTTTTATCTATGGGACGGCCAATTAACCGTCTATGCCTAGCGTAGAAACGTTTACTTTTGTGATGAAACAATGTAGACGTTCCAGTGATATTATAGCGCTACCTTGTTACGTTTTTTCAACGTTACTGAAAATTTCCAAAAATGATGTATTTATAACAAACCATGCATACAGGGTTGGGATAAAGTATGGAACCAAGTAAATATCTTTAAAACTTTGCAGGCAAGTTGTAACATGATACTTGATATTTTATCTATTTGTAATAGTGTGTTTACCCGAGAAGGCTCATATAAGGCCATGCCAGGCCCCGAACTCTTCTGTGGAGTTGCTAAGGCATTGTGCAAGATATCCATTACACAATGGATGCAAAAAGAGTCTCAGGAATGGTGGAACAACTATCCAATACTAAGACAGGCCAAATAGTTCATTAAGGAACCATCGGCCAAGTTCACGAAAGACCTACTGGATCAAAAGCGTCAAATCGTTAGGATAACAGTAGGCCTTCTTAATGGACACTGTCGCCTCAAAAGGCACATGAGTGTCATAAATCCAACAGAAGAAGCAACTTTGTGCAGGTTCTGTGAAGAAGAAGAGGAAACATCATTCCACGTCCTATGCCAATGTGAAGGCCTGGCTGGAATGAGTTTCTAAAATTGGGCGAAGAAAAGCCAAATGCATGCAACTACATGCGGGAGCCACTGTCAAAGCTACTAAGTCTAATAAAAAAGACCAGGCTAGACGACATACTCTAGATCAAGCGGAGTCCCACAATAGATCTGAAAAGGTCGCGGTGGACAAAGACAAGTAACGTCCAGCTCCTAATCTAATCTAATCTAGTGTATTTAAGCTCTATTGATTTTGGGCGTGGGTCAGGTTACTAAATAACTCGAATTTGACAAAGAAGTTGGGCAACACTATATTTAAAACTTACTATACTTGACTTTAGATTAGTGATAAAAATATAAAAAATCACTAACCACTAACAAATTATATTTAAACCAAGTTTTAGATAAGGCAGCAGCAAATTCTAATTCACATAGTTTTACTTAATTCAAATTTAAGATGATTTATTTGAAAGCACACTTATCTTTGTACAGAAGGTAGTAATAGAAGGAATGTGATATTTATGGTATGCTTCGGGACTTCTTTAAAGGGACTCGGGATCCTTATTCTTAATTCTGGACTTGAACGATATAGTTGAACCAAACCACGGTCTTTAGATTGCACCAATCTCTTAGGTATAAAAACCATAAAACTTCTAGATATAAATTCACATAAACTGTCTTGATATAGATCCAAATAAACCCTTTAGAAACAAATCTCCATAAACCGTCTAGATATAGCCAATGCTAAAATGAAAAGGTTAAAATGTTAAGAGAGGAAATAGGAAATTGGAACATGACTTAGATAAAATGCTTTTAACTAATAAATGAACAATTTAAAACTATTAAGTAAATAATTTCACAGAGACAAAAATTAATATAAAAAGGAAAAATCTTATTTAACATATTTAAATATAGTAAAGCATAATATCTTATTCCAAACAAAATATTATATAAAATTATATAAAACGTGTTCTGGTACAAAATATAAATTTTCAACAATTAGTATTAAACCTTACCTTATAAAATCAGACGGAATATACGAATATTAAAAATCAATTAGTAGATCGGATGTCCAAAATAATTTAAAATCAACTTGAATCGTTGACAGATTCAAATCAAATGAAATACGAACTTTTTGACACAAGGCATAAACGACAAATGACATTTGAGTAGAGATGATAACGAATAACGGTTCCAACCGTTACAAAGTACAATGACGCATAACGCATCTGATGCCATATTTTTTGTTACTACTGTACTTCCGGTTTCACCGAAAATACTCTCAACTTTTTTAATTTAAAGGGGACACTCTGTATATTTTTGCAGATTTTAAATGATCTTGTTATTCCGAATTCGTACATACTAAGTTTAGTGGAAATTATTTGTAAAAACGAGAAATAAATCACTTTACATTTAAAGAACAGGTAAATTTATTTACTTTAGTCTAATGAGAATTACTTCAAATGTTCCAAATGCTCGCCGTTCACCTCCTGACAATATGCAAGTCTATTCATAAATTCGTGAGTCACTCTTGACTGCTCCACGTATTAGTTCACATTCATCAATAATTCTTTGTCTTAAATCCTGCAAGCATGTTGGTCGTCTAACGTAAACACGTGATTTTAGAAAAAAAATCTAACGGGTTGAGGTCCGGAGAACGAGCTGGCCACTCTATGAATCCCCTACGTCCAATCCTTCGATTTGTAAAATTCGCATCTAAAAACTTACTAACCCGTCGATCATAGTGGGGAGACACTCCATCTTGTTGAAACCAAAAATTTTGTGGTAACTGCCCACTCTGTTGAAGTGCAGGAATAATTTGATTATTCAGTAAATCTAAATAGGTACTTGTTACCATTCAAGTTTCCGTCTATAAAAAATGGGCCTATAAGCCTATTTTCGACAATTCCCATCCAAACATTCAACTTTTGTGGATACTGGGTATGTGCTTTATGAATCCAATGAGGATTTTCATTTGACCAATATCTAGAGTTATGGCCTCATCGGAAAACACTATATTAGCTACAAATTGTTCGTTGTCATTACAAATGTCTATTATTCGTTCGCAAAACTCCATCCTTCGGTCAAAATCATCGTCTGAGAATTATTGAACCAATTGTATTTTATACGGATGATACTTTTCAATTTTCAATATTTCCCTTACAGAACGTCGACTTATACCATGGTTCAGTGCCAAAATTGTTGTAGAAGTTTGAGGTGATTCCTCTAAATCAATTGCAATGTTTTGTCTAATAGCTTAGTTCGTTGCGGTCCGCGGTCTTCCAGTTTTTGTCAAATTTTTGACCATCCCAGTTGCATTAAAACGTTGTAATGTTTAAGTAACCGTTGAACGTGAAATGGGATTTCTTTAAGGATGCAAATCGTTAACTCTTTATGAGTTCTACCACGGTCACCATAACCGATCATCATCAATATTTCAATGCGATCTTTTTTACTTAAAAGAACCATTCTTAATCGTACAATTTATTTTTGTCAATTAGTTTGGCAACAGTTACTTACTAGATAGTACTCGTTTATTTCTTACTACATTGTATTATTACAAAGAATTAACTAAAAACACATGTTTACGTTTTTATTCTCATTAGTCTAAAAGAAAAAATTACTTTAATAAATAATTTCCACTAAACTTAGTATGTTAGAATTCGGAATAATAAGATCTTTTAAGATCTGCAAAAATATACAGGGTGTCATCTTTAAATTAAAAGAGCTGAGAGTATTTCCGGTGAAACCGGGAGTACAGTAGTAACAAAAAATATGGCATCAGATGCGTTATGCGTCATTGTACTTGCCTGCAAAATTTCACAAATATCGACCTTTTCGTTTTAAAGATATTTACTTGGGTCCATACGTTATCCCAACCCTGTATGTGACACTCCTATTATATCCAAGAAAGCCTTTTTACTTCTTGTAGATGTTATTTATAAAGCCCATAAAATAAAATCTTATTAATGAACCAAATGTGACATTTAAAATACAGTTCCTACCATTTTATTTTTATGTATCTACTGTGTCCTGCCGCTAGGGATGCACAATATTTTTCGAAGTATCGATATATCGGACTTAAACATCGATGTTTTTACATAGATATTTTTTATTTCAATATTTTACACATCGATATCGATATTTTACATATCGATATTATCAATATATTGATGAATAGAACTCCTCGGTTCTGAATGCTGAGAGCTGAAAAAGGCATGATCCAAAGAAAACATGAGGTAAAATTATTAAAAAAATATAAATATAACGATATTTTTTGAACGATATTTTGAACATATCGATGTTTTAAAAAATATATTATTGTTATTGAAAAAACATACAGTGCTTTTCAGATAAAAGTATCCACCTTAAGTAACTTTTGAAGGACTGATTATTACAAAAAACAAAAAAATACGTCAATTAATATTCGAAGAGGGAGATATCGTGCCATATTTAAGTTTGCTGAAAAAGTCACCCTTTCACCCCTACTATCATCCCTTCAATTTTTTTAAATGGCTTTCCCCATTTTTTTATCCATTTTTGGATTGTTCTCGTTTAACTGATTTCAAAAATGTATAAAACATGGGGTTTAAAATAATTAGTTTATGATCTACAGGGTTCCATTATTTGAGTGACAAATTTTTACATCTCACCTTACTGACTGCAGCAAAATTGGATTTAGAATACATTATACCTTAATCGAACCGCTAAAAACTTGTTGAAGTTTTTTATGATACATGGTAAAGGTATTGGAGATTTGAAAAATGAATTTAAATTACTTTTATAGTGTATTTTTATACATGTGCACATTGATTTGTTGAGGTTATTTATTTGATTTGAAAATGGTTTACAGTTTACAAGAAAGAATTGAACTTGTAGGTTTATACTACAAAAATAACAGTTCTGCACTAGCTGCTGCTAGAATTTTCAACGAAACACACCAAGGAGGTCATGCAACTCATAAATATGTAATTGATCTTATGCATAAATTTACATCAACCGGGTCAGTTGGCAATAAAAAACATAACCGACAGGAACTCGTAAATAACGAAGCAATTGAAGTCGCAGTTTTAGGACAAGTAAGTCTTGAAAATCAACAAACACAGTCACTGACAACAATAAGCAGAGAAGTAGGTGTTTCATCTTCCACAGTTTATCGAATATTACATAAGCATAAGTACCATCCATACAAAATTAAATTGGTTCAAGAGTTGTATGAAGATAATTTTGATCGTCGTCTTGAATTTTGTGAACTATTGAGTCAGCGCTTGACTGACAATCCACATTTGTTGCACAACCTTTGTTTTTCGGATGAATGCACATTTTCAGTTAATGGTTTAGTTAATAGATATAATTGCAGTTATTGGGCTGAGAGTGATCCACATGTTGTGCGTGAATACCACACACAGAATCCTCAAAAGTTAAATGTATGGTGTGGTATCCTAGGTGACCACATAATCGGACCTTCCTTTTTAGACGGAAACTTAAATGGAGAGTCATATCTTGAGTTATTGAGAGAAGTAATTAATCCACGTATTACAACAATAATAGAAAATGATCATAATCTTTCTGAAGATTTGCTTGTCGTTCAACAGGATGGAGCGCCTTCACATTTTGCTTTGCCAGTACGACAATTTTTAAATGAAACTTTCCCCAATCGTTGGATAGGTAGAAGAGGCTCGATGATGGAGTGGCCACCTAGATCACCAGATTTATCACCTCTAGACTTCTTTTTATGGGGTTATTTAAAAACAAAAATGTATGCTACCCAACCAGAATCTTTAGAAGATTTACGACAAAGAATAGAGTATGAATGCCTACATTTAAATGCACACGTGTTCGGTAATGTCAGGGAGGCTTTTCAATCTAGGTTATACCATTGTATGGAAGTAAATGGTGGACATTTTGAACAATTTTTATAATAAATTTTGAAAATGAAATATTCTTTTTTTCATTGGAAACGCTTGTGACAAAATCATTAAAATAAAAGTTTTGCACAATTCAATTTTATTTTAATTTAAAATTCTGTAGATCGTAAACTAATTACTTTAATCCCCATGTTTCATACATTTTTAAAATCAGTTAAACGAGAGCAATCAAAAAATGGATAAAAAAATGGGGCAAGCCATTTAAAAAAATTGAAGGGATGATAGTAGGGGTGAAAGGGTGACTTTTTAGCAAACTTAAATATGGCACGATATCTCCCCCTTCGAATATTAATTAACGTATTTTTTTATTTTTTGTAATAATCAGTCCTTCAAAAGTTACTTAACGTGGATACTTTTATCTGAAAAGCACTGTATTATTTTATTTGACATGTGAGACAAATTGTGAAAATGATTAAATTTACAATTCATCATTGAAAAACGGTGGCAAAATTTCATACAATATATTTTACACAAAAATCAATGTCAAGCTTTCTACATAACCTGATATATATTCAAAATTAATCTCAAAATATGAAAAAAAGTTAGCTGAAAACTAATAATATTTAAACCAAACTTAAAATTATTAAAAAACATTGAACACCCATTTTAAATTAGTATGAGTCGCCACTGGATACGAGTCACGTCCGTGATAGCTACGAATGCCTATGGATTTCAATTCATTTAAGAAAAAGAATTCGACGTGCATGAGTTTTTCTATTACCTACTTTAGAAAAATGTTTTGTTGATCTCGCCATATACAGGGTGTCCTAATGAAAAGTAGCTGATTTCCAGAGCTTATAACTTTTAAACACCTCGTAGAAACGTGCAGTTTCGGCTGATATGTGTTATTTTGCTTATAAGTTTTGCTTCATGATACAGAAATTATTTATACAGGGTGTTTTTTTAAAATTTCCCCTTTTAAATTCACCGTAAACATTTATATGCTCTGGAAACGGGCTACTTTTCATTGAGACACCCTGTATAATGAATCAGAAGCGATTAGAATTAACCTTAAACAAAATATATATATATTTTTTTTAATTTTAATTGTCATAGATTAATTACGTGTACCTATTTCTAACACGCTGTAAATAGTTTTCTTCTTTTTACTTTAAAATAGTCAATTTTCAAATCCTAAAACCGATCCATTACAAATAAAATGGGTTTAAGTCGGTTTTCACCTAAATTTCGATAAAAACACATTAGTTTTCCGGAACAAAATGGCTCAGACATCCAGCCTGTTGCCAAATAAATCACTCTCCGAAAAAATCAAAATCCAATTTCCTCGCATTGTTATACGCGATAACGAATTCCCGTAGTGTAAGAATGACCCTTCAGAGCAGTTGAGCAGTTTGCAGCCGCCATATCTATCGAAAATAGGGACCGATAGGGCCTTAATGGAGACGTTCGGGTCAAATTTACCGCCATCCAGATACTTTCAAAATGCTTTACTAATTTCCTTCGATATCAAACTCGAGATTCAACAAAGTGTTATCTTTTTTTCTTCGCTCGAATTATCGTTGTGGTTTTCTATTTTGTATATTTGGCAGAGTCTGATAGCATCTTATCGTTTTTTTCATTGCTTTTTTTCGTTTACTATAGTTAATATCAAAGAGGGATTGAACATAATATTCATTTTTTTTTGTTGACGTCTCAAGTAACAATTTGATACACTTTAGACCAGAGGTTTTCAAACATTTTGTCTCACAGTAACACCTACCGGTATTTTTTTGGTTTTCATAGACCCAATATTGAATTATTCCAAATTCAAATGAGGTTTTAGTAAGGTTACCGTAAAGAAGAAAATTTAACAAATAAAAAAAATGTACAGTTTTGATTAATAACCAATTAATTAAAACGACAGAAAATGCACATCTGCCTGTATCCAAGTTAATAAAAAATAATTACAAGCCGATAAAACGTGACTATTCTAGTAAATAGGGTAATTTTAATGGTTTTATAGAAATAAAGAGTCTAAATTAATAAAAATTATATTTTTTGGTTTTTATTAACTAACAAATATCTATTTTCATTTTAAAGAGTATTTATTATTAATAACTGTTCAAATTACACTGAGGATAAGAAGGGGGTCAGTTCGGTTGCTTATAACATCCGAAAAAAGGGTGGCTTAGATATAAGTTCGGAAATCCAAGAAAACAAAATTTGGTTTTTTTGGAAGAGGTGAATTGTTAATTAGGATGATGAACAGTCAAACAGGCGTTATCACGTCATAATTTTATTCTACTAATATGTAACATCGATAGCTTAGCATACGAATGCTTACAAAAATGGATTGTTGAAAATCCGATCATCTTCTCTAGATAAGACGAGCAAAAAATGTATTCAACTGAAAAACATACGATCTAAAATAAAGTACTAATTTTTAGATACCGAGCTTTTATTTGGTACCAGAGTATACGAGCTTTTCTTCTATCGGTTTCAAAACAGAGCAAAAATATTCTTCGGCTCTTCTCTTCAAGTGTGAATTTTGTCACCTGATCCGAGAAGGCTAAAAATAAAAGGGCTGGAAAAGGTAGAAGAAAATAATACACTTACATGCTTTTATTACACAAAAAAACAGAGAGGTTAACATTCGCGAATTTCAACTAGTAACTATAAAATTTAAAAAATATAAAAGAACTCTGCAATATGGTTTTACATCACCTTTCATAAAGTTAACATTTCATAAATAAAATGACATATGATCTATACTTTTATAATATAAAAAAAAATAGTAAACTTCAAGTGTGATTTAGCGCTTGTTTTGTCCAGCAGTTTCCGTACTTCTAAACGGGTCCCTGTATACACATTTAAACCAGTGTGATTACCTAGTTTGGTGGTTCGACAAGAGACGGCTGATTTCTATCAACTGACTGTCGAAGGCGTTTCTTCGCGAGCCTTTTTCCATAGATGCAGGGGTTTTTCTGCGACACTCTAGGCGAGTAGGTGGCTGCCCTGTATTCAAGATGTCTGTCTAGCGTTTCCGCCATGACGGTAATTGTGGGTATATTTTCAGTTTGGAGTAGGTAGGACCTCTATTTGAGTTTAGCAAGGCTATTTATTTCGATTGGGAGGTTTGTTTGGTTATTTTAGCCCTTTCTGTCATGAATTTATTTCGTAATAGAGGTCGCTGAGGGGACATCTATTTGCCACTAAGGTATGTTGGTATTTTTGGTTTTTGGGAGTGATGTGGCTTCTTCTTTTTGGGGATTCGTTTTGCACGTGGATAAGTAAAGGCAATTTCAAAATTTAGTGGAATTCTTTTCCATCCATAATTGGGATATTGCGAGACAACCTTTGTTTAAAACTACAACCGCGTGTGATTTAGTTGTATTTTTGGTAGACCACATGTAACAGTTCTTAGGAGGATATATTTAACCACGTTTTGGATCTCATATAGGTAAGTTTCTTTTGCGCAGTATGTACTTAAATTGCGTCGTAGTTGTTCTTTTTGTAAGGCCTTTCGTCTTTTATTTCAGTGCCCACATACATATGTTATTTTTTCTGGATAAGCTGTTCACGAATTTGTAGTTCGATCTGATTTGGTGCTTCATCTTCCCCCTATTGCTGTTAAAGGGGTAAATATAGTTTGATTTTAATTAGCCTGCTTACCTAGACGATTATTAACCCTAATTTATATTTCTTTTCGTTGTATATATTTTCAGTATATGGAATTGACTATTAAGGGTTAGTATTTTGAAACCTAGGGGTGTATTTGCCTATTAAATGTAATTGTTGGATAGAACTCGCTTCACGAGCCGTCTATCTTGTTGCTTTCTAAATCTGAAGATTACCTACATAAATTGATAAGCCGAACTTTAATTTAACTGGTAAAAGTTGAGTAATTACTAACTATTTCTAGACCTCGCTTCACGAGGAGGCTATGTAGGTACCTGGTTATTTATTTTTAACTTCTTTATTAACCAGGGATAAATAGTTATTGCTGTGTTTTATCTTATACGTTTTCTTTAGGGTTCTTGTGACGTGCCAATACTCCTTGTGACGGGCTAAAACTTCTTGAGACCGGCTAGTACTTCTTGTGCCGAACTAGCACTTCTTGTGACGGGCTAGTATGCTTTTGGCGGACTAGCACTTCTTGTGATGGGCTAGTAACCTTGTGATGAGCTAGAAGACACCTTTATGGCAGGCAGTTCGATTTGTATGCCGTTAAAGAAGCAGAGATAGTAGGACATCAATCGTATGCTAGAGTTTTCCCAGCTGGAAAGAAGTCTCGGTTTATCGCAAGTTTTTGTTTACTTATTTTTATGTTATTATTTTTAATTTATTTTATTGGGGGAGAGGGGTATTAGTACATAACTTTATCTAAACCTAATGTAAACGAGGTTTAGGGGTGTATAAATTACACTAGATGTTAATAAACCCGAAAACGTTACCAAGAGCTCTTCGTGCGGTTTATTACTTATGGGTAAATAACAGTTTTACTCGTTTTTACCCCTAGCAACCGTAAATAGATCACTATTATTTATTTATTTTGATAAATACAGTACACACCTCGTGTCATAGTTTTAATATTACCCATAATCCCATTTAAGTATTTTTAAGTCTAAAATAGCGCTTTAGTAGTGAATAATACTCCCAGTGATGCTGGATTTATCGTTAATAGTTGGGGAATCTAATCGTTAATGTACTAAATGATTTAGTTGTTAAATATTGTTTTATTTCGAAGTGTGAACAGGGTTGACCCCCCATATCAACACACAACAATTTATGTTATTAAAACTTGGGTATTTATATATTGAATTTTTCTTGTTATTTAACCCAACTTGCTAATAATTGTCTGTTCGACTTCATAATCAGGTTGGTCTATAAGACCTATGCTAAGGTAGCCGCTTGAGGGCCTTCGTAGAGGAGATGCATTTGGTTTGGCTATTTGGAGTTTTATAGTGGACCGTCACTTGGGATTGTTGGATGTGAGTAAACTCCTGGCGGCCACTTACATACATAACTTTTGCTACGACTCACCCCTTCCTCACTGTAGTTAGTCGGCATCCAACACTTGGATTAATATAAATCCCACCTCAAATGCTTAAGCACAGAAAGTAGGTAGCATCTTTAGAATTTCTGTAGTCTTCAGGATAAAACGAAGATGTAGCACATCTGTAAACTTATAAGAAGAACAATCTAACGAGATAATTTTGAACAAACAAAAATATTTTAATTTAATAGTTATTACCTAATTCGTATTTTATAAGTGCTCCAGCTAGAATATTCTTAAATTTCGGTCCTAATCACTAACTAGAAAAATCAACTTTAATCAGTTGCTCAAATAATGATATTAAAGAACACTATTTTCCAACTATTACTTGAAACTCAAATCGCATCTGCAAGTGTATAACGAAATAATGAATAAAAATACCTATTTATAACACATTGAATTAAATTTTTTCTTACCAAGGTTTCACATAGAGATTGCATTTTTGTAGGATCGGGTTTAGTAATTTGAAAAAGAACTGTCATCTCAAATTTGGCTTCTTGATGACAAAAAAATAAATTAGATCCAATTTTGGTGAAAAAAGAAAAATACATAAATAAAAAAATTTAGAAACCATTATTCATACCTACTTTATTAATTAGGTACTGATATATCTGTGTGAAATACCAGGCTTCTCGTAGGTTATCGTCAAGTTGTGTACTTTGATGACATTTTCTTTCTGTCAATTTGTCGTTGATTTTGTCCGCGGACCCCGTAGTTTTTATATGGATTTTGGGTACTGTCAGAATTTGTTCAAATTTCTAATAAATTGTTCCTAATAACATAACCCAAAAAAGAAAAAAATAAGCAATGTAAAATAGAAAGTAGAAGATTACAACGCTGGCTGTTAACCCTATTATGATAAGTAAGGACCGATTCCACCGTTGTGTTAAACGAAGTTTTAAATTACATTTTTATATTAACAATGTCATTTTAATATCCATTTAACACAACGGTGAAATCGGCCCTTAGCTGTTAGTTAATCTAATACTCGCCAACCATTTAGCTTATAGAATCCTTTTGTGATTATTTTGATTAATAAACAAAAACATACAAAAAGTTATGTCATATGCTTAGAAAATAATCTAAAACAAGATAAAAGTATGTAGTGGTATGTAATAGCTAAACAATAAGAATTGGCAGGATTAAATATCGTCAGTATTCATATTACGAAGTTTTTTAATAAAGTAATACTGCAAAAACTGTATAAGTTTTTATGACGTTTTAATTTTACTAAAATAAACATACTAAATCTACAAAATTAGAATTATATTTATAAGTAAAGTGATAAGTTGGCATCTGTACCGTATATAAAAATTAGAAAGTGTTTTTTAATAAGTCTCAGTCATTTATTCAAGTGAGAGTTAGTAGAATCATTTCTACATTTAAGTAGGCGTACAACGGAATTTGGTTAGTTAAGAAGAGCTACGGTTACAATAGGAGCAAAATTGAGTTTCAGGACTTTCTACAATATTTTAGGTACCTATACCAAGTTCTCCGTTAAATGCATTTTTGCAATTCTTAGTTGTTTATGTAGCGCTATCACACCCTGTATTACTTATAAAAATTATCTGTTATGAAATGAAACAAAAAATTATTTTTCATGTATCTCCATAGTTAGAATATAACTATGGCGATACATGAAAAATGCACCAATTTCAGTAACTGATATTTCTAATTTTTTTCTGATTTATTTTGCAAAGTATGAATAAGCATGAACAATCTATATACAAGTGTAACATATAACAAGTTTCTTGGAAAAAACATGAATTACTTAAGAGTGGTAGAAATATATTCAAAAATATTAATTCTGCACTCCTTACTTTTGAATCGTTCTAACAGCTCACCCCGTAGAACTGCAAACTTAAGTTCTATTACAAAGTTGCCTTTAAAGACGTGAAAAATAACATACTCAAATTTGAAAAGATTCTGACAGTACCCAAAATCAATTTAAAAAGTGCGGGGTCCTTTAATGAAGTAATTTCAGATCTTCGTCAAGCGAACGTGTGAGTCACGCCATGACGCCATTTTTATTTATTATAAAAAGAAAAATTGTTATGACTTGTGTGTTAATCAACGCATATAAGTACTGAGTTAAAATTACAATATTAAG
>OV651813.1:68819402-68876972 GCA_927349885.1 Psylliodes chrysocephalus
GATTTTAAACTAAAGTTATATTTTGTAGCATGACTCATAAATGTTGATGTCTGAATATTGTTTTCAGATCTTGCAGTACTAACCAGTAGCTAATACAAGAAAATCCCATTCAAAACTAACGAAAAATTAAACAATAACAGTCAACTACAATGTAAAAAGAGTGTATCATTAATCTACGCCTGTTAAATCTGCTCTCTTCCTAAGATTCAACCCATGATCACGCAGTGTATACTTTATTTACGTTACTTGTCTATAAGCTAAGCTAAATTTTTCTATATAAAATATAAAAAAAAAATATTACTGAAAGGAATAAAACAAAAAATCAAGTACAAAAAAAGTGACAGAAAAACTAATCCCGAATCCAGTGATAAATGTTTGGGGTTAATTCATATCGATAAATGCATTAAATCATTATTTATCACTATCAGCATTACATCCATTCATTCGAGTGGGTTAGAGCCACAGTCTCCCGATGACTTGACACCAAAAAAGCTGAAAATAAAAGCCGTAATAACACTATCAGTTCCAGCTTGTTATCACCACCAGCTCGTTTGACGCACCCCAGTTCAAAACGATTATTCTCATTCTCTGTGCTGCTTTCAGAATTATTAAATGGTACATAATCGTCTTTAGGGACCATTGGTATGGATGGTAAAGTAAAAACGATAGGTTTCTTTGTACAGTATTGTGTAAAGTTGGTACTACATTCGAAATTTAAATTAAAATTATTCTGTTATTCTGGTTATCTAATTTTTGGTACAATTTTTAAAATTTTTAGTACAAAATTTATTCGTTAAAAATTTAATGGCTAATCGGTCTAATATTTTAACGCTCACCAGTTGTCATGTCATACATTATAATTAAATGACAATAAATAATGTATCAGATATTTGCTGGTATGTCACTCAATAAAATATATAGAGGGTCGGTTAAATAGGAAATTTAGGGAATTTGGAGCTGACCTCGGATCCGTTTTCGAAATGATTAAAATGTATGTGTATTTTGAATTATTTAAAAAAAAATTGTCTAAAAATTATATATTTAATTGTAACATTCTTGAGACCCTTTTAAATGAAGAATATTTTTGTAAAAAAAAATCCAAATTGCCTTTTATTTTTGGGTAACTTTGTTATTTCTTATGGTGGCCATCTTCGAGTTTTACATTATGTTTTTCCCTTTAATGATGTTATTTTGTAAGCTACTTTTTAGAATTTAAACGTCTGAAAATCATATTCTGTATTGAAAGTTTCTTTACTTAGCTACATTATCCTAATTAACATTGATAGTTAAAATGTTACTACAAGATTTCTTTAAGATTTTCATAACTCTGATATACTGTTTTAAAAGTAAGGTAGTGGAATAGACATATTAAACCATTGCCATTTTATCGAACAAACTTCTAGATGAATACGAAATAAGTTTTTCAAATTCGTTTCCATTAAGGAAAATATTTATAATAAACTACCTACTATTTTATACAAAATCATATAATCTACCCAGGGTTCATAATGTTTCATAAAACAGTTTTTTAAGACAACAATAATTAGAAAAATCTGAATATTACAAATGTCATAGAATCATAAATTCGATCAAAACTCTAAGACATCACTCAATATTGTTTTAGCAAATGAAATATGTTAATTATGTGGTTAGATGGCAAATTCAGATTTTTTTTGTAAAAGTAAGTAAAAAATTTTAATTTGTGATGTGTCCTCTTACAAATACTAAAAATATATTGTTATATCTGGTTTTGAACATGCACAGTATATTCTTACAGGCCCAATGAGCACACTCGTTTTTTTTAACGTAAATATAACGTACGGTATTAAAAAAATGTTATTGGTTAAAAATTTAACGTTGAAATTTTAGTTGAAAAATTATAACAAATACTATTTTCCAACGTATTTTTTTAAACCATTTTTAACCGAATGTTGAAAATTTGATAAAATAATACGTTTTTTTATAAAGTTATTTTCTCTTTTATAATTAACGTTTATTATTTATTTTGCTTAATAAAGCGAAAGCTGTATTTTTTTTTTGTAAATATTACGTAGTCTTATCAATATTATTTTAAGTTACTAAAAAATCGTATTAAAAACATTGTTGTATCGAAACACTTTAATGTATGATTTAGTTTTTAAACTAAAAATATACGTTATTTTTATATTAATTATTTATCTACATTTTAATAATATTTTTAAACGATGTAATGTAACTAAAAGTTAATAGTTTTGTTTGATATACGTACTCTAATAACGCTACTTTACATTACATATCGTATAGAAAACGTTTGTGTATTCGTACCTTTTAACGTTTGGTTAATAATATAAACCAAATTTCTACGTTATTTTAATATTATTAATTCAGGTATATTTTATTATCAATTTAAAACGTTGTTATGCAATTGTGGTTCTACCAAAAGTTGAAAATTTTGTTAAATATAAGGTAAAGTGCCCGAATTCCGTCCCCATTCCTAAATTCGTCCCCAGTCATAATTTCATGTGCAATGTGGCGACGTTGCCAAAACGACAATCAACGCTTCAGAACCATCCATTTGACAGCAATGACGTTGATAGGGCTGATCTGTTCTATTTATTTGCTGTTATATTGTGAAAAATAAATATAACAACAGTTTGCTATAGTATCAAGTGAAGTTCAAACAACTATATTTTTGCCATAAGCTAAGTTTTTCATGATTTATCCATTGATAAAAATAAAGTGCTACAGGAATAAAGTGCACCAGTTGCCACAGCCTTATAGTCGTAGTCGTTTGGTCAGAAGCAGTCGCCATTTTAACTAGAATCCTAAACCCGCCCCCCTCGAGGTTCTCAAATTCGTCCTGGGACGAATTTAGGACCCCTCATAATTTTTACTGCGGTATATTTAGTTTCTTACTCACCTCTTAGGAAGATTAGTTTCTATGGAACTTTTCGTCCTTTTTAACCGACTTTAAAAAAGGAGGAGGTTATCAAACTGAATCTTTCCAGATGCCACCCCGCAAAAGATGGGATTCTGATGCCACGGTGAAAGCCATTGCTGCGGTGCGGAACTAGGCGATGGGGTATAAAGTAGCTGCAAAGGCTTATGCTGTCCCGAGGTCTACCTTGAAGGACTGCGTAAATCTGCTCTCTCACCTGAGGAATATATGAACTTGAAATATGGAAGAAGGTCAGTTTTTTCCGCTAAGCTTGAGAAAGAACTTGTTGAATACTGTCTGGATATGGAGCGACATTATTATGGACTAACTATTTCTGACCTAAGACGAATGACTTACCAATTAGCTGCTAAAAACCAAGTTCCTACTCCTTTCTCGCCCGAAGCAAAGGCAGCTGGTAAAAAGTGGGTAAGACTATTTTTTAAGCGCCACCCAGAACTATCGCTTAGACGACCACAGAGCGAAAGGATTCACAAAAGAAAATGTTAAGAAATATTTTTCGATCCTGAGGACTGAACTTAGAAAAATTAACTTTGACCCCGCAAAAACATTCAATGTAGATGAAACAGGGATATCTGTGGTACAGCACAAGGCTACTAGAGTTGTTACTTGCAAGGGAAAAAACAGGTTCACAGACTTGCATCTGCTGACGTGGGGCCACAATTACAGTGATAACCTGTATGTCAGCTGCAGGTCAATATATCCCCCCTCTACTAATATTTCCACAGAAAAGGTGGCAAGCAGAACTGCTTGACGGAGCACCACCAGGGTCAATAGAGGCATGCTCGGATTCAGATTGGGTCACTAGTCCATTGTTTTTCAAGTGGTTTGAACATTTTATTTCCAATGTCAAGCCTTCAAAAGAGAAGCCGGTAGTGTTCATCCTTGATGGGCACTACTTCCACACTAGAAATCTAGAGGTTATTGACCACGCAAGAGAGGCAGGAGTATCCATAGTTTGCCTTTCTCCTCACTCAACAGATAAGCTGCAGCCTTTGGACGTAGCATTTATGTTTCCTCTAAAGACTCGATATGGCTATAGAAAATTGGATGGCCTCTAATCCAAACAGAATTGTTAGGAAATTACAAGTATCTGGATTATTAGGTGAAGCATACCTTTGTGCTGCTACCCTTGAAACTGCAGTCAATGGATTTAGGAAAACTGAAATTCATCCTTTTAATCCAGAGATTTTCCAAGAGCACGATTTCATAGCTAGATAACTTGAAGAAGAGCCAGAGGTGTCTGATAATGGAGAAAACGAGGATATGCAGAATGCTCTAGCTTCACCTCAAGTGGTCAGTCCAAAAGACATTGTGCCAGTTCCAGTAATCCAGCCTTCTACATCTTCTAGAGCCGGAACCTCGTTCTTGGTAACAGGAATTGACCATAAATCGTCTGTAAAATCCTTAATGGAAAAGAAACAAATGGCGGAATAGCGTAAGAAAAACCAATCCCAGTCAACTGTGAAGAAACGTCTCACCATTGAAGATGGAGATCAGCTAGCAACATCATCAAAGAAACCTACCAAAAATAAAACGAAAAAATATGACTTGAGTTCAAGTGACTCTGAGGATGAAACACAGTCAAGTGTGAAGGAACGTCTCATCATTGAAGATGATGATCAGCCTGCAACATCATCGAAGAAACCTATCAAAAAGAAGACCAAGAAATATGACTTGAGTTCAAGTGACTCTGAGAATGAAACAGAGGTTCCACTAGTATCCACCGATGACGAGGACAGTTCAAACGACGAAGATGTGTCATGTCCTATCTGTGGGAGGTGTTTTCCTCAAGACAAGCGAGGAGAGAGATGAATAAAGTGTTCTAAATGTCTCAAGTGGAACCACGAGTTGTGTTCATCCTCAACAACAGTCTTGTTTGTGATTTTTGCCTGGATGGGTAAATACGTAGATGGAAGGTACACTCAAGTATAAAAATGTATGCTTAAACATATTTTCATTTGAATAAATATATTATAAGGTTTCACATGGTTTTAATTAGATTTGTACTGAAAAGAAATAAGTAGATAGGGGGAGGGGGCGGAATTAGGACATCTTTTTGCAAATCCAAATTGTTGTAATAATTGGCATTATTATTAATTGAAAAAATCTAAAGAATTTACCAAAAATTCTAAACAAGTATTTAATGTTTAAATTAAATAATTAAAAAGACACTTATGACAATGAAACAAACTTTCATTTTATTAATTTACATTGAACGTGACATTGTAAAATACAATCAACAGTCACATAAATTTTGGTTTATATAGAAAGGATCACTTGGGGGTAAACGCTCAGTCGGGGTTCGGACTAAGGTCCAGAACTTTCGCCCCTCGGGCGAAACCCTGGTTTTTTTATTGTAAAGTAATGTGTAAAGTTTTTTGTGTACGATGTGAATTATGGGTAAATATTTTAACTTAATTTTGTTTAATAATAATTGATTTACATATAAATGCCAATTTTACATTTTCGTCCCGAATTATATTTTATGCTTATCTTTATTACTATTAGTTATAGTGCATTATTCTCTAAATGGAATTTTATTCATTTTTTCTGAAGACTATTTGTCAAGTTTTTTATTTATTGTTAATATACATTTGTTAATGTTTTAATACTTATTATTAATCTCTCCTCCTTTTCCAAACCAGCAAAATACTCCGAGCATTTGAGAAGCCTCGGCGTTTCTATTCCCTTAGGACTAAAAGAGTCTAAAACAAGTTGCCAAGAACCGCTCGACATATGCTATTAAGGGATGTTTTTTTTTTGTATTTTTATTATTTTCTTTTATTATTTTATTTTGCCACTGGCGAATGGATGTTCCTTCAGGACTCCAGGACCCTAGGGCTGGTGACAGGCGCTGCCTTTATCCCTTAATAGTATTAACAGTAGCTAAAGACCTAACAGTAGTTGCAAATGGTCTTTAGGCTAACTGGTTGTTACATTTGGTGACGAGCGTTGGTCTTTAGGATTAACTGGTTGTTACATTTGGTGACAAGCGGTGTTTTTTGATAGTATTTGACTGGTTGGAAGGAAAAGGGAAAATTTGTTATTAAAGATAAGGATAAGGAGATATATCAATTTTTTTACAGACATTTTTTTTAAATTTTGTAATTTTTTTGGAGAGGACAAGTGCCTTTTAATAAACTAAATTGAGTAGATACAGAAATCAAGTGATAAATGCAAATTTCATTTTATTAAATAAATTAGCGAACCTGAATTGATAAAAAACAAAGATAAATAAATAGATGATAATTTAATATAATGTTTTAACTAAGTAGTTGTTTAAACAAAACATTGACATTGAAAATAATTGTAACAATAAACATTAGGGTCAAGTCGAAAATAGTATACAATTTTATTTATAATATTATATTTCTTTGTGTACAAAAAGTCATCATTTCAATAAAGAGAAAATTATTCAAAAGGAGAATTTTAATTTATTTTAAAATAACTATGATGTTAAATAAGAATTGCGAAGGGAAAATATTTAAATAGGTTGATGATGTATAAGTATATCTAGTTTAGATGATAAAGAATTTAAAGGTAAATATTGTCACTATTTACAAAAAAATCGACATTGAACTATAATGAACTATAAATATGATATTACATTTTCGCAAAGTATTTATTTCAAAGTGCATTGCTATCAGTTGTGGTAGGTCAGTAATATAGGTAAAGTTAGTTCAGCGACGTACAGCGTTAATGAAAAATTGGTATTTTTAAATAATTTTTTTTTTCAGAAGTATATGGGATTTTAAGGTTTAAATTTTGTGAATTAAAAATAATAATATAGATATACAGTGTTTTAGATTAAAGATGTTTACCAGGCCATCAGCAATAGAGTTTGAGGAGGAAGAGGACGTGTTGTATACGCACGAAAAAGAAGAAAAGGCGTACAAGTGCGAGATGTGCGAATAAGCACATCTTAAGATGATTTAAAGAGGTTTGGACTGCCCAAAAGAGGCAGAGCAAAAGTTGATATGTTAAGTGATTATGTAGTAATGTGTGAATTTTGTGTTTTAGAGAAATGCGGTCCGTACCAGTTGAAAGAAAGGAAGAAAAAGAAGAAAGTTTGTGGACATCCGATCGAGGTACAATTCCGATCAACCCCCAAGCAGTGTCCACGACAGGACAAAACTAGAGGAGAGGTTGTCACGTCACGGTGTGAAGGGATAAGCTCTAAGGACCTTTTCTCCAGACTGTGATGGTTACAAATTAAGGTAAAAAGATTGGAGGGAGTTTGGGGTCACATATGGATCGACGCAGTTTCCGACCAGCCCTAAACAACGCCCTTTGATGTCCGGACAAGATGTCCACAAGTGAAAAATAGGATTCAGACCGCTTTGTCAGGAAGCAACGCCGCTTTGCCAGGGAGCAACGCCGCTTTGCCAGGAAGAAACGCCGCTTTGCCAGGAAGCAACGCCGCTTTGCTAAGGAGCAATGCCGTATATTAGAAGAAGCCTCTCTAGCAGGAAGCAACGCCGTATATTAGAAGAAGCCTCTCTGTCAGGGAGCAACGCCGATTTTAGGAGCCATTCCGCTCTACCAAGAAGCAACGTCGCTTTGCCAGGAAGCAACGCCGCTTTGCCAGGAAGCAACGCCACTTTGCCAGGAAGCAACGCCGATTTGCCAGGAAGCAACGCCGCTTTGCCAGGGAGCAACGCCGCTTTGCCAGGGAGCAACGCCGCTTTGCAAGGCAGCAACGCCAATTTTATAGGAGAATGCCGCTCTACCAGGGAGCAACGCCAAGTAATTAGGAGAACGCCGCTCTACCAGGGAGCAATAACGATTTTTTAGGAGCCAGACCACTCTACCAAGAAGCAACGCCGCCCTACCAGAGAGCTACGCCGCTATGCCAGGCGCCACGACGCGCCACCAGATGAGAAAATCGCGATAGAAACAGGAAAGTTTCAAAGTATGGAGATGCAGAATTTCAAGCGAAATCGAGAGAAGAGTAAGAAGAAAAGAAAACATATATATCAACAGGTGGTAAAAATATATATGAAGTAAATAGGTAAAGTAAATGGTATTTTATTGGAATTAGTAGAATTAATGACATAAGAATTATTTTAGAAAGGTATTTTATTGGGTTTTATTAGGTGTAGACAACTATTTAATCTACGCTTATGTGCATTTAACATATGTATGTTTTATTCTTAGAGATATATGTTGTTTATTTTTAATGGCCAGGAAATAAATAATAGTATTGTTTCGGTAATAAAACATACTAGCTTTGATTGTTGATTCGTTTCGAAAACAAAAATGGGGAGAAATACAAATTTATAAAATCTTAGTGGGATTAATTTTGAAATTTGATATAAAATAAGAACTGCATAAATTTGTAAGTCTCAGAGAATTAGAAAATGCTACCTACTCAAAAAAAAATATATTCTAGTTACAATGTTTTGAAATTCAATATTCATAGTAAATATAAATAATTGCGAGATAGAGATTTAAAAATAAATAATGTTTTCTAGTTCATTATTAAAAAATAATTTTGGTATATTATAAAACATATTTGTTTTCGTAACTGTAAATGTGCTTTTGGGGTAATTAAGGAAATTTGTATAAAAGATTTGTTTTTTTGCTGGAAAACCTGAAATGTAAATAATAATTTTGTCATAGGGGTAATCAAAAGACGTTGCCACTGCACAAGAAGAAGAAAAAGAAAAAAGAAGAAGGAAACGAAGAAAGAAGAAGAGGTCAACACCGTACTACCCTTGCCAGAGTCACCATCAGCACCGTTTCCAGGACGATCACGAAGTCCAAATCGTGATAGTTATCAAAATCCAGGACCGTACCAAGGGACCCCAGAGTTCCACGATTTCACGATCCACGACAGAGAATTGGCCGAATTCCAGGACTCCAGAATCCAAGGCTACAAAGAGACTATTCCATCCAAATTCGCCAACCAGTACCACCAAGCTCTCAGAGGGCATGAGTTATACCGCCAAGGGAGCTTGACATGATGTTGGGTCCATTTTGAGTCTGTGGGAGCCAAATCCACAGCAAGAAGAAAATGGAGTCAAATGCGGAAAAAAGGGACCAAAGAATTCATATGGAATGGACTAAGGTTCAATGAAAGAGGCCATTCCCAGTAATGAGTCAATAGGGACCTACCAGTAGCAGCCGTGTACAGCAGCCATGTACCGTAGCAGTCTCACAGTAGCAAGCCAGGGAAGCAGTCCAAAGTCAGAGTCTATTGGAAAATTGATAGACTACCGCAGCAGAAAGAACCTGTAACCTCAGCCAAAAGGGTTACCAGGTTTAGCAGCCCAAGGACCAAACCAGATCGGGAAGGGACCATTACAGGAAGGTCAAGGATCAGGGGATGTGAGAGGTGACAGCCAGAGAGCAAAGGGTAGTTACGGCCAGCCAATTAAGAAGACCAAAGAAGATACAACTTGTGCAGTGAAGCAAGCGTGAGGTTATCATATTATTGTAGATTGTTTTAAAAATTTTTGTAAATTATTTACATTAAGGGTTTTAAAAAGAATTGAACAAGTAGTTCAATTTTTTTTCTGTCGGGGGAATAATGTAATAATTGGCATTATTATTAATTGAAAAAATCTAAAGAATTTACCAAAAATTCTAAACAAGTATTTAATGTTTAAATTAAATAATTAAAAAGACACTTATGACAATGAAACAAACTTTCATTTTATTAATTTACATTGAACGTGACATTGTAAAATACAATCAACAGTCACATAAATTTTGGTTTATATAGAAAGGATCACTTGGGGGTAAACGCTCAGTCGGGGTTCGGACTAAGGTCCAGAACTTTCGCCCCTCGGGCGAAACCCTGGTTTTTTTATTGTAAAGTAATGTGTAAAGTTTTTTGTGTACGATGTGAATTATGGGTAAATATTTTAACTTAATTTTGTTTAATAATAATTGATTTACATATAAATGCCAATTTTACATTTTCGTCCCGAATTATATTTTATGCTTATCTTTATTACTATTAGTTATAGTGCATTATTCTCTAAATGGAATTTTATTCATTTTTTCTGAAGACTATTTGTCAAGTTTTTTATTTATTGTTAATATACATTTGTTAATGTTTTAATACTTATTATTAATCTCTCCTCCTTTTCCAAACCAGCAAAATACTCCGAGCATTTGAGAAGCCTCGGCGTTTCTATTCCCTTAGGACTAAAAGAGTCTAAAACTAGTTGCCAAGAACCGCTCGACATATGCTATTAAGGGATGTTTTTTTTTTGTATTTTTATTATTTTCTTTTATTATTTTATTTTGCCACTGGCGAATGGATGTTCCTTCAGGACTCCAGGACCCTAGGGCTGGTGACAGGCGCTGCCTTTATCCCTTAATAGTATTAACAGTAGCTAAAGATCTATCAGTAGTTGCAAATGGTCTTTAGGTAACTGGTTGTTACATTGTGCGAGTTATTGCGTTTTTTTATTTTTCGTTCAAAAGTATTTATTGAGTAGAAGCGCACTAGCAAAGCTACTATACATTGACTTAAGTTGCCCTACTCAGTTTTTTATTTATTTTTAACTTTCAACAAATTTTTGAAAATAACGATTTTTGTTAGGGGGACGATAAATGGGTACTTTACCTTACGTTTAATAATAGCGTTTGTGTAACTTACATAAAAGTCATGAGGAGGGTTGTACTTGTACAATAGGCAGTTAAAATGAAATCTTGGTTTTAACTTGAGCCTCGTTGTATAATCATCGCTTATTGTTAAACATAGTTTTAAAAATGACATTTGTAACTATATGGTAATGTTACATTAAAATTGAAATTCTCACATTCCACTATATTAGACAATAGTACCTTTTTTGGCAACCATGCGTGATTTTACATACCTGCAATGCCCAGACAGCACACATAGTCCAATCTACGTCTGCTTTAGATTCTTCTGAGGGTCAGAATGCCCATATCCGTATTAGAAAATCCAGTGTACATCCGTTTATGGTCATTAATTTGATAGCTGCATATCGATACCCAGAGAACGTCTGTTTTTGGACTTAAATTTAAATTTAGTAGTATTTTGACATCCAGTAGACATCCATCTTTTAGTTCATTATTTATTTAACTACCCATCTATATACACCTTCTTTGGTTATTAAAAATGGACAAATTAAATCCATTGCATTTCAATCTACCAGTGAAAGTTTGAAATCTTATTCTTATTCTATTATAAAAACATCTTATAAAAAGATATCAAATGGCTCGTTGGTTAAGATAGTCTAGAGTTCAAAGCGTAGAACATTAACGGATGTGTCGTGTATTTGATCCCCACTCAGCTCAGGTCAAGCGTTTTTTAATAACAAAAAGAGAAATGGTGTACAGCGGGATACGAAAATATTAAATAAATTATTAATAATCTAAAATAGTGTGTGATAAGTTGCTGTTGTGGACTCAATAAAATATAATCCGGGAATGGACATTTTTTGAATGTCCAGTATTCAAACACTAAATAAAACTCAGAAAGGGACGTCCTCTAAATGGTCAAAAGTGTGCCACTTGTATACTTCATTGGACGTTCATTGGATATTGGAAGTCTAGAAAAATCTAATTTTTCTACGTCCAGATATCCAAAATTGTATATCGAATGGACATATTTGTGCTGTCTGAGTAATTCGCTGAGTAATTTCGCTAGTCTCCTTTCAATATTATAATAAGATCGTAACTGACCACAACATTGAGGATTATATCTCTTGTTGTGAACATTCGTGTATTTTAATGCTATTTTTTGCTGAAAATACCTTATGAGCAAAGAAACCGATATTATTTTTTTATATAAATTAACTTTTTTTTACAATTATAAGTACCTAATATTCATTTTACTCCTTATTGCTTTGTACAACCAATTTTTATCAAACCTTTTTATTTTGTTAAATGTTATGTGAATTTTAAATTAAAGCTTTTTTGGATAATATTTTTAACTTAATTTTCACAGTTAAATTCAGCTTATTAATGTGAAATAATTTTTTAATAAAGAGCTCCTCTTGTTACGTTTTTATGAAGAACTTTATGTAGCTAATCTGTAATGGATGTTATTTTTATATGATTAAATTTATTTTTCATAAATTTTAATTCTTTCTTAGGTGCGCTTGAAGATGAAGTAGATTCTTCGAAATCGGTCGCGATTTGAATTAACTTTGTGAAACAGACCGTTCTTTTCTCCCACCTTCCTAAGTAATTATTTGTCAATATAAAATTACTTTAATACTCAAAAATAATGATAAATGAACACAAAAGTCTTCAAATTCAGTAGTCAGTATTTTCTAAATGGCTACTATGTACTTGTTTAACCCTCACAGATAATATAATAATACTGACAACAAGTCCATTTAGAATAAAAGCCATAATTTAAGCACCATCCTATTCTAGCAAAGCAACCCAAAGTGAATTATCATATAGTCGATGCTACCAGAAAAAGATATTCGAGATCGAAACTGAGATATTCTTCGCATTTCCATAAAATATACGGAATGTATAAAGAAATTGAATATTCGTCTGTCCCATACTTCGTCGCTCGTAGCTAATCTTAGTGCCGACAAAAAACAAATCATATAAATAAATTCGTTAAAAGAATTTTGTCATCGAAAAATTTATGGCAGACGCCAAGAAACAGCAAAATCTGATGGATTTTTATTCAATTTTTAGGCCAGAAAAGTAAGTTTTACAAACATTACCAAACATTTAATTAATCTTCATAGAAGTCTGAGAAAAAGCTTGCCTTTCAAAGAAAACATCTTTTTTATTTGAATGTGTCAGAAAACCTCGTTTTTCGGTCAGAAAACATAGTCGAAAAGTAAAATTGTTGTATATACTTTATAAAGTACTCTATGTGCCATGGCCTATAAAGTGTTGCATACCGATTAAAATTCTTAAATATAAAGTGGGTTCTTTCATATACAATTTTTGATTTTATTGGAATCAAATTCAAAGACGCCAAATTTCCCGCGTCTTTAATTTCTGGGGGCGTGCCAGTAATGAAATCTTCGTTACTACTTATTTTTGTAATTTTTTTTGCACCAACTTTTAATAAACTAGGTAATTAAATTATTTTTAAATGAGCATATTGATACGACAGAAATTCTTCAATTGTTCTTAAAGCCAACTAAGGTAAGGAAAAATTATTGATAATAATATCATTTCAGATTTAATTTTCTATATATTTTTTATTATATAAGCACATTCAAATAAAAAACATTGTATGAAACACGGACGAAAAGTGTTTTTTTCGGACTCCTACGAGTTGCCAGACTCGACTACGTTTCGCCTGGCAAGCTTCTCGTAATCGCCCGAAAAGGTCAACTTTTCGTCCTTGTAACATAAACTACTATTGTTCAATAGCCAAAAAAATATGACGTTTTATTAACCAAAGTAACACAAGACTCTACTACTAGGAAATGATACTGAACTAGGCATTAAATGAGGACAATAATCCTACGTTTGGCATATTTTGAGCATTTATTAGAGACTTTATTTAAGCATTCATTTAAAGCTGTCAAATCGTTTAGACTGCTAAATACAATAGCCAATTAGAAATGTTTGCCAACAGGTCACTAATAGGTGTCAAAGAATAAAACTATTTGCTTTTCTAAATGCAAAGCAAATGCGTTGCTTGCAGGTATTTTAATTAGATTTATTGGATATACAAACGCTTTATTTTATTATTTTTAAAAAACTATTCATTGAAGCTTTAAGGCTGATTCTCACTAGACGCTAGACGGTCACATTACGCTCACGATCTGCTCACGATCCGCTCACGATTCGCTCGCGATCCGCTCACAATCCTCTCACGATCCGCTCACGAGCCGCTCACAATCCGCTCACGATCCGCTCACGATCCGCTCATAATCAAGAATTTGAGGTAGTATTCACATATTACACTCAACTGACGCTCATTTTAATAGTTTTAAAGTTTTATGAAAAGCGTCAAAACATGCCTATTTTAAGATAAACAAATTATTAATAATTGTTTTACTATAGTTGCAATATGTTTAGATGATGACACAAGAAGATATGTGTTCACGATATTTAAAAAATAATGGTAAACCGAAGGAGAATTTTGCACCATGTAGAAGACACAATATTTTCGTATGACATTTCAAAACATTTTGAATAAAATTTCAGCAGATTTGATAAAGCAGAATACTTTGAAAGGCAATTTTACCGCTCAAGAAAGGTTATGATCAATCTGATTGTTGTTTGTACACACTGACGCAAAGGTCCACTCACGGTTCGTTTAAAATATCCGCAAAGATCATGAGCGAAACGCTAAATATGAATATTTTCAATTATTTAGTACGTCACAATATTGCATCGTGCCTTGAATGGAGCGTGAGCAGAGCGTGAGCGGAGTGCCCAAGTAAAAATTTGATATTTTATAAAAGCTGAAAAAAATGTTTACAGAACAAAATTTATAAAACAGGATGCAACAGTAATAACCAAAAATGGGCGCAGTATTACAGAACTATTTGGTTCATTTGTAAATTGTATAAGATTTGTTGAATGCGGTTAGCGGACAGTTACTACACATTTACACAGACTTTAAATAAATGTTTTTTTTAAACTTTTATAACTGTTTTACAAATTTTCAATTTTAAGGTTAGGTTGCATATGATCCCCATTGATGTATTTCATCTAAATATCCTTCAAATGCAAAAGGAAAGAAGAAGAAACTGATTTTAGATACTGATATAGGTGAAATACAAATTGTGATTGGCTCAGTTCTTATAATGTCCTATAAACGATTACCATCACTTATACATTATTGGTCCATCAATGGGAAATATAACTATGAAAAACGCTATTTCAAGGGATAGGTTTAAACTTATTTCGTCAAAATTATATTTTGCCCCTCCAGAAAAGCCAATTGCTCTAAAACTTATTATATTGATGACATCGTTCAATGCTTGAAAAACACGTTGTAAAAATCACGACAGGATAGCAATTTCCAAAGCATTGATGAATCAATGACTAAATTCAAGGGGCGGTCGTCCTTTAAACATACATGCCCCTCAAACCAACAAAGCGAGAAATAAAAATGTGACTCCGTTGTGACTCATAAACGGGATATACTTACGATTTTAACATTTATTCGGGGAAGAAGAGGGCAACCAAGATGGTACTTTAGGAGAAAGGGTAGTCAATACTATCCAAGAGACCGATGGTATACTTTGCTTTGACCGTTTCTTTACCTCTGTTGACTTAATTAATTCAACAAACTATGCACCAGTAGGTACCTGTATAGCTACTAGAAAAAAATATTCCGAAATTACCAGTAAAACTGAAAAAGGGTGAATCAGTTTTCAAATGCACCAACGAGGGTGTAATTTTTGCAAAATGGCAGGACACTAAAGAGGTTCTGATTCTTAGCAATTGCCATTTGAATAAAATTGTACCGCTAAATAAGAAAAACAAAGATGGTACAAGATCTCCTATATAATGTCCAGAAATGATTCCCTTTTATCGGGAGCACATGAGAGGAGTCGACCGGGCAGACCAAATGGTGAGATTGTATGAGTTTGATAGAAAATCAAGAAAATAGTGGATCGAAGTTTTTTTTCAGGCTTTTGATGATGTCAGCTGTAAATGCCTGGATAATTTACAAAGAATTATCAGAAAAAAAATCTGTTCCTGGACTTTCTCGTACCATTAGCAGAAGCAATTCTGAACGAAGCATAGAAATAGACTATCTTAGTAAAAGGTGATGAATTCTGATCTATTACCTTGCTACTTAAAAGCAAAAATTGAAATTAATTCCCAATATTTAGATTTAAAGGTCGCTCGAAAACATCAAAAGCAATAATGTTGTATATAAAAAATTATGAGCAACCGTTAAAAATTCATATTTTGAGCTAATTTTTTTTTCTTTTTTGGGGTACAAAATTCTACCGTCACGAGCAAAAAAAATAAAATAACTCGAATTTTCACTAATTTTTAAATTTTGAAAAATCTTGAGCTACCCCTGAAATTTTTTTTTTGAATTTCCCTTTGGATGGGATCTTAAAAAACGATCAATTAACACATTGTTTGTTTCACGGATCTGTTGTCGTGTAGACTTTTCCTTTCCTACAGGCTTTCGCAAAATCCTCTCGCTCCCTCGCACTCACTCAGAATAGTTCACCACAAAGATGCGATTAGTCAGAGCGCAGTGGCGTACCCAAAAATAGAGATTAACACGTACGAAAACAGTAAAATTAATAAAATTGAATTTATATTATTGTGTTATTTATTTTAAAATAATGTTTTTATAAAATATATAACTGGGTGTTTACTGCACAAATGAGCTAATGGAGAAACCGCCCCTGGTATGTTATTTCTAAATAAATATATCTTATTTTTAATAAATAGAAAATTCTTTATTTTTTTTTTAATAATAAATTATATCACATTATTTGTAATATTGATCTAACAATAATTATTATCATATTTAATATCTTATTTAAAAGCACTGGCCACATTAAGAAAAATGTTTTAATATTTTACGAATATATCTAAAAAATTTCTAATATTCTTCTGATATTCTATCTGACATTTTTACCTGGCCTATAATCGGCGGTTTAACAAATTCATCCCTGCATATTTAAGATATCGAGATTTTAAAATTATTCTGTGAGAGGTCGCCAAGAAGACAAGAGGAAAGTTCGGACAGCTCGTGGATTCCTCCCATTCTAACCTTACTTCGTAGATCTTTAAATCTCTGTTGTCTTTAATAAATACTATCTGTCACTGACAAATAACCGAATACTGTGCTTCGGCTATGTCTCATTTAGATAGCCGTAGATTGTGGGAAGGCATTAAGTCATGTAAGTTCTTTTTTTTGTATTGTATTCTTTTACTCAATACTCACTGACTATAGAGTTTCACATAATATTTAGGTCAGAAATTTTATAACCATAACATAACGTCATAACAATGTCGACTTTTGATTTGACTTCAATTATATTGTATAGGTAGCTATGAACCTATTCGCTCCGTGCGCGACCGCAGCGCCAATTCGTTTTGGTATTAATGGACTATTTCTGCGTATACTGACAAATACAATTTTTAATAGAATTCGTAATTAAAAAGTATATATGTTAGTTTTAATAAAAGTATATGGATTTGTAAAACAAGTAATACATTAATTTATTATTATTATACAGTGTGTCTACTTAAGTTGGAACCATATGGAAAACATTTTTATTATTGATTTTAGAAAAAAAAGTTATTCCTGATAAAAAGTCCTGCAAGACCCAAAACCTAAAATACAGTCATCACATATCAAATTTTTCAAGCCGTATACGAGGTTTGTCAAAAAATATGAATTTTGCTCAGGAGTAAAGTACGTTTATTTTTGACAAAATCGAAAATTTTCATAAAAAAACGTTGATTAGAATTAAATATTACATTCAAATATGCAATTTCACCGATCTATCTGAAAAAACAGATTTTCTTATTTTTTATAAACTCTACACTCTACACATTGATTGTAAATATCTGAAAACGTTATAAATTACGTTAGCTACTATAAACATGATACGCTTTCCTTTTGTTGATGTTTGTGAAGAATTTAGCAAATTTCTTAATGAAAATTTTTGATTTTGTAAAAAAATAAACGTACTTTACTCTTGAGCAAAATTCATATTTTTTGACAAACCTCGTATACGGCTTGAAAAATTTGATATGTGATGACTGTATTTTAGGTTTTGGGTCATGCAGGACTTTTTATCAAGAATAACTTTTTTTCTTAAAATCAATAATAAAAATGTTTTCCATATGGTTCCAACTTAAGTAGATATTTTTATCGCTTAAATTAAAGAAAATTATGTTTAATCAATAAAAATTAATAATAAAATATAGGCAGGCAACAGTATTTACTGGAAAATGTATGAGAAGTTGCCTAAGTCTAATAAGTTGTCATTGAAGAATTAGCCTGTTCTGTCAAAATAAAAAAAATACCATTTAATACTAGCGTGAAGTTAAAATGTATAAAAAAAGGATCGTTATTTATTATATTTTCATTTTTGTTCGAACGAAAACATAGAATGAATGATTAAAACTGATTTCCCATCAGTAAGTCACACAAAATTGCATTCCCGGCACATATAATAATCAAAGGCAGAAATCTTGAAATCTAGTCCTTCCTGAATGAACATTTAAGAATAAAGGGATATTAAAAAACATCATAAAAGGATAATTTATTGTTTATTTAAAACCTTTCAAGTTTCTGATGTCTACTATTTCCAGAATTACTGTTATTATTGCAAAACTAAAAGGTAATTTTTCTTCTTATTGTATACCTATCCATTTATTTCTTTGATTTCATTTCCACTTTGCTACTGAATTTTTTTTATATAGGTTTCACTGTTTTTTTGCTTGTATTTGTACAATTTTCAACACAGCAACTCCGGTTGCTTATTGTATTGTTTTTACCTACTTTTTTGAAAAAAAGTTAAATGTATACGTGTATTTGATATGCCAAAATTACAAAATATCGCCCTAAAATGCACGAATTATCCGCAGCTAGCGCTAGTATCGCTTTTGCTACCCTTTCCATGACTTCGCACGGAGCGAATGTAACCTAAGAAATGAACTTGGTGATTCCACCAAAATTTTTAAACTTAAAAAAAAATTATTAAAGTATTAACTACAATTAAAAATGTTGTCTACTACGGTTACACAAGTTTCGGTTGTTCCGGTGTCAACCTTCGGGCCTTCGACGTCGCTCAGACGGCAGCTAGGGGGTGGATAGCTTACAAAATTTCCGGAAATAGTAGACAAATAAATAGGCGCCAACTGGGTCTATATAGTGGCCAAACTATGATCCTATTTCCCCAAAAACCCAGTAAATGAGGAAAGAAATAAAAGACAAACCTCAACTTATGTTCCTTTATAAAGAAAAAATATTTACTAAATATACAAACTAATTTACCTAATGGCTTAGGTAATCATAAAAATTGGAGGAAATTAAAGTGAAAATTTACACTGTATATGTATATGCATAACCCAAAATAAATTATTAAATCAAAATATGGCACGGTTCGTCGTTAGCTTGGTACCAGGCATGACGCTTGCGCAAAATATTAATTTCCACCTTACACAAAAAATAAAATATAAAATAATAGTTAACTTAAATATTGTGCATAACCGCACCTATACTACATCATATATTATAAACACTTATAATCCTTATAAGCTTAAAACCCTCTCCAAATTGGAAGGTGATATCTGCTTAACTTTTAGTTAAGACCAAACTACCCAAAAGAAAATTATTAAACCATGAAATTTTATAATTAAGTATAATTCATAAAACTAAATAAAAATATAAAAATAAAAAAAAAATAAAAATACAAAGATACACAAAGGACTTCAGACACAGAGGTTATTTACTTAAACTCCCAGATTGGAAGAGGTTACTTAATCTCTGCCCCCACACGGGTCTTCTGAGATTGCTTAACTTAATCGTTAAGTCTGGACCATTTAATAATGAATAAATTGAAAAAAAGTAAAATTATGGCAGTAGCCCTTAATAACTGAAGAATTACAACTTAAACGTGGAAGCAGTCCAAGTGTTCTGCGACCCGAAGGATTACTACATCAGCATTAAGTGCTTAAATTAAGTAAAACTTTAAAATATTAATCAATTAAACGATGTAACATTTGATAATACTTAAGTTATGAGTGAAAGAACCCTAGAACATTCTGTGCTCAAAAGTATAAATAATGTTGAGAATACCTTGACAACATTCGATTGAAAGTGAATGTATAGTTCAACAATGCACACGTGAAACCTTCAATATAAAGTATAAAAAAAACCTGATAGTAGGGTGTCTTCTTTCACAGCATTCCCATCTCCCTATCCAGAACGAGAATCATCATTGTAAATCTAGCTGCAAGTAAGCTAGGCGGCTAGCATACCAATGTTCTGTGTTCCCTCGATGAAACCGTTGAACTCCGGACGATATAACCCTCTGTGTACAACTGTTGAAATCCTGGGTCAACAACCCCCTGGGTGAAACTGTCGTCTAATCCTGGGCTAACAACCCCCTGTGTGAAACTGTCGACGAATCCTGGGCTAACAAGCTCCTGGGTGAAAATTGTCGACGAATCTTGGGCTAACAGGCCCCTGGGTGAAACCCTTTTTCGTAAAGGGTTAACTTGGTAGCCTTCCAAGGATGAGAAACACGTGAGATGATCCACAGCACAACAATATTCCTCACTCCAAATGCTGTGAACTTCCGATTATTGCGTTAAAATCCTATATTAGATATGGGCTGGACCAATGACCATAGGAATTTACCAATACACTAAAATTCCTCTCAAAATACGAAATGTCCATTTGCCCACAATTAACCATGAAGTAGAATCTAAAATCCCCTTTAATTAGGGTAAGCCGATGGGGCTAAATATTAAGAAAAATCTACTTCGACACAAAAATCGTCTTCGTCGTGATTCAATACCACTGACAGAAACCGTACGTCAGCCGTCCAAAATGGCCGAAATCCCTTTCCGATAAATGTCAAGTGGGTTCAGAAATTCATCCTCAAGAATTCCCCACTATATAACTTAAGAGACCATTTACGAAAGGTACCCTAAAAACTATATTTATTTACAGTATAACTACATTTGGGAAACTGTTCCCGACAAAACTTAATAAACAGCGATCGCAAAAAAATCCCTCACGACTTAAAATCGCTCATTGTGAAACTACCTTATCTCGGGTTCTGAGCCCGATATTGGAACGTCCCACCAACATGACACTTGTCGGTGTTCTGTCGTCAAATGACGTTTATGTCATTCACTGTCATAATTAAAAAACATTATTCCAATTCTGACAGCTATAAACACAAATAAACAAAGAAAATCTTAAAGAATGGTATCGTAAATAATTAATTACCCAAAGGTGAGACTATAATACATAATATGTATAAATTTACAACGAAACTTGGTCTATTTTTAGGAGAATCTGGCAAATTAAAACAGTGAACACTACACTGCAAATATGACCATTGTACAAAGTATTATACTATCCTTTTACTTAGTGGTGAGATGAAATAAATTGTAATAATGATGTCCGAAAGTTAGAAAATAGGTGAAATTAGTTAATGACCAAAATAATAGTGATATCAACCATACGATTTTACCCTTTTTTTTCGTATGATTAACCAGGTAAGCCAAAACAATTTTATTAATTCGTGGGGCCAAAAATGAACGTTACACGAATAAACGCACAAAATTTTACTTCAATAAATGATTACAGGCATTTTTAAAAATCTACTAATTGTATTGATTAACATTCAGTTTTAAGCCAATAATAAATACCTGAAAAATACTTTTTCCTACGACCACTTAGGAAAGTGACACATATCACACTATATAGTCCTATTAAAAGTGCCCTATATCACACGCGTATGAATAAGAATTTACTTTCCACCCGAGTGAGAATATGTTACTTTCCGCAGTAGTTGTCACAAAATGTCAAACACCTAATTTCTATTTTGATCTGTGTAATGTCCATATTAATACTAAAATCGATATGATTGTTTAATTATTGAAATCGTTGTAAATTAGATCCTAGATATTTATCTTTAACAATTATTATTAAAATAATTTTAAAATAATGTTTGCTCTTTATTCTAGTTAAATACATAACCGATTAGATCATTCAATTGACACAAGGGCTATAAGCTCAGGTGGTTAGGACGTCTAACTTATTAACTTTGCCATTTTTCGACCGCGTTCGAATCCTGGCGGGGCAGAATTTTTTTATTTGTTTTTTATTTTTTTTTTAGTTTTTTTTTGTTTAGAAAATGTGAAAATTGAATAAATACGATTATTGTTGATTATTTTTTTAAATACATTTTAATTATTGTAGGTAGTAATAATAACCTTGGTTTTACATTTTTTTAAAGACATTATTTTGTGGTCGTAGGAAAAATATTGTGCATCACTTGTGTGAAAAGTGATTTTCCACACTCGTAATGTAATATACTATTAATTTTATCCTAGTTATTCAAAATAATGTACTAGGCGCTATAAATGCAATCAACTCTCATGCTTCTGGAAACGATGATATATCATTGTAGATACTTTAACTGTGCCTACGCATAACACATATAATTGATTGTTGCCTTCAGTGTGGCTATTTTCCAAGGAATTAAAGAAAGGATATCTTTGTCCTATTCCTAAAGTATCTTATTCTGGTTCGCTACTGGATTTAAGTTGTATAAACTTATTTCCAAGATCTTTGACAGAGTTGTATATAACCAGTTATTTGAATATTCATTACTACTATTCATAAAATCCTAGCAGTAAAACAATCTGGCTTCCGCAAATAGCATAGTACAAGTATTTCTTTCTCAAGCATCTATGACAGTGTTATTCAAGATATTAATAAAAGACCTGCTGATGTGCAAAACTTTAATAATATGGTTGTGGTGATATTATTTTTCTTGTTTTAAATTAAATTTGTGGAATCATACTTAATAGGAAATGGTTGATAATAACTGCTTGGAATCAAAAATCGTTATATTAGGGTGTCCCAGGAATCTCCCATGGACTCTTCGCGTGAGAAGAGCTAAGTACAACTTTACTTTGATGATATCCAGCTATTAAATTATATCAAAACCCATTCTGTTTAATGGGGATTTTGAGCTTCTATTACAATATTCGAAAGAACATAATCTTACTATTATTCCTTCAAAAACTAGTGCTGTTCTGTTTTGCAGTTTCATAGATTTAAGAATAATATTAAGAGATTGATCAAGAGATGTTACTCAAGATTGGGGTTATTTTAAATCATATAATAAACTTTGAAATAAGAAAAAACTTTTTTAACATTTAGTTTTATCAGTTATCGAAATATTGTTTACTATCCTCGGCTTGTAGACAAAGTGTCACATAGCCAATTACAGATTACACAAAATGTTTGCTCAATTTTTGGTTTGAGGATATCATCTCAATATATTCCGCCCAGTTAAAATAGCTTAAATTTTTCAATCTATATCAACTAATTATCTCAATATTTTTATTTGCATACACTATTAAAAACGATAAATAAATTTTCAGAACATCAGTTAATAATGTAAATATTAGACAAAATATGCATAAAAAGCCCTATCATTTTACCGCAAAATGTTAAAGGAGTTGTCCTTATAATATGGTTAAAGTGTATTATTACCAGTTTAAATTTCTAAAGTGAAATACATCATTGCATAGATATTTTAAAATATGAAATAAAATGTATCTTTCAGTTTTCGCAATCATCATAGAGAGTACAAGTCTGAAATCATGAAAAACAATCAGCAATTGGTAAATGAAAAAACGCTTGGCACTTACCTCATTGATATAATGCACGTCCGTTGTTATGCAACTAAGCGAGCAGTATGATCGGACGTACGCCGACTGTCATTGAAACACATCCAACTACTAACAAAGTGCAAATTACGTTAAACGATAGCTGTTTAAGACGTACAAAGTGCTTTAACACTGGCAAGGGAATTTTTTAGGAACAAAAGTGTTTTTTTCTGTTTAATTTTTTAACTAAACTCGTGTTATTTTTTATATTTTAAAAATAATCTTCTTTAAAACAAGATTTACTTGAAAATAGAACGTTTTTATGATACTATATTTTTTTATAGCTTCGTATAACTTGATTTTTCTCGGTGTGGTTTCCTATTTTATTTTTGACAGATTCGAACGACTTGTTTGCCAATTATATGTGTGTAAAAACCTTTAATTAAATACAAATCTTGTTAAACGTTATTATAATAAATCCTGAACACCATTGGATTTTATTTAATGCAAATCAAGTTTTGCGCATATTCTATACAGCATTTTTTTTGTTAACTCAAACAAACCTATTCACTGGGTTATCTTTAGTATCAAATTTCCAATAATGATGTTTATTCGCATTTTAGACGAACGCCACTGTACAGCTACGTCCCATTTAGTTTATGTCGGTCTGGTAGGGCACACTGCGTTTATATTTAAAAATATTTTTTTTATTTTGTGTTTTATAAGCCATGTAACAACTCAATTAAACGTTTGTAATAAATTATTTAAAGAATGTTATGACCGCTAGTTAGTTTAACGGTGGAATTAAAACTAATAATGCTGAACAACTAATTTATGCTTTTTGATTTTTAACGTGTCTAGGAAGAAGTTTACGATTAATAGGTTTGTTATTGTTGAACGATGATAATGAGGTAATTTTAAATGTAAGAATAGCTTCTTAAGAGACAATGCGGCATTAAATTTTTGGCTGATAATCTATAAATACTTATAATTTTGTTTGAAGGTTATTGCAAATATAAAACAATACACAACCTATGTTCAATTAAAACCCATCTTTGATCAAATGTCTTCGCAAGAGTCAATCCAGTGTTATATCACCTGGATGTTTCGCCGCTAGTCAATTAGACACAATGTCTTTAAAGGAAAATGGAGACTGCCACATATATTTTTGTTAGCAACTAATTTAGATCAAAGTTG
The DNA here is from genome assembly GCA_927349885.1 of Psylliodes chrysocephalus. Taxonomy (NCBI): domain Eukaryota; kingdom Metazoa; phylum Arthropoda; class Insecta; order Coleoptera; family Chrysomelidae; genus Psylliodes; species Psylliodes chrysocephalus. Next base: position 68,843,803 of record OV651813.1, read on the forward strand.
ACAATCATAGCCCAGGCAATTTTGTTTGGACTAGTTACGAGATAGGAGGTGAACATACACTGAAGAAAATATTGTACGTAATATCAATGAACACCAATTATTGTTCTTTTTTCATTGATGCAATGACAAAATTCATTGGAACCATAAAAAGATAGTCATTGCTTAATTACCTTATTTGTTCTTACAATGTACTTCTGTTCATTAGAAACTGATGAACAAATTCCACAATTAAATGTATATATTTATTTTCTTGGCGAATTATTTTCATTACTTCAATAATTAGTTCGTTGCATTTATGAATTTTTACATTAACAACAGAAATTAAAATTAATAAATTCAAAACATTATATTAATGTACACTGGTTTTAAAATAATACCTACAGTTATTAAATCAATAACTCAATTCCATCATTTAATAATTTAGTACATTAGATTAATGAATTTGTACATAGACTATATAAAGTAACGTACATTATTTTAAGGAAATGCCTTACATTGTTATAGTGTGCAACGTTTATCGTTTTAATGTACGCCGTATATAAAAACAATAAATTTGTACATAAAATTATAAATGCATACATTAAATCAATGTAATGGTTTTGCAAGATAACTCGTTTCATTGTTTTAATGAATTCGTTTATTATTTCATAATTGTAGTATATTGTAGTCTGTATTAAATAATACTCGATGTTGAGATGAGTTGAGTTTTTTTTTTAAGTATAACTACAGTTATTATGTCAATAAGCCAGTTTCCCAATTTGTTATTTTTATCATTAAGTTATTCAGTACATTAGAACAATGAATTTGAAAATAGAATATATAAAGGCTCGTACATTATTTTAAGAAAAACCCTTCCGTTGTTACAACGTACGTATTCATCGTTTTTGTAAACGCCTTACATAAAAACAATAAACTTATACATAAAATTATGAAGGTATACACTAAATCAATGTAATGATTTTGAAAAATAACTCGGTTCACTGTTATAATGAATTACGTTTATTATTTTATAATTGTCGTATTTTAATCAATATAATCGTTATTAAATAATACTGTGTTAAAATGAGTTGCATTTTTTGTTATAAAGCATATTTATGCAATTCAGTGTTCGAATACTTCAATAATGCGTTTTTTCATTGGTTGGAGAGAAAATCCCTCGGAACTTACAGTTAAAGAAGGTATTCTGCTAAACAGCTTTAAGTTAGTCGTGGATTACTGCATGATGTTCTAGATTTTCTAGAAAGCATGTATTGTTAAATAATAGTTATGTTATAACATAACATAAATAATAGTTACAGTTATTATATCAATAGACCAGTTTCCCAATATTTTATTATTATTAAGTAATTTAGTACATTAGGATAATGAATTTATGTATAGAATATATAAAGACAAGTACGTTATTTTAAGGAAATGCCATTTACTATTAAAGCGAACGCATTCATCGTTTTGATGTAGGTCGTACAAAAAAATAATAAATTTGTACATAAAATTATGAACTTATTCATTAAATTATTGTATAAGGTAACTTATTTCATTGTTTTAATGAAATGCGTTCATTGTTTCAAGTAATTCAATGTACAAATACATCAGAAATACGCCTTTTGATTGGGTCGAGAAAAATTGCAGACGAAGTAGGCATTATGCAAAATAGTGTCCAGTTAGTTATTGGTGTCGTAGAAGGTATGTACGTTTATTTTATTTTTAAAATTAAGTGTTCATGCAAATTCTTTTTAGACATATGATCAAAGACTATCTAAGGTTTGGGTACATATTTCATTTGTCGTCGACACTTTACTCGATTGACATTGTTGATTAGACACTGAAAACATAGACACGATTTAGGAACTAATTCTGTATTTCGATTTTGTCAGAATGATTGTAATTAGATCTTTTAAAATATATGTAGTTTTAAAATACATATAAATAGGAAAAATGTTGTAGATTCGTATATCGAAACAAACTTCGCTGACATGGACAAAACCCATACAATATCTAATAGTTATAAAATCAATTAATTTGGAAGTTATCAAGAAATCTATGGAATTTAAACAATAGGAATTTCATCGAACATTAAAATAATAAAAATTAAAATATGTCAAACTAAAATGTGATCAAGACGTAAAATAATATAAATAAAACTAAAAACCAATATCACATAAAATACGAAAATAATAAATTTTTTAAGAAAAAGTTCTTATTTCAACTTTACTAAATTTTATAGCCAGCATTTCGAAGAAAAAGAAATAGCAATGACAATAAGAACCTACCAGTTATAGACTTGAAAATAAAATTATAGAAAGATTTCCTTTCGAAAAATTGGTAAGAATATCATTTCAGATAATTTTTCTATATATTCACTATATTTGGTCAAGTGTTATTCCAGTGACAGTCGTTTTTTTTTATTTATTTTCTGTTTTAGGAATTTCATCGTACAAAAAAAAAGAGGGAAATTATATATTAAATGCACAAATTTAAAAAATTCGCTTACAAAAGTGCTAGACATCAATCAACCAAGTAAGAAAAGAAAAGGAAAGGCAACTCGGCATCTACAAGAGTTCCGTAAGTTTTTTAAAATCTATAGGTGTTTTTATGTCACCTCATTTTTTCTCTAGCTACCTTGTAAAATAACAAAAAAAACAATTTGAAATATTCTAATTTTGCTTAGCCGAAGCAGAGGTTTAATATTTAATTTAGTTTCAGTTTCTATTTATTTGCATTAATTCTAAAATTCATGTGGAAAAAATTATGGCTTTAAAAAAAATTACATCACAGGCTTGTCAGAATTTTTTTGAAAACGTTTTGATTTTGTTTATGTCAGTCTGATGCTACTCTATAGTATAATAAAAAAAAAAACAAAAAACTTTTAGGTCCAGAACCAGATGTTGAAATATGAAGAGCAATCATGTTTGAGAATCTGACGTCGGAGCAGTTTGACAGCTATTGGAAAGCCTGCACAAAATATAGATTAAACGATATCAAAATGTCTCAAAACCCCCAAGACATTTTTACAAAATGGCTCCATTATAAACATCCTTCTGGTTACCGATTGGTAATTACACAATATTTTATAAATGTTCGGAAACCAGTGCTGATAAACTTTTTTTAGATTGAAATTGATTTCGAAGTGGCATTCGAAAATGGGGATGCATTTGTGAAATATTTTAATTTGTATTTTGACAAAATTTTATCTTTTTTAAGAACAGAAATCAAGGACAAGACATCTACATAATTGCTTGAAAAACTTAAAAATGAAAATATTACCGAAAGTGAGTAATTTCCTTGTTATTATACAGTTTGACACCAAGTTTGAGTTTAAAAATATGGATAGTTGGATAAATAACACGTTTCTATGTTCTATAGGTGGCAGACATGCAGTTCTATTATGGGCACTACATGGATACTTTGTTCATACCATTAAGGCGATAAAAAAGGCTCCAGCGGGAAGCAAAACGTAATTAAATATAAAAGACTCTCAGGAATCATTCCTTTGTATAAGTGTCAACCAACAAGGAGTTGAGGAATACTTAAGATTTTTAAAATCAAAAAGGACATATTCAGTCATTTATTTTTTGTTTCGGTGAGGATATATAATTAATACCATAATTGTAACAGTATATTTTGATGATATTTGATATACATTTTTTAATATATTAAGGGTTGTATGTTTTAACATTATATATTTCTTTGACCTTGATTTTCCCCCCGAATCGGAAATGTTTTAGAATTTTGTTTCCCATTATTTTTTCAAAATGCAAGGAAGTCAGTACTTAAGAGTAATAATAATTGTGAAGAGGAAGGAAAATGTTAAATATTGGTTTCTATTTAAAAGAAAAATCGATTACGTCATCAGCCTCTCAAAGTTAGCATAACCTTTTTTTTTAAGTATGCCAAAGAATGAAAAACATAAATTGACATATTCAGAATATTTCTTAAAAATCGACTATTTTCGAAATAATGAATTTATTTCAAATATTTGCACCATCCATTATATGATAGCTACTCTAAAAACATTTTGATATTATATTTTATACGTTTGTGTTTGTTATTGTTTGTTTTTATTTAATTTTTTTGCCATTTATGTAAGTATATTAGTTTTTAATCGTTTATTTTTTTGTTCTTAATTCAATATACATATTTTTTTGAAATTTATATACTCTTTTTTTAATTTCTAATTATACTTCCTTTTATCACTAAGCTTTGCTTATGCCATTATTGCCACTCCTGTTATTAGATTAATAAATAATAATCATTGTTGCAAGAAATGCATTACACCAAATCCATGTACGAGTGCATTGAAATAAGTCAAAAATGTTCAATAATTCGATAAAAAAATTCTCGATACAATCCACTAATTATACCAGATCAATGTAGTGATACATTGAAAAAACGCAAGAATATTGATTCAACGAACATATACATTGATATAATAATCATATTTTACTGGATCTATGTAATAATTCATTGAAATAGCGTAAGAATATTCATTGGTACAACGAACAAATACATTGATATAATAATCAGATTTTACTGGATCTATGTACTAATTCATTAAAACAAAGCAAGGGTGTTTTTTTGATTCCATGAAGATGTACACTGATACGATGAACAAAGTTATTGATAAAATGAATGAATATCATTATATAAGGGTACCAATTCATTGAAATTAGGAAGTCATATTCATTAAATTCGTGTGCTTATTCTTTAAGCTAAAGGATTTTTGTTCTTTACTCTAATGTACTTATTTTCGTGATAACAATAAACGTTTATCAGTTAATGTACGAAAATACATTGTATTAATAAAACTGTGCATCGGACGAAAATTAATGTAAAATATTTATTAATACAATGTTTTTTTTATTGTATTTACGTACCTTTTTGGTTCAGTGTATCAAAAGTCCCCGTCCGTAGCCTTTGAGCCCGTGAGGCAGAGGGGGTCTGAAGGTCCCATTTGTCGTTTTTTTACTTATATCTTGGAAACTATGCGTCCTAGCGACATGACTATTCAATATAAAATGAAATCTTATTAAATTTGATACAAGTTTTACTTAATCAAGTTTTTCGATATCTTGTATAGTTTTCGATATTTGTTTAATCAGGATCTAAACTTCTAGCGTTTTCTATTCCAGTGCTCGGCTTGCACTAAGTGCATACGAAAGGTGGGAGATATGTCGATACCAGTTACTTTTCACTCTAAAAAGTATCCGGTATGGATATATCCCACATACTTTATGTGCACTCCACGCAGGCAGGGTAGTAGAATCGAAAACGGTATACCCGTTGTTGTTTGAGTGTGTTATACATATGATGGTGGGTGGGGTTTTTCTTACCTGTAAGTCAAATGGCACCATCAATCATCTTTAAGTCGCCCAGAGCGCCACGGCAAATAATAATAATAGCCGTCTCTTTCCCCGGACAAGCTCAGCTTTTGGGGTTAAAATTCACTTCTAAGGGGGTGAATTAGGAAAAGTATTATCATTATATTATTATATTCAATGGTGCATAATGTTAAAGCAATTACAGTGTTTGATGTCACATTTAATGATTTTGTGAGTATTGTGTCGTCAAAATGAGCAGCAATTATTTTGTTTGTGATGAAAAAGTGACTTCATCGAGTCCTGATGTTTCTAAAAGGGATACTTTCTCTTTAAAAAATCAGTCAAGAGAGGGATGACGGCAAAACCAGCCAACTAGCTAATGTGACTTCCAGGGCCGCCGAGAGCCAGGTCGGGCCCCGGGACAATTCTCTCATCGGGCCCTGCAACATTTCGTTTTCTAAAAAAAAAGGTCCTTACCTCTACAAAAATATTTGATCCCTAACTTCAATTATTCTTCTTGTAACAATAATCACATCACCATGCGGTAACAGAAAACCCTATTGTCGGCCCCCCCTTACAGCGCTGCCGGGCCCCCATTTGAGCCCGGGCCCCGGGAATTAGTCCCAGCTACCCCCCCCCTCTAGTCGGGCCTGGTGACTTCACTTCTCGTCCATACGTTGTATAGAAAAATTACACGAGGACCCAGTCGATTGCGGCTTTCCAGAAACAAGAGACATCAACTTCTACCAGCCTGAAATATTGGTGCGGTGATCTGCATTACCAAAGTTTGATTTCAAGAAGAATTGTTTTATTCGAGGAGAATTCTTTCAAAATGAAACTAAGAAGAGTCAAGACAAAAAAAGGACGATGCATCCAATCCACACTCTTGATTTTCTGCCGATGCATGAAAGGCTGTGACTGCAAAAAAGCAAACCTCAAATGTTCCACAGCATTCCAAAATTGCCAGAGGAACTACCTGAATGGGGTCCCTCAAGTTGACTTCGAAGATGAAGACGGTTTCCCAAGAGGCGTCCGATGGAGAAGATATTGGAGATAAGGAAGATGAAAACGAAGCCAAAGATGAAGGTCCTTCCCACCCCAAGAGAGAAAGAAATTGTCTCAATTTTACATACTGTTGTAATATTTTATGTTTATTTTCTTTTCTATTTCAACAAAGGATTTATAAAACCATCCAGTGTCTTAAAGACACTCATACAAGCAGAAACATGGTCATAGCAATATATGTTCCCATTAAAATGGTCTAGATATTATGTAAGTATGATGAACCTAGTCAGAGGGCCCTAAACTTTATATTCTAAAATGAGCATCTGTACTATTTATACGTCCAGTACTCACTATAAGTACTTAATGGTGCATATTTCGGTCAATACGTTGACTGAGAATGGTGAGAAATTGAAATAATCATAAGTCGACAGTTGTAGCAAATTTTCAGATTTTACACCCAATTTTCAAATTGCTTTAACATTTGAAGAAAAATAGATCAAATAGTAAAGTAATATATTTTATTGAAGTAATTTTAATTATCTACAAACCTATGGTCAGCATTTATTTTTTGGGTGTATCGTTGTCAAAGAAGTAAAATATTTTTTCAAAATTACAAACTTTCAAGAGCTGATATATCGAAAACTATAAAAGATATCGAAAAACTTTATAAATTAATACTTGTAGCTAATTTAATAAGCTTTGATTTTATAAAAAGTAGTGATGTCGCTAGGACGGACAGTTTCCGAAATATAAGCGAAAACCCGAAAAATGGGACCTTCAGACCACCTCTTCCCTCCCGGCTCAAAGGCTACGGGCGGAGACTTTTGATATGTTTACCTCTTAACTAGTACAAACAAATCTACGAAGTCAAAATTATGTTTTATGCATATCCTTCTATACCTTTTTCTGAGCATTCGTTGCTTGAACTATCATGCGGGATTATAAAACAGAACAATTTAAAATTTTGCACAGAATAAGCTCAGCTATCGAATCATATAAACAACTTTATATGTTTAAACATACCATTTCTATCACCAATCATAAGCCAGTATCCCAGAAATACTCTTAACACGACCTAATGGTACATTTTCTTGCAGCGAGAACTATTCGAGCCTCCAACCAAGAAAAAACTAAATTAATATCTGTCCAAACGGTCGCAATTCTAACATTAAACTAACATAGAAAGATATTTTATACCAGCAAATTCAATATCAATTACATGTAAAAGTTTCACTTACATGTATTTGGTTACACAATACGTATAAAATTAAAATAAACTAGTTGACAGAAGCATTCAATTTAATTTTTACATTCCAAGACAATTTATCTATCAATCTATCAATTAGATTTTTACAAGATTCATCAAAAAATACAGTTAACAACTCTATCCTGTAAACCAGAATTAACCCTTGAGCATTTAGCGAAAATGCAAGAAAAAACATCGACGGCCTCCTACATTTATTTGGACTCAGTCCTGCTTTTACCTACGTATTTCATGCCTTTTTACTTTCCTATCTGTATACAGATATAAGGAAAGTATAGGAATCATGATTTTTTTCGACCTCGAGTTTTCGACGGATTTTTACGTTTTGAGGTCCCCTGAATCCGTTTTGACTATTTTCGCGATGATGTCTGTGTGTGTGTGTGTGTGTGTGTGTGTGTCTGTGTGTGTGTGTGTGTGTGTCTGTATAACGCATAACTCATGAACCGATACACGGAAAAACACCAAATTTGAAACTTAAGCTTTGTTCCAGCGTCTAATGAGCTGATTAGATTTTGGGCAGAGTCGGAACATCTGGGGGGGTACTTTATAGGTGGTCATTTTTATATTTTATGGAATATATCTGTTATTTACGTTTGGGGAAGAAAATTCTTCAAATGAAAGTTACTTCTTATTTTATTATCTATAATTTTTGTTATATACAAAATTTTCCTAAAATGGTCCGTATTCGCGAAATTTGACAAAATGTAAAAAAATATTTTTTTTTATAAAAATTGTTTAAACAAAAGTTGTTTGTAATATAATTCTCTATAATTTTTATCCTATAGATAATTTCTCTAAAATGGACCGTATTCGAGATATTTGAGAAAATGTGTAAATTTCGAAATTTGAAGAAAACTCAAAAACGGATAAAGAAAAAAACATTAAGTTTTATTTCGGCCTGACGTGCAATGATTAGATTTTGGACAAAGTCGGAACATCTGGGGGGGTACTTTATGGGAGGCCGTTTTTATATTTTATGGAATATATCTGTTATTTATGTTTGGAGAAAAAAATTGTTCAAATAAAAGTTACTTCTAATATTATTATCTATAATTTTTGCTTTATGTAAAAATTTCCTGAAATGGTCCGTATTCGAAAAATTTGACAAAATGTGCAAAATTCTGATTTTTATGAAAATTGTTGAAATAAAAGTTGTTTGCGATATCGATCTCTATAATATTTGTTCATACATGATTTTTTTAAAATGGACCGTAATGGAAAAATTGTAGGAAAAGTGCTAAATTTAAATTTTTCAGTATTTTCATTTTCAATGAATATCTATAGAAAAACGTTTCGCGGTAGATGTATGTGGACAATGTATATATTTAGTTTATCCTCTAAACATTTATAGAGATGCTGCAATAGGTTGTACAAAATAACCGGAAAAAGCCTGTAATAACTAGATAGGAAAGTCATGTGTTGGACACATCAGATTTTTACTTTCCTATCTGTATACAGATATAAGGAAAGTATAGGAATCATGATTTTTTTCGACCTCGAGTTTTCGACGGATTTTTACGTTTTGAGGTCCCCTGAATCCGTTTTGACTATTTTCGCGATGATGTCTGTGTGTGTGTGTGTGTGTGTGTGTGTGTCTGTGTGTGTGTGTGTCTGTGTGTGTGTGTGTCTGTGTGTGTGTGTGTGTGTCTGTATAACGCATAACTCATGAACCGATACACAGAAAAACACCAAATTTTAAACTTAAGCTTTGTTTCAGCGTCTAATGAGCTGATTAGATTTTGGGCAGAGTCGGAACATTTGGGGGGGTACTTTATAGGTGGTCATTTTTATATTTTATGAAATATATCTGTTATTTACGTTTGGAGAAGAAAATTCTTTAAATAAAAGTTACTTCTAATATTATTATCTATAATTTTTGTTCTATACAAAATTTTCCTAAAATGGTCCGTATTCGAGAAATTTGACAAAATGTAAAAAAAATATTTTTTTATAAAAATTGTTCAAATAAAAGTTGTTTGTAATATAATTCTCTATAATTTTTATTCTCTACATAATTTCTCTAAAATGGACCGTATTCGAGATATTTGAGAAAATGTGTAAATTTCGAATTTTGAAGAAAACTCAAAAACGGATAAAGAAAAAAACATTAAATTTTAAACTTAAGGTTTATTTCGGCCTGACGTGAAATGATTAGATTTTGGACAAAGTCGGAACATCTGGGGGGGTACTTTATGGGAGGCCGTTTTTATATTTTATGGAATATATCTGTTATTTATGTTTGAAGAGGAAAATTGTTCAAATAAAAGTTACTTCTAATATTATTATCTGTAATTTTTGTTTTATGTAAAAATTTCCTAAAATGGTCCGTATTCGAGAAATTTGACAAAATGTGCAAAATTCTGATTTTTATTATGAAAGTTTTTGAAATAAAAGTTGTTTGCGATATCGATCTCTATAATTTTTGTTTATACATGATTTTTTTTAAAATGGACCGTAATGAAAAAATTGTAGGAAATTAAAATTTTTCAGTATTTTCGTTTTCCATGAATATCTATAGAAAAATGTTTCGAGGTAGATGTATGTGGACAATGTATATATTTAGTTTATCCTCTAAACATTTATATAACTAGATAGGAAAGTCATGTGTTGGACACATCAGATTTTTTTTATTTCTGGTAACTGAATTTACATTTATTTTACTGGTTGGCAGTTGGAAAATTTAGTTTCTACCCTGTGTATATATGAATAGGATATTTCTAGTAATTATCATCAGACATTTACTCAGTTATTACTGAATTAAGGATTCCATACATTCGGAACCGGTAACCTTCGTGTTGTACTATCCGAAGGAGCACAAACTCAACCACTCCATAGAATAAGAGTATTCAGGTGACATCTAGATCTTTTATCGCCCAAACCCAGGTAACTTAAGTTTAGTTACAACCTCGTTCTCTGAGGAAATGGATTTGCATCGGGGAAGTACCATTTTACCAATTTAATCTTGAAACTACAAGAAATTAGTTAAATTGTGGGCATTTACCGCATTTATATTTCATGGTACCTACCTATTAAGTATTTCTATTGTTTTTTTATGATACTTGTAAATTGTTAACCAAACATATCTACGTAATTAATCCTCAAATTTATGTGCATCTCAAAGTATATATACGAAGAGGAATTAATTTTAATTCACCACATGTAACACTTTTATGACATGTTGCAAATTTGTTGATCTTTGTCGTAATTCATATTATATTTAAATATTTTAATATTGGCGACCTGTCACATTTTTATTTTTAACTTATAGCGGATTCGACTGGCTGCATTAATGCGCATTTAGTTCGACTTTTTGAAGTGGTGTCTGTTCGACTGGCAGAACCTAATTAATTAAAAGTCAATTATTGCATTCGACTCAAATTGGTCGGTACCAAGGCATAGTAAAGTTTTTGTTCGACTAGCAGGCGCTCTTGCTTAAAGTTCGAATTTTTTGGAACTGTACCTTTTTTCACTGCCAGTGTCATTTTGGGGGTTAGGAATTATTTAATATTTTTAAATATATTACCATCCTTGTTTTCATTATTAGTGAGAATGGAAAATCTTTGAAATTAATAGAGATTTAATTTTTGGTTTGACAACTATAAATAAATATCGTTAAAAATTTGTTAGAAACCTGAAATGACAAGTGCTAACTGTGCCAGTCGAATAACGATAAAGATGCACTACACCAATGTCGAACTCTAGCTCGTGCTTGCTGTGTGCACTGCTAGATATAAATTTGAATTATAAAAATGCTGCCCAAAATCAATTCAGAACTAAAAGCGCTATGTCATAGAGCAAGAGCATTTGAGTCGAATCCGCTATTAGCACAAACTTTGATTTTCTTTTACTATACGGAGAATGGTCGCACTGCGCAGCTTTCTGAGTGCCTTTTAAAAGGATATAGAAAACTCCGCCATTTTGAACCTTTATTACGTGTTGCCTACATCTTGGCGCAATATTTTTAATAGGTGCGTTTTAATCATCCGCTTCTGCTTCGGAATTGTCAGTTTTCTTGTTTTAATCTGACAGGTTAAAACGACTAAACCGACAATTTCGGAAGCAGAAGCGGATGATTAAAACGCGCCTGATATTTTGCTTGCTGCTGTCAGTGTCAGTGAATATTATTTTTGAAGTCACAGTTTATTGCTAAAGAATCAGTTAGCTCACTCGGACCAGTTGAAAGTTCCAAAATAACATCCACTCCAGGGATACAAATTCAGGATACGCAGAAGACTGCTGTTTTATTAAGGCGGTTGTCATATATTGTATTATCCGAGTTGCACAGTGTATAAACTGAAACATTGAGATCCAAAGTGCCTTCGCAGAGTGAGCGATCTGATTCTTTAGCTGTAAACTGTGTCACAGGGTTCAAAATGGCCGCGCCCTATGTTGGGCGTGTCGGACCTCTCTCTTGCCTCGTATAGTAATCAAAGTATGTGGCTATTAGTAATCCAATTTGTCAAAAGTTAAATCCATATTTCATAGTTAGACCTACCATACAGATAGACATTTCGATCTGCAAATTACACTGTGAAACTTTTCAACAGTGTGTTATTTTAGTACCCACCATCCCTGAGATTTATTTAATTAAAGAACGTTATATCATATGAAGTTATAATAGAACTAATAAAAGAGCCGGAAGTGGCAGTTACGATTTATCTGCACCGACGGCTCTAAAACAAAACAAGGCTCAGGATGTGAAATATACTCCAGATACTCAAACCTAAACATAAAATGGGCTGTAAGCAATAGTGCCAGTTTAGTTCAAACCGAGCTCATGGAGATTCTCATAGCAGCAAAAGAAATCACCAGAAATAATATTAGTGGAAGAAACATGCTCTTCTATACAGATAGCAGACAAACACTACTCACTCTCGACGGACCACGAATTTACTCATAGGGTTAGTACTAGAATGTCACAAAGCTTTGGCCAAAGTATCCATCAACAAAGTGGTCAACTTAAGATCGATCAAAGGTCACGCCACATCGAAAGTTAACCGCCTTGCTGATTCACTAGCCAAGAAGGCAGCCAACCAAATACTTTTTGGACTTAACCCTTCTATCGGACTAATAACGGTAGTGACAAACCTAATAAAAGAACATTCCCTTGTGAAATTCATGGAAATATGGGAAGAAACAAGAATCTCGACAATGTCGTGATGGTCTAGAGGTAGGGCATTTATGTACAGAACAAAGATGTCTTAGTTTGATTCCCGACTACGACAGGCTTTTTTTTTCAAATCTTCAAGTATTTGTTTTTACGTTTGGGGTTCAAGGATGGTCTTGATAATTCGTAAGATGATTTTTGAGATTTGTTTACGAATTTTAAAATTATTTCAGTCACTTATTTTTAAGATATAATGATTTTTCGGATTTCGATTTGCGATTTCTCGATATTAAATTGCAATTATGAAACAAGAACCTGCAGACTTGCCAGGGAGCTTTTAAGCAAACAAATACTTGACTATGACTAGACAGAATCTGTGCCTGATTATAGGCGTTCTGACTGGTCATTGTCAAGTACGGCAGCATCTCCAAATCATGGGGCTGTCAAAATCCGCACACTGCAGGGGCTGCGAACAAAGATATAAGAACACGAACATATCCTCACGCCCTTATTTAAGAGAAGTACCTCTTGGCGTCGTTGTCAACTACATTAACACCGTAGGATCGATCACGAGCTCGGAGGTGCCTATCTACTTGGGAGGATGCACAACGGGCCTAGTGAGGTCTAAGTGCCGTAAATTAACCCACCCTCCGCATGTTACAGATACAGAAACATACTACATAATTCTATAAAAATAAAAGTATATAAAGAAGAAAGAGTGGTAAATTGACATCTGTACCGACATTAGATTTGTATATCATGTTCTACTTCTTAATTAAAATTTGTCTTTTGAATTAATCATTGAAGTGAGAGTTTGATGAAGTATTTCGGCATTCAAGAAGGCGTAGAACGGGATTTAGTTAGTTAAGAGTGGTAGACATGAAAATATTAATTCTCCTCTCCTTCTAACAGTTCACCTTGTAGAGCTGAAAACTTGGGGTCCAATAGAAAGTGGCTTCTGTTGACCTAAAACATAACATTCTAAAATTTAAATTAATTTTGACAAAGCCCAAAAGTCAATATTAAAAGTGCGAGGTCCTTTATTTTAGGTCTACCATTCAAAGAGCGCCAAAATATTTCGGGCATGCCAGCGTAGATAAATAATCATTGGGAGAGCTCAATGTTAAAGGAAGGGACATATTAAATCTAGATTCCTAGATAAAAATAAGATGATTTAACCCAATTTACTTCTATCCAAAATCGACTGGTTAAGACGTTGATAAAAAACAAACAGGAAACTCAAAAAACACCTCGATGCTTAACTTATTTTGACATGTAACTAAAAAATAATACTGATTTAACGTTTAAAGCTTAGTATTAACGCTATTTTTGAATACCAAATTAATATACCTGCAGTAGTTTATTGGCAAGAATGTGCGAAGAATGCTGACAATGAGGTCTATTCTGTAACAATTCCTTTATATTTAAAGGCCTTTAAAAATATTTTCTTCTTTACTCCTGTCATTATTTAAACGGATCTTTAAAATACATTAGAGGACTATCTTAAAGAAATCTCTTTAAATAATGACAGAAGTAAATTAACGAATACAAACATATTTTTAAGGGTCGCCAATATTTTTAAAGGCCGCTAAATATAAAGGAATTATTACAGAATAGACCCCATTATGTGCAATTGCAATAAATGCCCAACACTGAAAAAAAAAACCGTTGTGCCGTAATCTCCAAAAATTACTACAAATTTTGGCCCAATGACATATGACAGCAATCTTCACACATTAAATTACTGTCTTTTATTTCGGTATTCAACAATAACTAATTATTTCTATAAAAACATTCATTCATTCATTTTTGTTTTGATAAACCTTAAGTTATCAAAGCTTCTGTGAGAATAAATTTATTTTTATATAAAGTTTTAAAACATCTAGAGTCATGGGAGTAACTAGGAAATTTTTCTGGGGGTCCTTTCGAAATGCAAAGTCGATAAGAAATCCCATTTTGTCTGATGAACTGATGGTTTGAGAAATGGCTATAGTTGCGCTTTTGCCAAGAGTACTTGAAAATAGCTATTTATGTATTAAAAGCGAAAAGTAATACTTTGCCGCTTGAGACAGAAAGTGGCCCGCGCGACGCGGGCATACAAGATTTTTTTCTATGATCACATTATTTTAAGAAATACGAGTAGATATAAAAAATATAAATTTGTCGTAAGTGGTGTATAATGAATTGTCAATATCTACGTTAATCATGAAAACAGTAGTCTACGTTAACTTGGATAATAAAACAAACAAAAAATGTAACTTGAATATAATTTATTGAAAAGAAATATTGTCATACAAAATTTAAATTAGGCGAACAACAAAGCTGTCATTTAATGTCAGTCCGCAGAAAACGTCAACTTTGCGGTTGGATTTCGAATAGTAAAAGCGTACTTTGGATAGTTATCGTAGAAAAACATTATTTTGCATAAAAAAACGCAGATTTTTGACAGGGGAGATAACCGATAATATAACGATAAGGCTAATTTTACTTTACTGGTAGATAGTAATTTTTAATACTATTAAACATCTACTTTTTTTCTTGGCCAAAGATAGACTTTTAATTTAACATACCTCGTATTTTAGTATTCAAATGAAGTAACATTATTATATTGCGATAAATTATTTGTATTATATTTTTTTTTTGTAGAAAATATCTATTAACCAACCCTATTTTTTCCTTCACCGCTATTTGATCCTCTTGAAGAGAATTAATAAGGCGAGACAGGATAATGGAGAAAAATCCCTCCTAACTGCCGGCTGATATATTCTGGCAGGCTAAAGGAAATTCGGGCTGGTAAAAATCTAATAAATATCGCATTTCCAATATCCGAGTGGCCGTGGTTTTCCGGAAGTAGACTGGGGCGTTTCGGCACTGTAGGGAGGTGTGAATGAAAAGACGTGCCACACTGAGGCCAATATGGCAGTTGTGCTACTGTCAACGGCTAATCCAAGGTTTATGGGGAAGGAAACCAGTGTCGTAGATATGATGATTGGATATTTCGTTCTTTTTGAATTGAGTTAACCTGATAGAATAGGACAAATAATAAGAAATTATACAAGAAAATTATATTTTTTATAAGCATAGGTAAAGGTGTTCGAGAAATCAGATAAATACCTTAAACAGGTGATTAAAAAGATAATTTATTTTAATATACTACTACTACTATTTGCTCTCAATTTCTACTTTTTTTATTTTTTGTTCATACTTTATATTTATAAAACTATATAAAATCATTTTAATAACGAGTAGTAAAACTAAAATAATGTTAAGTGTCTCAATGGAGCTGAGACAAGCGCATTTGACTATCATGCGAGAGGTCCGGGTCCAAATCTAGGATGAGGACTAATTATATTTAATCCTTTTTTATGTTTAATTTATAGGTTAGTAGTCATAAATAATTTTTCGAGTTAACATTTTTCAAAAAATTAAAGAAATTGAAGAGAATGTTTGCGAAAATGTTATTAAAATTTTGGAAAAAGAATGTTAGCATGCTAAAGAAGCAGAGGGTCATATGTCGGATATCATTTTTCATTATTAAGGGTAACATTTAAACTTTAAAATAATATTATAATATTTCAAGGGTTTTCTGTGTTTTATAATTAAAATAAAACCAAAGGTCAAATTTGGACACCCTATATATGGAACCATTTTTTTAAAACCCTACGTATACTTTGCTCTTTTTGATTTATAGATAGTTATGATCTACATGCAACTTTTTTAAGTTCATAAATTGATGAGGATAAAATCATAAATAAAGGATACATGAAAGTTAAATTCAATACCTGTTCCGGTATTAGCCAAAGGTGTATTTGTTTTATGAACGAAAACGGTCGCTCGTATCATGTGCATATTTTTTTATTTTATTTGAATTAAACTTTTTTTATAAAACAAGAAAAAACGTGTAATTTTAAATAAATGTTGGTATACCTCTCAGTTGTGATCGGTATTGAAATACGGTTAACACTCTTCAGGCCAGCCTGGATAATCCAGACAGCAGCTTATGATATGTGGCACTTTTTTGACCGTTTCTTGGCACTGATTGGTCCAGCCTCTCTTATTTGATTATAACACCTTCTTTACACCTAACTCAGACTTTAGGATGGTATGTAACTGTTTCTTTGGTGTATCAGGCCGAATCTGGATATGTCTACTGAACCAAATTTTTAAAACTAAACGGAAAAAATGCACTAACCCTAGCAAACGTTTACTTACCGCAAATAAAAAGTTGTATACTATATGGGACAGACAAAATGATTACTTATGGTAAGTAAAACAAGATTTCTGAAATTAGTCACCTGTGGTTAATAAACAGTTTAATTAGTTTGTAGACGACCTACAGTTAATGAACTATTTACTTGTGGTTAGTGTTCATTAGTTTCTTACTACAGGTACATTTTACACTACTAATTGGTTTTGATTTATTTGCCGCTAGTTAACTGTTTTCTTGTGATAAGTGATTTTGGTTTTAGTGGGTGGTATATATGTATTTATGATCTTGAATTATTTACAGGCTTTAATACATTATTTATCATTATTATTATTATATAGACAGTATTATATTTTGTAAACCTTAATTGGTGTCATAAAAGGTTATAGGTACTAATGACATTTATAAAAAAATATAAGTACTCATATTGCTATTTTTAACAAATAATCAAATAATAGGTTTATTTTAGTTTCGCACCTTTCGAACCCCATGTGCTATCCTACCCTAATCCGTTTGTAGCTTGGCGGCTTATTGTATCAACATTTAAAGGTCCTACTTCTTTTGCATTCACCAATTTACTCCCTCATTCATCGTCATTTATTCCATCGTCGTCCATTATTAAACGATAGTGGGCTAAGTTCCATGGAGACACGGGTCTTGGTGACACCTCTCAGTGGTTAAGCATTCATGATGGGACCGGATAGATCATTCCTTAACTATTATTAATATGTGGATGCACACTTATCTCGCGGGTAGCCTCTACGGTAAATATTAGGTTAGTTAAGGTTGTTTTAAGGAGGTCCTTTCGCCACACCTCTCGCCTCCAATGTTAAAAAAAAATTATTAGATTATGACTAAAATTAATTTTTTTCTAATAGTTGAAGTCCTTATTTATCTAATACTGAACTTTTAACTATACCTTACCTTGCATATTTTTGAGAATTTTTTTTTAATGTATTTGTACAGTGCCTCACGAGAAAGTAAGTCCTCAACAACAATTCTCGAATTATACTATTATTTATTGATTAGATGTAGTAGAAAAAAACTAAAAATAAGGTTTTTGAAATACTTAGATTTTGTTTTATACAATAAAATATATATAGTAAACCGTGGAACTTATTGAGAAATTAATATTAAAAAATCACAAAAAATTTTCAAGTAACCTAGTTGAAAATTTTTTGTGATTTTTTAATAATAATTTCTCAATAAATTCCACGATAACCTATATATTTTATTGTAAAAAACAAAACCTAAATATTTCAAAAACCTTATTTTTAGTTTTTTTCTACTCCATCTAATCAATAAATAATAGTAAAATTAATTATAATTCGAAAATTGTTGTTGAAGTCTTACTTTCTCATAAGACACTGTACAAACACACACATTTTTAAAAAAAAAATTCTCAAAAATTTGCACGGTAAGGTATAGTTAAAAGTTCACTATTAGATAAATAAGGACATCTACTATTAGAAAAAAATTAATTTTAGTCATAATCTAATATTTTTTATTTAACATTGGTGGCGAAAGGACCTCCTTAATAAGTATGTTTTTCTTAAATTTTCACCTTATTTACGAAATAAAATCATATAGGTATATTTTTAGTTAATTGTAGGTGTTATAATTACTAAAATATGTTTAAAATAAAATAATACTAAACGATAATAAAATGATAAAAATCTTACTATTAAACTCATTTTTGTCCTTATCTTCCTAATTTTTCATTATACAGGGCTGAATTTAAAATATTATTAATTGACTACGATCCTGTAATATATTTCTATTATTAAATCAAATACTGAAATCAAGATATTTAAAAAGTACTTACTTAAAAAAAGTAATAAGTATTGTCCGTGTTTTATCCCCAAAAAAAATATTTTTATATTTTGAAGTTAACAAACTTTTAAAAATCTTTATTTCATTAAATAATTTATCTCTTAAACGAAATGCGAAAATTTTAAAGGATACTTTTCTGCTCTTTTGAAATATCTAATCAGATATACAAGGTGTTCTTTTTAAAACGGAACTAAATGGCCATATTTTTTTGAGCTGAACCTGGATTGCAATTAATACTATTTCTATGGCATTATTTTTGCTATATCAATATTCTAATTCTAATAGGACGTATCGCACCTTTTCCGGAATTTTCGTTTTTGATATTATTAGGTTAATTAAAATTTTTCGTTACATATTCCTTATCAAGATAGGACTTTTGTTTATACTATGTCGTATCTTGAACATCTCTTTAGTATTGATAATAAAATAAAGTTTTTTTTTTATTCCTTTTACACTTTTAGCTATTTGTGATTCGTCTTATCGAGATGACAGAACCTATCAACAATGGAATATTCTTATAAGAAATCATTATGTTTCAATCACTAAAGTTTGTTATAATAGTTAATTGATTCAGTATTAGTATTTAAGTTTGAAATTATTCAGTTGAATTACATTTTACGTGGTGAAACAAGATGATTTTTTGTATTGAAATTAAATTTTTGTATGACATATAAATTTTTACTTGAGCCGTCTGTTTTGTTCAATTAAATTTTAACAAAACCTAAATTGCTCAAATAACGATATATTTATTTGTCATTCAACTTAAATGTTAGAATTCATTATGAAAAGAAATTATTTACAGCCTAAAATTAAGATTCATTTGTCAATCAAAAAATATCCAACTGGGGCGAGTTCAAAATCTACAAAATCAATTAAAAATTTATATAAAAAAATAATTTGAATTATGAAAGTAAAAAATGATCATCTCTTCTTCTGTGGTGCTTTAGATTCTCTGCTCTGTTCCAATATTTCATAATTCCAATATCATAACTCTTTTAACAATAAACACCTTATTGTATATTCAATATTCCATTTAATGCCTCGCCTGATTTTTCTAATTAAATTTCCCAAATGGTAATTCTCACAATTCATAAACTAAAAATCCCATGACGTTCCCCTATAAGCTTGATTTTCTATTTCTCAAATCTTTCAGCTTTGCTAAGTAAATTTCAAATTTTCTTATTGAATCTCATGACTTGACAATTTTCTGTATCAGTACATTTCACTCTGAAACACTCCAGAATATCTGGTTAAATTTATGACGTACCTTGTTATATTCTGTATATCATAATATATTTTGCCAACAAAAATAAAAAAATACTACGCATCTATTTTGATTACTGGTAGAAATGTGTTTACTGCATTTTCTTATTTATTTAATTTTCTGTAAAAGATTTAATAAAAAATAAATTTCAATTTAAAAATTAATGCTTAAATTAATTCATCCTGTCATGAACGTCCCCTTTGGATCAGTCATAGTGTTAATTAAAGGGCAAGTAATTTCGTAATTTGAGCCACCAGGAGACAATAATAAGAAGATCGTTGGTAAAACGAAGGACGGTCGACAGAGAAACGAACGAGCAGGAATCAAGCGAACCGAGATAGAGCCGAGAGAGCCAACAGTTATTGCCACCAAAGTCGAATATAAACTACACTGTTAAAAAGTAACTTTTTATATGAGATATGTTTAAATAAAAGTATTTTCTCCTACACAAGTCGCTCAGTCTGCTTCAGAAGTTGAAATTCACTCGTAAAGGGGTGAGTTAGTGACAGTGGCTTCGGGAATATTTGTTCAAAAGTCGCTTATTTTAAAAGTAAAATTAATGTGCTGAGAATTGTGTAGCAGGCAAGGATAACTATCCTATAGTTATCCCACTAACATGAAACATTATCAGTTTTTTTTGTATCGTTTTTCTTAATATATTTTCAAAACAACTTTAATATTCCATATAAGTTTAAGGTGAAGGTGGCTGAGTCTTCGAGACCTTTTGCTGCGTTTATTGTACCTGGACGTGGGTTATTTCAGTTTAATCAAATGCCCTTTGAACCCTATAATACCCCTGCGACGTGGCAACGACTTATTGATCAAGTTCTTGGACCCGAGCTGGAACCTAACGTTTTCACCTATCTAGATGATGTAGTAATCGTTACTCAGACCTTCGAGGAACATTTAGTTATTTGGGAGAAGTTTTTAGGCGTATTATTTTTATCGTCCATAGTTAAAGTATTTAGGGTATGTTATAGATATGGGACTGGACTTCATGTGGATCCTAAAAAGGTCAAGGCTATGTTAACGTTAACTACGTCGAAGTGTGTAAACGATGTGCGTGGTATTATAGAAACTTCGTCGTGGTACCGCAGGTTTATTCCAGATTTTTTTACTTTGATTTATCCAATTACGGCTCTGCTGCGTAAGGGTAGGAAATTTGTTTAGACACCAGAGTGTGAAGTGTCATTTGATAAGATTAGGGAGTGTTTAATAAAGGCCTCTGTGTTAAGTTGTCCTGTTTCTTATTTTCCATTTGAAGTGCATTGTGATGCTAATGGTTATGGACTTGGTGCTGTCCTCGTTCAGATTCATCCAGATGGGGATCGAGTAATTAGTTATTTGAGTCGCTCGTTGACTAAGCAGGAACGGGTTTATTCCACTACAGTGGGTCAATGTTTGGCTGTCTTATGGGCAGTAGAGAAACTTAGATCGTATTTAGAGGGTATCCCATTTACAGTAATCACCGATCATTATTCCCTGGTGTGGTTGAAAAATCTAAAAGACCCTACTGGTCGATTAGCCAGATGGAGTGTCAAACTCCAACAATATGACTTAGATTGTTTATCGTAAGGGTAAGTATCATGTGGTGCCGGAAACTTTATCTAGAGCTATACCGGATGTTGAAATTGGGGAGGTTTCAGTTGTTAAAGATCGTTGGTACAATGGTATGATATATAAGGTATTGAAACACCCTATAAGGTACTCACAGTAGTTATTAATGATAATCTATTTAAACATATTATGACACATTATAATTCTTTAGGTGATGTTGCTGACGACTGGAAAGAAGTAGTTCCTAAGGTGGATAGGCGAGGAATCATGCAACAACTGCATGATTTGCCTTTAGCAGGACATATGGGTATGTTGAAAACTCTTAAGCGTGTTAGTCAAAGGTTTTATTGCCCCAAACTTAGGTCAGATGTGGCTGCGTTTGTTAGGAATTATTTGGTATGTGCAGCGTATAAGGTTGACCAGAGTGGTTTAAAAAGATATATGTATGACACCCCAACCCAGAGCTACTCGTTTATGGTAAATTATTTCTACAGATTTGATAGGTCCATTACCTCGATCCATGGCTGACAATAGATTGATTTTGGTCGTCGTTGATCTGTTCACCAAGTTTATGCTTTCTTTTCCATTGAGATCTTCTACTGCACCAATAGTAGCTAAACGAATTAAAGAGGGGGTTCCTCTCTACTTTCTGCGATGTCATTAAGCAGTGGTGCTAAAATTGTATCACTGTCTTCGTCTTCATCACTATCTTTCAAAACTTGAGGAATAATATCACATTTATTGTCACAGTTTGAGCAAATTATAGAACAGCTGAGCTCTGCTTTTCTACTAGGTGTAGAATACTCCCCGACATCCTTTTTTGCATTTACAAGAAATGAGTCGAAAAAGAACTTCTGAAGCAGTCAAAGGAACAAGACCATTTTTGTTCTTCCAACCCCATTGATCTGCAGGTTTTTCGTTATCATTCCATTAATGTACCTGATGATACGTAGGCTCAATGAATAAAATTCGTATTTGCACACTGCATACTTGCTCAACTTTGTAATTCTAGTACGCGAAAACCGTTGGTTTTATAAAAAAAAATGTTAAGGACCAAGTTTGCAGAGAAAATTATGTAGTTTAAATTACTACATTATCATGTTTATAGTAAAAGTAACGAGATAAATTGAAAAATTGTTTTTTTGCCATTATTGCAAAATGGCGGCGACAGCGGCAAAGATACGAGGTGTCAAAATAAAAATTCGGAAAAAGCAGCTCAAAATACGTAGAATCATAAAATATCAATACTTCCGCAAATTTTTTCTGTTAAATTTACGTAGTTACTGGACTATAATATTCCGGAAGAGCTCCGTGCTGCGTTTATAGATGATCGTTTGCTGCCCTCGCAACGATTGGAAATCTTTTATGGCCAGATCTCAACTGGCTGCTATTCAGTATTTTATTCTAATTTCTAACTTTTACATGAAATATTAGGGCAGTGGTCCGGCTTAGCAGGTTCACTATTGTGCATCGATATCTGCAGTCAAGCAAGGTTGTCGGCAATTAGTACTTGAGTGTGTGACTATCCTAGGAAAGTGGGCGTACCTATAGAAGTCTAAACAAACATCCCGTGTAGTTGCATACCACAGCTGACAGGCGCTACATCTATGAGTATACAGAAGCGTGTGCCCATCTTTTAGATGAGATGTTAAGCCGTCGGTCTCAATTCCATGTATGTTGGGAGCGTTAAAGAGACTTACATCTGATTGGAGTAAAAAAGAATTCGGTTAAATTTCTTGTATTTTGGAGTAGCCTGCTCATCATCGTCGGTGTTTAAACCTCGAATTTAGAATAGGCTGATGTTAAATAAATCAATAAAGAAATGCAATAATAATTTAGAAAATTTTATATACTCATTGCAATGAAATTTCAGTTGGACTTGATCAATGATGAAAATTGTTCATCAAAGTGAACAGATTAATAATTGCTGTTAGTCATATTTGTTGCTTTTCAAGAATGAAGTGGGCATTGGTATACGTAACGGATAGTTGCCAAATCAATATTTCTTTTTATGACATGTATAATTGAACTGTCAAACTGTCAACAGTATATTAAACAAATAAATATTTTAATTTTCAGGATTTAAATAGCCTTGCAAAAGAATTAGTGGGGTATTTAATATATTTTCAAGAAGAACGAGATAATGGTGGCCCTTTTCTACCAATAAAGACAGTCACTGAGCTTGTAGCAGCGGCGTTGAATTTAAATATTTCGACGGTAAGCTCAATTTCCCAGGACATTAAAGAATAACCATTTGTGATGTTATTTACAATATGTATAAAAAAAAACAATAAGTAAATCTTGCGAAACTACATGAAACTTTGTCTCCAGTGTTAACTAATATAGGATTTAAATGGAAGAAAGATGATCCCCGACGGGGTCTTATAGAACTTCTTCATGTTGCCAGTAAAAGAGTTAATTTATTAAAGTTATAAAGAAGTACAAAAATCTATCGCTATATAAATTTGTTTTATCTGGATGAAACATATCTTTTTCAAAATAGCACAGTAAACCGCTTTTGACAAAATAATGATAAAAAGCGTAAAAACTATAATAGTTGATGAAAATGGATCATTATTCTTCATTCTGGTAAAGAAAATGGTTTTATTGCTAATAATCAAATAGTAACAATCCCAACTATCATGGAGAAATGAATAAAGCAATTTTTAATGTGGTTCGAGAATCAATCAGTTATGAATTTAATTGAGCCTTCAACGGTTGTTATGTACAATGCTATTAGAGCACATTAATTTTTAAAAACGCCCAATAATTTCTGGACAAAACCTGAAATTCAGGATTGGCTGGCGACTCACAACATTCAATTTGATCAGAATATGTACAACTAAGATTTATTCAACAAAATTATCAGAAATAAACCCTAAAACTTGTATAAAGTAGATCATGTTGCAGAAGAGTATGGCCACACAGTTATTCGGTTACCCCTTTATCATTGTACATTTAACCCAATTAAAATGATATGGGGTATTGCCAAGAATTATTATAACTAGCATATTGGTAGGGATGGCATAGGTCTAAGGCGCGGGTCTGTTGATCGCTAGACTCACCGATCGTGGGTTCTAATCCCCACGGCTGAAAAAAATAATTGTTTTTTTTTTTCAGCAATTTTTTTAATAATTAATCGAATTAAAAAGTAAAAAATAAATACAATTTAAAAAACTAAAACACACGCTTTTATAATAATACATCGAACTAAAAAGTGAAAAATAAATATAGTTTAAAAAAAACTAAAAAGTTAAAAATATTTTTTTTAACACGCTTTTATTCAAATAAGCTTAAAACAATAAAAATGGAAAATACTAGTATTATTGTGAAAAAAGCGTGGGGAGCTTTGTCCATATTTCTCGTACATCGAGCGCCCGACGCCAGAATAAATTTCCACGAAATACTCCCTTGTTGGCTGTACGCAGGATAAAGTCAAATAAGTACCACTAGGCAAAATAGGCTCAAACAAAACTAAACAGCTTAGTTGGTTTTCTGTTTAATTAAAATCAAATGAAATAAAATAAATTATTCAATATACTATGATCAACCTGAAAATAATTTCCCCAAAATATGTTCAACCGTTATTCACAGATAAAGAGTAAATAAATACTTGAATTAGGATTATTAAATATTTAACGCTGGAACAATGTTTAACCAATAACAACGTATAAGTTCATCAGGTGTTAGATCACCTACGTTTACAAATATACCCAATAACACAATGGCATATACTAAATGTAAGACGTTAAATAGAATCTGATCATTGTGATCTCCGAATGAATAGTTACTGCTCCATATCTTTCTCAGTAGCCCAGAACACAACAGCTACCAGCAAGAGCTTTGGGGCTTTACTCACAAAATGAAACTCCAAGACAAAAGAAAAACCCTACAAAATTAAATCAAAATTAAAATAATATGAGCACTTGGTCATGGCAAACTAACCCTAGAATTAGATCAATATAATTGCCAAGTTTCAATATTATGAAATATCGAGACGTGCTCTCAAATCTCCACTAGTCTAATTCGTATAGGGACCGTGCGTGAAATATAGAGGCAGCACTACTGCCGAAGTTAGCCTTCTCTAGTGTTTAATTTTAGAATTAAATGGGGTAAACATTGCAAGTAAATAATAAAGGATATTATTTAAAATATTAAATATAGTTAAAAATAGATACCGGCCCGTACCAAACAATCTTGTACATGGTCAAAATGACATAAAATCTGGACATGTATATACATTTTAAGCAAAAAGATTTAAATGGCTAAGTGACAATAAATTGTAAAGTTGTACCTTAAACAAGTGTATCCAATGTAAAAATATCGGTATTTAGTAACACTGAATTTAAAAGTATTACAATAACATTTAAAAAATGTAAATTAATAAAAAAGATTGATAATAATAATAATAAATATTTTTAGCTTTATGTCGAAATGTCATTCATCCACTGACGTTTATGAGATGTCCAATGATACATATTATAGATTGCTCACCCATCTATAAAAAAATTATGAAAAGCGGGTTGCAATGTGCCTTTCCTAGTGCTCACTAAATAGAGCCGTTCTAGCCCAAATGTGTTTTAAAATAAAATTTGAGCATTTTAATCTTTAGAAAAAGAAAATAATTAAAGTTTTACTTCAAGACATGTATTATGTATTTGGAAAGTTGAGTTTCCATGTAGTTAAATAATATTAAGAGATCTAAACAATTTTTATAACAGATTGATGTAAATAATTTTAGACTACTCTCATTTCAGAAATAATACTACATAAAATACATAATTGCAATATGTAATACAATTTTGAAAAGGTAATGCAAACAACTTTGATATGAGGTATAAAGAACTTTGGTAAGAGTTGTAATTGGACAATTATCTATTATTCTGAATAATGTTTAATGGTAATATCACTAAAAAAATTGCAATGTATTATTTATGATTTGTTTATTTTAATAATGAGAAATATTTAATAAATTGTAAAGAGGGCCATGATATTTTTGTCAAATTGGACATTCTTATTTCATATGTTTTACACATTAGTTTTAATCATCAGAATAAACCATTAATTATCTATAAAATTATATTTATATAAAATGTTCATTTAAATATGTAAAAATCATAATGACAATAAAACACTAAAGATTCTAATTTCTAAACCGGTTCTGTAAATGATTTCTTTACAACTACGTGTTCAAAATTGATACAAGCTAGATAAAAAGAAAACTTTGCCCAGTGAAATACGCTTTTCGTCGTCTGATTTACATATGGATAAGCAATCTTTGTAATTATGTATATCATTGGGTGTGAGACATTAATTGTGCTCTGTGGAAATTTATAAAATTTCTTTACTATCGAATGAAATCCAGGTTTCCAAAGTGATGTGTTTGTACATCCTCGGATGCAACAAGTTTTTTCGATAATGATATTATGAAAATAATTCGACTTTATTTAATTAATCATTATTAAACAATAAATGCCGTATAAAACATTAATAAATACCCCCATAAAGTTCACATTTTTGTCACCAGTTAGCGTTAAAGTCATGACGCACGGTCCCTATACCAATTCACTGAATTACACTAGGGCCTTCCCTATATCAAAAACGAACATGTTTGAAGTAAAAAAATCCCTCTGAGGGTTCAAATTTTAAAAAATTTACCAATCACAAATTACTTTACCGTATAATTCAAATCGGCTGGTAAAGGATTACCCAAACGCAGTACAACTAAAAATATTTCACTCCCATTCGTCCTTTTACACGCCTATCGCTGTTTCTTCTTCTTCTTCTTTTCAATTTTTGTAGGCCTCAGCTGCCAGGGCTATTCGGTCTATTGTTTCAGGTTGATTGGTGGTGGTCTTGACGATTATTTGCAATGAGGTAGGATTGGAAAGTAACCCTACTTTATGGTAGGCCTCTTATGGCTTCATTTTTAAATTAAACACTGCTTTTATTACCTCACAGTTGTTAGTTGCACTACAGTTTGATGTTGGATGCTGTTAGAAATCCAGAAATGATTTTAATGTTTTCCCTGTTTAGAAGTCTGAACACCAGATCGAACACTGAGAAGGGACCGTATATATGTTTTGGAATCTTCAAGGATTTATGTAGAGCTTCTTTATTGTATTTATCTTCGAGTTTTTGAAAAACCCATATTGACAACTATCGTCAAAAATGACTATTGACATTATTGACAAGGTGAACACTTTCGGAAATTAAGGCTTGACAAATACAGAAATAGTTTCCGTGAGAACGACACAAAATACACCTAACTGTATACCGTGTATCTAACGACCATTATAAAGTGCACTATATGTCATAAGTTGTGTCTTACAAAAATATTTTCGGTTATCAAAGGGTTTGAATATTTTACCAAATAGTGCACCAAATCCTTCGAGAAGACCAAATCCAGAGTTGGCTCAATCTTTTAATTCTGTTTATTTGGAGCCTATTATTTTTTATATTTTTTAAATTTACATTTGTTATTATTTTTATTTTTTTTTGTCGTTAGATTGCCCAACCAAAACTAGAAAATATTCCAATATTTGCAAAGCCTTGGCGTTCCTATCCTATGAATGGATAAATGAATGGTCAGTTAGTATTCCAGGATCCTAAAGCTGCTGACAGTGCTGCCCCATCCCTTAACAGTACGTAAGTGATAGCGATCTGAATTAGTTAAAGATTAATTAGAGACCCAGCGGTTGTTACAATGGTGACAGAGACGTATCGGATACTACATTGGTGACAACAGTGTTTATCCCTATTTAGAGGCTCTATTTATTTATAAACTTCTATTTATTACAGTTGGAGGGTGATTACTACCACTCAGGAGTCCAGCAAACAATTCTCCTTCTGACCAGTTCAAGACTATATTAAGAATAATTTGTATTAATTCTAAGGGCTTGTCCAGACGAGTCACTCTGTGGCACCACTCAGTCGTGCAGCTAATTATCGTGTAAGGGCCACTCGGTGTCGCTACATGCTAGGTACTAAGTATCGCGATTCAACAGTAGGCTCATGAAGAAAAGTTGTCAAAATTTGCTAGTGTCCATTAAGGACTCAGACGAGGAAGTTCTTAATCTAGAACTTCTTGCAAACCGACATTGAAGACTTTGGATGCATTCCATTGCTTCTGAACGTTTATTATTTGAATTGAAAAGTGACAATGCTACATTTTTAAACTAAATTTTTTCCCAAGCCTTACTCTTTAATACCCTATGCTAGATTCTTTTGAACTGTTGTTCCAAACCGTAGGACGTTGTTCTATTTCGACTATCGATCTGCATCGAGCGTCATATTACTCAACCCCGACAATCAAAATAAAATATCTCACATTCGACGACAAACGTTGCAAGGGTAGACGGTTCCAGCGACTTAGTGTCGCTACTTCGTCGAGGGGACCCGCTTCTCTTTACCACAGACGCTAGTCTGGAGAGCACCTACATTTTAATATTGAACTAAATGGAAGGTGTTTACCCGCCAAGAAGTGGCGCTACTAAAGGTGAGTTCGGGCTACGCACTCTTTTCACTATATTTACTCCTAAAGTACCGGAACGGAAGGAGTTAAAATAAAAGTTCCGTTTTGACCGTTCGGAGATCGTGGAGTGGAGTGGAGTGTGGATGGGGCATGCGCATATGGTGATTTTAATCGATAATAAGATAATTGTGACTAATTCTTAAGTGAAAATGCTTTGTATGTGGTTCCCGTGCATACCATTAATATGGAAGAAACTTATACGGTTGTTACTGATCAGTACGATTAAATTTTAAGTATTAGTATTTCACATTGATAACTGACATTGAACTCTTAGAGTTAAAGGAGTAAAACCATAGGCACACTCCGTTTGCGCCTACTTACTTCACTCCACTCTGTTGTGCGCAGCCCGAACTCACCTTAAGTGTCACCACCGAGTGGCTCGTCTAGACGAGCTCTAGCATAATGTCTCATTTCGAATCGAGTCAAATTTTTTTCTAAAATTTGAGTGGGATTGCAAATAATAAATAATATAAAATTTTAAAATCGACTTAGGATAACTTCTAAAAAATATGATTCCTTAAAACCAAGTAGTTCTTTAATTTCTTATTAACTAACCATTATAGGACAATGATACAGAATAATTTATTTTAAAATACACAAAGCATTTATCCTACAGTCTTATTACCAAAACTAATTAATTTTTAAGTCTTTATAAAATCCTATTACAACATATAACTTAAATGTAGGCGAGTACGGATCTTCTGAAAACTGTCGCTTTTTCTTTTACAGCTTCATTGTATTGTTATAAATCTGGAATCTTTTGCTGTTGATTTTACCTTTGGTGACAAAAATAGTCATATGTGGTGAGATCAAATCAATGTTCTGATATATGAGTCTTAGTAATTTGCCAAAATCTCTTGACACACAGTGCAGTGTAGGTCGGAGTGTCGTCCTATGAAGAAACTATGACTTTGTTTTGGTAAAATCTGCTCGTTATTAATTCCTCAAGAATGTTTATTCTCGAATAAGTTAACTCTTACAAATGTGCCCACATAATGTTTTCTAAATCATTTATGAAAAGCCCATAATATTTTAATAATTCATTTCTCAAACATATTTAAATTACGATAAAATAAAAAACTATACATTTAATACGTTTCAATAATGCCACCTGGTGCCGAAAATTCACCTGTTAACCCTCATTAAGCGGATGTCAAACTTGATTATTACAGAGCTATAGAGAGGGGATGTAACGTAATACGGTCGTGTGCCGTTTGACCTTGATACGCTCTTTGAAATTGACACACATTGTATTGTCTGTATATTTTACCTCGGCGCTTATTTTCCGCTATTATACTTGCAATTTATGAGATAAAAGACTTATATTACTTTTATTTATTTATTATTTTTAAAATCAAACTATCTTATGAAAAAAATATTTCTTTAAACCTTATAATTAGGCCGATCAAACAAAACAAGCAAATGCAATTTTAAGCCACAGCAAGTAAACGTGTTTTACGGTAGACAACCGGATTTTGTAACAATCTGCTTTCGCCCTAACAACTGGTAATTTTTTTAGGTTATTTTGACACACTTTGATATTTTGGCAGTATTTTTTGTGTCTATTTAAATATTTAGGTATTAATTGAGGTATATACCTTGTTTGTTGCAAATGTTTTGTATCATTTGAAATAAGAGGTCTTCCGCCATAAAATAACTTGTGGTAGTTCTTGATTTTCCAGTCTAGCTGATGTCAGTAGGAATTCTTTGGGGCCAATTGTGGTGACACATACACTTAGTATATTTTAGAAATAGTTTTTGTGACTATTAATATATTTTTAACCGACTTCAAAAAAGGAGGAGGTTCTCAATTCGTCGCTATATTTTTTTTTATGTATGTTCAGCGATAATACTTTACCACCTTATCCGATTTATATGAATCTTTTTTTTGTTAGTAAGAGGGTACCTCAGGGGTGGTCCCATATAAATTTGGCAAAGATGTGGTGATGGCATCTGCACGTTTTCAAAGTCGTTTTTTTTAATTTTTAATTTCTAATACTTGTGGTCGTAAATGTTGTAAAGACCTTCTAATAGTGTAAATATATTTATATCACTCAAAATAAGAGTTCTTTTCCAAGGTTCCACTGTGGTAATATTTGCAGCCAGTTTTTTGACCGCGGCCTATGTGTAAAGTCTCGGAGTTATTGACTTGTTGCCCATGAGTTTGGGGATACATTCAACTTCCCTTTATATGCCAATACTGAAAACGCTTAATCTCCAACAGCGGAGTAAGTTTGACTTTCGTTTCTATTTTTAGTATATTTTATTTGTGATCCATGTTCGACAGCGGTTTATTCTGTTATTAAATTTTTGAAAACCGGGTGATGAATCAACGTGCAGTTCCACAAGGGTCTGTATCGTCAATATGCTCAGACTGAAGTATTTATATTTTTATTTTTTTTGCGAGTACGACGCCAAAACACAGTTTTAGTATAACGACGTTCCTAGAGTTTGGTGTCGTCAGTAATCTCCCTTGACTTTGTCCTACAATTCGCTAGGTGATCAAACCCTTCCCTGGATGTATTCCTAAAAAATAGTTATTCCTATTTATGGAATGTAACGTTATAGCGCCACTTTTTTTGTACTCCTCTTTTATTTAGACTACATTATATTAAGAACAGATTCTTTTACCTCTGAGTAACGTTACAAGAAGGGTTGTTACTTGGCAGATTAGTGATGTATATTCCATAGTCTAAACAGCAAGTAGGTCTTTTTAACTTTACTTAGTGGTTATTATAAAGTCCATATTTCCCATAAAAAAATATTAAGTATTTTATTAGAAATTCTATTAAAAATCTTCATTTGGTTTGACTGTAAGTCTTCTACCATTCTGATTTGTGCCAGTATTCCTGCAACCCCTAACAATTACAAGAAGTAAATTTTGAACAATGACTAGATTATCTGTTGAGGAAGACTGAGTTTGAAGTCTAGGGAGTCCAATCTCTAATGTTTTCGTTATAATTTTTAACAGTGTGTTGACCGACCGTAATTGGTATATTAGTTTTGCGGTCGTTAGGAGCTCCGCAGGGACACAATGGCCAACGTTAAAATAAGGTCTTGCGCACATTTGCTACGTATGGCTTTCTATTAGCTGCTCTGCTCTGTTGTAGTCTTTTTCTTTCTCCTTTTTTTTCACTTTATTGAAGGGATTTTTCCATTAACGGTCCGCAATTGGCACGTGTTTTCCTGCTTATCGAGCACTAGTTTGTCGTTAAATCACAGACTTGGGTGTAATAACGATGTTTTCTTTTAAGGAAAAGAGTAAATTGTCTATATGACCGATTATTTGTTTATAATAATTAATTATTATTAATTTAGAGAAATATAAATAGTAGTATTTTAAAATTAATAATATATTCATATATGTATGATATATGATTTTTTTCCAGTGGGTAAAGATACAATTCTGTGAATATCATACATGCCTAATGTTATTAATTAGTTTTAAGAAAGCCACAACCTACTGATCGTTTAATGTTTTAATAATTGACAGAAGTAATTTCTTTCTTTCTTGGTTTTCAAAAATTTAATAACAGAATAATCCTCTGTCGGACCCAGATCACCTACAAACAAATAAAATAGTATACTAAAAATAAAAACCAAAATCTAACTTACTCCGCTATTGAAGATTAATAGTTTTCAGTATTGGCACATAAAGGGAAGTTGAATGTATCCCCAAACTCATGGGCAAAAACAAGTCAATAACTACGAGACTTTACACATAGGCCGCGGTCAAAAAACTGGCTACAAATATTACCACATTGGAATCTTGGAAAAGAACTCTTATATTGAGTGATATAAACATATTTACGCTATTACAAGGTCTTTATAACAATTAGTACCAAAATATATTATTAGTCACAAAAACTATTCCTAAAATATACTAAGCGTACGTGTCACCACAATTGGCCCCAAAGAATTCCTTCTGACATCAGCTAGACTGAAAAATCAATAAGTAGTACAAGTTATTTTCTAAAGGAAGAACTCTTATTTCAAATGATACAAAACATTTGCAACAAACAAGGTATGTACCACAATTAATACCCAAATATTTAAATAGACACAAAAAATATTGCCAAAA
>OV651813.1:68877472-69122472 GCA_927349885.1 Psylliodes chrysocephalus
TCTCTGGAGACACTTTTTCAAAATTTAAAACCGTTTTTCGACTTTTTTACCCATTTTCTCAATTTTTTTTTTTAGAAAAAAATAAATTGAATTTTGAAAAAGTGGTTCCAGAGGAGCATAGACTTAACCTTTACCTACACGCAAACATTGTGTTTTATAGTCAAAAATAAACTTTGTAAGTGGGGTACTACGAAATCCTTACATTGCACAATTTTTCGCCTGGAAAGTGGCGCATTTGTTAAATTTTTAAAAATTAATATTTGTGAATGAAAACAATTTATAATATATTTTAATGATGTTTTTACGATAGATAAATAAATTTTACGTATTTGTGCATCTTATTGTTTTACGTAAATCATTTCTGTAATACTAAGATCGACATATATAATATGCAAGGATTTCATGGTACACCAATTTTACGAATTATTTTTTATTTTTACTACAAGAAAAATTATGTGTAAAGGTAAAGGCTCAACCCGTACCCCTCTGGGGTCACTTTTTGACAAATTGAATCGGTTTTTTTTTTAAAAAATCTAAAAAGATGTCTTTCTAACGAAAAGAAATACAAACAAACTTTTTAGAAGGGAACAATATATTTAATTCTTACCTACAGGAGCATTTATTTTTCTTACAATCAAAAAAATAAGTTAAATAGGTGAGGAAAATCCGGAAAACCCCACCCCCCTATCAAAAAAATTAAATAAAATGGCGAATTTTATGATCTGAAGTCACATCAACCAGAAATTAAATTTCTGCTAATACAACATCCATCAAAGTTTATAAAGAACCATGTAAATAAATTCACATGGTCTTCCGTAGGACTCGAAGCCTGGTGTGTATCTACCACAAAATTGGCTTGCCAATGAATGTACGCGTGCTGTAGACACCTACGTTACCGAATACACATGTAACAATTGTTAATTTGAAAGAGAAAAACATCGAACTAATGGCTCATTGCTCGTACTCTTCAATTAAAAAGATATTCCTCGTATAAATTAATATCATATATTATATTAATCATAAACAAAATGGTAAAGAGTGACATCCAAAGGCTTATTAAAATCCAAAAATGTCACTGTTAACTTAAATTCAATTATAATATGTAGAAACCATATAATTTGTTGAAAATGTTAAATTGTGCATAAGTTATTACAGCGCACAGTAGCGTTTTAAATTATCCTGTGAATATAACAATTAAACAGGGGAAAGATTATTGCGATTAGAGAAATTTCAAAGCTCATTTACAAACAATTTTATTGCACAGAGGCGGATTTTCAAATTAACGATGAAACACATTTCTAAATAAAAAATGTATTTTCCGTTTTAATTTTTTTAACGACTACCTATTTCTAACTACTATGTTCAAACACCGACACTGATGAGTACACTACCCCCAAATACATGAAATTTAGTCGAATCCTCTGGTTAAAACAGGAATCTATAACGAGCCCAACAACCATGGACTCGAGACCGAGGGCTTTAAATCACCCCGTACTCATTGATATAGCGCCTGCCGGCTGTGGTAAGCAACTACGCGGGCAGTTTTTTTTGGGTTTTTTTTAGGTACGCCGACTTACCTTGGCTAGTCCCACATCCAAGTACTAACTGCAGGCAACTCTGCTTAACTGCACATATCGATACACAATAGTGAGTTCGCTAAGCAGGACCGCTGTCCAAAATCGTTTTGGATTTTCTGTATTTTTTTAATTTAAATTTTTGTTTCATTTTTGTATTTCATTTTTGTATTTCATTTTTGTATTTCATTTTTGTATTTCATTTTTGTATTTCATTTTTGTATTTCATTTTTGTATTTCATTTTTTTATTTCATTTTTGTATTTCATTTTTTTATTTCATTTTTGTATTTCATTTTTGTATTTCATTTTTGTATATAATTTTTGTATTTTATTTTTGTATTTCATTTTTGTATTTTATTTTTGTATTTCATTTTTGTATTTCATTTTTGTATTTCATTTTTGTATTTCATTTTTGTATTTCATTTCTATATTTCATTTTTGTATTTTATTTTTGTATTTCATTTTTGTATATCATTTTTGTATTTCATTTTTGTATTTCAATTTTGTATTTCAATTTTGTATTTCAATTTTGTATTTCATTTTTGTATTTCATTTTTGTATTTCATTTTTGTATTTCATTTTTGTATTTCATTTCTGTATTTTATTTTTGTATTTTATTTTTGTATTTCATTTTTGTATATCATTTTTGTATTTCAATTTTGTATTTCATTTTTGTATTTCATTTTTGTATTTCATTTTTGTATTTCATTTTTGTATTTCATTTTTGTATTTCATTTTTTAATTTCATTTTTGGTATTTCCTTTCTTGTGTTTTATTTTTTATACTTATTTAATGTTTTTATTTAACTCTGTATTTTATTTTTCTCATTTCATTTTCTTTATTTCATTTTCTGTATTTCAGTTTCAGTACCTATTTCAGTTTCAGTACCTATTTCAGTTTCAGTACCTATTTCAGTTACTGTATTTTTTTTATATTTTATTTTTATATTTCATTTTCTTTATTTAATTTTGAGTAGTTCGTTTTTTTTATTTTGTTTTCTTTATTATTTCATTTTCTGCTAAAGTTGATCAATTATAAATTTTTAAAAAATGTTCTTGCAACCAGCTGTTGATGTTTTATTTTTTAGTGTACCAGTGGACGAGTATTTTAATAATAATTCACTGCCATATCGTACAATGTTGTATTTCATACTGTTATTTCAAACTTATTAAAATCACTTTATCATACGGACTTTGATCGGTTTTATCCTATTTTTTCCTTTCTGACATTGAATGTATTCTGTATGACAGATCAGCAACAGGGCTCTATTTCTGAGCTTCTTGCTTTCCATGTTCACTCATGTCTCCAACTTAATGGCCTAACGCTGCACTGAGATACTGTTAGATACTAATATATTCATTTATATTATAAACATATCACACAATAAAAATTTGTATTTTATACCTTTATACTCTTTATACCCTTTATACCCATTTAATGTTTTGGTTACTTTAGTAGATGTAATTGGCCGGTTCTGGAAATGAGAAAGAGGTACAGAGAGAGGTAATTGGGTAATTAGTAATTATCCTAAGTACCCCCCACCCTTCGCGCAATTAGCAAGTACCTCCCAATTATATCATGTACTGTAATAAGTGCAATTGCACAGTAAGTACCACCCAATTACATCATGTACTGTAATAAGTGCAATTGCACAGTAAGTACCTCCCAATTACCATGTACACGCCATACTGTAATGATTGTAATTGCATAATAAGTACCTCCCAATTACCCACAGGGTATACATCTCATTACTCCATACATATTAAAGTGTAAGTACACCTTAGGTAGTAATTACTGTATGCAATGTAGTGTAATGAATGTTATCTAAGTGCCTCCTAGTGATTAATGTTGGTAGCACGTCCTTAACTCTCAGCCGGCGTGCCTAGAGTGCATAGCTTGCGTTAGAGACGGTCGTGCTTAACCGAAATATCGAAGTAAGGGACTAAGAAGGGGTAGCCTGCGCCAGAGATAGACGCGCAATTAGAAAGTACCTCCCAATTACAGCATGTACTGTAATAAGTGCAATTGCACAGTAAGTACCACCCAATTACCATCTACACGCCATACTGTAA
The DNA here is from genome assembly GCA_927349885.1 of Psylliodes chrysocephalus. Lineage (NCBI taxonomy): Eukaryota > Metazoa > Arthropoda > Insecta > Coleoptera > Chrysomelidae > Psylliodes > Psylliodes chrysocephalus. The sequence goes on from OV651813.1 coordinate 68,881,120, forward strand.
TGATTGTAATTGCATAATAAGTACCTCCCAATTACCCACAGGGTATACATCTCATTACTCCATACATATTAAAGTGTAAGTACACCTTAGGTAGTAATTACTGTATGCAATGTAGTGAATGTTATCTAAGCGTCTCCTAGTGATTACTGTTGGCAGCACGTCCTTAACTCTCGGCCGTCGTGCCTAGAGTGCTTAGCCTGCGTTAGAGACGGTCGTGCTTAACCGAAATATTGTGGTAAGGGACTAAGAAGGGGTAGCTGCGCCGGAGATAGACGCACCCAACTGAAATATCGAGGGAGGAGCTAAGAAGAGGTGGTGGAATTTTCTAGAGGATATATATAGTAGGACCCGCATCCAAATCCGTACAAATATCGTTAGCTTTAAGCCTATCGGGAGTTCTATCATCTAATATCGAAATAATCATAAAAATAATAAACATGTATAAGTGCAATTGTGGTTTAACATATACAAGGGTAGATAATTTACGTCGACATCAAAATAAAAGTTGCAAGCTGATATCTAACCGCATCGGCGAATCATCCGGAGGTACGAAGAGATCTACTACTCCCAGTAATGATGTTCCACCTGAAAAAAAAGCCCGGGTAATGCGAGTTCCACAAGTTCATACGCATCGCATCGTAGACTCAAAAGCCCATAATAAAATATGTGAATCATGTAATGTAGATGTCCCTACCAATCAGATGACGTCGCATATGAGGAGTCTTGGGCATAAAGAAAAAGCCTGTGCAATTCATGCTGATGGTATATATTTAATTAAGAGCGCGTTTAAGTGCAGAATCGCAACTTACAGGCTTAAATGTGATGAAAAACATATAGATTATGTAACATTTTTTGATGCGATAAAATTAAGAATATTGAAATTGTTAAAAGTTGTTCTGAAGGCCCATAATGCCATTAAAGTTAATGTAGAGGCCTTTGCTACTTATGCATTGGAGAGCCAAGATGTTTCTGAAATCAAATCTTTTAACAGCATAAATCGAATACTCGATTTGTCGACGGATTTGGATGCGGTATATGTAGACTTTAAGGACGCTGTGGTATCTCAAACTGCAGACTTTCAACATAAGGATTCAGGTATAGTAGTTTTATAATTCATAGTATAGCGTTTACTAATATATTACTAATTGTTTCAGGTTGGACATTACGGGAAGTACTATTTTTAGAAGTTAATATAAATAAGTACTCCCCATTGGGCGGCTGCTCGTACATTAAGCTCCCTAAGTTTATTGAAACCAAGAAGGGTGTAGTTAATGTCCAAAACAATGATGCGTATTGCTTTGCTTGGGCCATCACGTCGGCGCTATATCCAGCGAGGGACAATGTTCACCTAACGACATCGTATCCACACTTCGAGGCCGTGCTGAATGTTGATGGTATTGAATTCCCTATGAAGCTTAAAGACATTTCAAAATTTGAAGATTTAAATGACATAAGTGTTAATGTTTATGGTTTGGAACGTAGTTATGAAAATGGTAAGGTTAAATTCGAAATAGTAGGCCCATTACGATATTCCTCTAGGAGGTTAGGTCACCATATAAATTTACTATTAATAACGGAGGATTCAGGAAATAGTCACTATTGTTGGATTAAAAATATTTCCAGATTGGTATCGAATCAAGTAACTAGAAATGAGCACAAAAAATTTTTTTGTGACGGCTGTTTACTTTATTTCCGATCTAAAAGCATACTATTGCGGCACCAATTGCGCGATTGTAATCATATACACACCAGCACGCCATCAGTGGAGCTGAAAAAAGATAAACGCGGTAATTATGTACCTGAAAACATACTTAAGTTTCAAAATTATGATAAGCAACTTAGGGTTCCATTTGTAATTTACGCTGATTTTGAATCGATTTTAAAACCAATAGATACTTGCGAACCAGATCCGGAAAAAAAGTTTACTATCCCGACATACCAACATGAACCATATTCTTTTGCATATTTGAATAAATGTTCGTTTGATAATTCATTGACGAAATTTGTAACTTTTACGGGTGATAATGCTGGTAGCGATTTCGTGAAACGGCTAGAGGACGATGTTTTAACTATTTATAATACCTATTTAAAAGACGTTGTTCCGATGCATCAGCTGTCTAATGATGAAATAGATGATTTTAACTCGTCAACTATATGCTCTATTTGCGATGAGCCTTTTCAGGAAGGTGACGTTAAAGTAAGAGATCATTGTCATGTTACCGGTAAGAAAACACCTGGCGCCGCACATAGCAATTGTAATTTAAATTATAAAATCCCACAATTTGTTCCAATCTTTTTCCACAATTTGAGTGGGTATGACAGTCATTTATTTATTAAAGAATTGTATGGCGAAGGTGAGAGGACCGAAGTTATTGCACAAAATAAAGAAAAATATATTTCGTTCACTAAACCATTGTACACCCATAGCTATGTAGATAGAGATGGTATGTTGAGAAAAAATTACATAAAACTTAGATTTTTGGATAGTTACAGATTTTTAGCTGATTCATTGGCTGGACTGTCAGAAAACCTGCCATCAGAATTTTTTGTTGAAACAAGGAAATGTTTTGCAGAAAAAGAAAAATTCGATTTAATGAGGCAGAAGGGGGTGTTTCCATATAATTTCATGGATAATATAATGAAATTAGATCACCCCAATTTACCTTCAAAAGATAAGTTTTATGACAAGTTAAATAATTGCCACATAACTGATGAGGAATATGCTAGGGCTCAGAAAGTTTGGAATGTATTTAAATGTCAAACTTTGGGATCTTATTCTGATTTATACTTAAAATCAGATGTTTTAATGTTGTGCGATATATTTGAAAATTTTAGGGATGTATCACTTAAAGCATATAAACTAGATCCGGCGCAATATTATACATCTCCAGGTCTGTCATGGGATGCGATGTTGCGGTACACTAAGGTGGAGTTGGAACTACTGACAGATATAGATATGATTAATTTCTTCAAAAATAGTATACGCGGCGGTATAAGCCAATGCGTTGAAAGAAAACATATCGCCAATAACCCGTATTTGTCCGAATATAATCCTTTCGAGCCAAAGTCTTCCATACATTATATCGATGCGACAAATCTCTATGGTTATAGCATGAGTCAACCTCTGCCCACGGGAGAATTTGTTTGGTTATCGGCTGAGGAAATTAATCAACTCGATATTATGTCTGTTGATGATCTCGGGGATTATGGGTATGTTTTAGAAGTTGATGTAACATATCCGCATCACCTTCATGATAAACACGCTGATTTGCCATTTTTAGTAGAGAATATAATTCCACCTAATTCCAAAACAGAAATCCCCAAATTGGTTCCCAATTTAAATCATAAAGACAAGTACGTATTACACTATAGAAACTTCAAGCAGGCCATAAATAATGGGCTAATTGTAACTCAAATTCATCGCGTCCTCAAGTTTAAGCAGTCTCGTTGGCTGAAGAAATATATAGACCTCAATACAAATATGAGAAACAATGCTAAGGACACATCCGAGAAAAATCACTTTAAGCGCATGGTCAATTCTGTGTACGGGAAAACTATGGAAAATGTAGATGACAGGCGTGATATTTACCTTAGCCGGAGGCCGGTTTTTTTCCCCACTCCCACTCTCTCCCCTTCACTTTCCGATCGCTATATATACGGGAACAAGACCTGAGAAATTCAGTTTACTGCAGCTCCTCGCTGAGTAAACAACTGGACGATGGGCGATTTTAATGATATTTTTTTGGCTCAGATGTTCAGAGAAGCGATCTTCAGAAGGCTGGCCTGGGGGCAATTGGATCCGTCGGAAGAGGAGTTGGGCCCTTGCGACTCATCTTCTGCTTGTCCTCTACCAAGGCCGCCATCACCTGCGGGGCCTTGCGATAGCACCACGCAAGTGGTGGATATCGACATCGGTGATGTCGATATGAGTGGCTACGACTCAGATAATATATCGGTGATCGATATATCGTCTGATTCGGATAGCGATTCCGGCTCGGATTAGGGCGTATGCTCTAGCCGCAAAAACGGCCCTTTTCAGGGCCAACAAAAAAAACAAAAAAAAAGGTGCCATGAGCGTTATAGAACTTATGGGGACATAAAGATATTCAGGAATATCGTAATGGACCTCGAAAAACTGTGGCTCAATTTAGATATAACGTATAGGCTGGAGGCGCACGCGGGCGAAGCCCGCGCCCGGCCGATTTTCTTCTTTTTTCTCCCACTCCCACTCTCTCCCCTCCACTTTCCGATCACTATATATACGGGAACCAGATCTGAGAAATTCAGTTTACTACGGCTCGCCGAGTAAACTATTTAATTCTTTTCGAGTTATTTTTTCAGTTCTCAGAAGTGTTTCAACATGACTTCAATCGAAGAGACGATCGCCGCAGCTAACTCAATCATTTCAATCGATGCTGTGGAATTCGATTTTGAGGAAATCTTCAAGGAGTTGACGGTTCCTTCACCGGTATCGCCGATGGAGCTGTCGCAAGTGTGCGACATCCCATTACCGGCCCCGTTACCGGCTCCTTTGCCGCTCCCGTCACCGGCTCCGTTACTAGCCCCAGTACCGGTATATGATAGCGGAGACGATTTTGAAGCGCCCAAGAAGATCCGGGTCCTCAGCGATGTACGCGTTGATACGCTACCCTCGTCAGCCACATTGTCAAAGCTTGTCGGCACAATGGAAGATGCGCCCTGTAGGTCGAAGCCAACGAGACCGCGGGTGGTTTTGTGCCGAAGAGTAGAAAGCCGAGAGCCACCGCAGCGAAACCAAAGACCGCGCCAGTAAGGAAGTTGAAGGCGGTAGCCTCAACAAGTGCGGCGATACCAATCCCAATACCGCCCAAGGATGACGGCGAAGAAGACAGCATGAGGAGGAAAATCAACTCCGCCGCCACCGTCCTATTGAATAAGGAGACGCGGTATAATGCTGATAGGGAGCAGTTAAGTATCACTGAAGCGACACTAAAACAGCTGAGGATGGAGGTGGATGGTATGGCGAGAGATATGGAGGTTACCTTAGCGCCACTTCAGCGCGAGACTGAAGGATTGGCAGATGAAGATGCCCGCATCCAACGGCACTTGGTTGACTTGCAACGGCAGATGGGTGAGACCATTCATCGTCGGAACAATGTGCGCCAAAGGCAGTTGGATGTGGGCATTGAAATTGCTAGGGTCAAAGAGACCCAATCGGAGTTTGAAAAAAAGAAGGGTGCATATGATATGATGCAGGGCCGGTATCGCGAACTTATTGAGCGGGCGCGCGTTAGGAGTGCGGACTACACAAAGTTTTTGGATCGCATAGTGTTGCATAAGGACAGGTAGACATTTTTTGGTATTTGTTAGTTTATTAGTCGTGGAGATATGCCTACAGGGGAGCTAACCACGTTAAAAAAAAGCAGCGCGCCATGAGTTCTATCTCCATATATTATGATTAGTTTATGATGATAGGCTAGTTGTAATATATAAGATGGTGTGGAAACGAACTCCCCAATATACTTCTTTACAGACTGCTGATGCTGCCGCTGTCGATGGTGATGGAGAAAGTATGGGCTACAAACAGTTTCTGGGGCACATAGTTTTGCATAAGGACAGGTAGACATTTTTTGGTATTTGTTAGTTTGTTAGTTGTGGAGATATGCCTACTGGGGAGCTAACCACGTTCAAAAAAAGCAACGCGCCATGAGTTCTATCTCCAATATATTATGATTAGTTTATGATGATAGGCTAGTTGTAATATATAAGATGGTGTGGAAACGAACTCCCTAATCAGAGCCAAACAAAACAACAAAATTTTAAGATATAAAAGTTTTATTGTCAAAAGTCTTGCACTCTTAATTTTTACTATTTAATAATATAATAGCGAAATTTTAAGATATAAAAGTTTTATCACTGAGAGTCTTCCACTCTCGCTTCTCCCCCACTCTCTCCCCACTCTACTCACTTTTTTTCAATCACTATAAATACTCATCGCACATATGCATACAATCATTCTGCTTCATGATGTGCGATTCTGCAAGTGGCTCTGGTTTCAGCCCACCCGGACTATGTAGGACAACCATCGCATGGTTGTTTCCGACCACGTCAGAAGAGGAGTTGGGCCCTTGTGACTCAACTTATTCTTCTCCCCCTCTGGCAAGGCCGCCATCACCTGCGGGGCCTTGCGACAGCACCTCGCAAGTGGAAGTGGCGGATATCGACATCGATGATGTTGATATGGGTGGCTACGGCTCAGACGATATACCGGCGATCGATATATCGTCTGATTCGGATAGCGATTCCGACTCGGATTAGGGTGTATGCTCTAGTCGAGAAAAACGGCCCTTTTCAGGGCCAACAAAAAAAAACAAACAAAAAACGGTTCCTTTTAGAACCAACAAAAACTAGCGGACTGCTCAATGGGCTAAAAATTATAATTTTGCGTCAATTGTAATTTAAAATTGGTCCCACTCAACATCTATCCCACCATATGTTTAATGGTAGAGTAGAAGATATTTCGTCTTCCGAAAAAATAATATAAGAATAACAGGAAACTATTATTTTACGTTTGAAGTACAGTTTTAACCCAAATACTCATCTACTAGAATGGGCGTGAGCAAGAAAAATAGAACTTATTGCTAGCCCAGACAAAACAAGTTTGCATTGTTAAGGTTCGAACTATCTATAACATCCCCCCACCTCAACATCCATCCGCCGACCTCTTAATAAAAGAGTTCCTATAGCCTCAGATATTCAGTTGTCTAAATTCAGCTTGAAGGCCCTGCGCTACTATGAATAAATTAAATGATACTTGTTCTATGAGTAAGCGCCTTACTTGTAAGATTTGTGGCGATAAGGAGGTGCAAATGGTTTTTATACCATGCGGGCATGCCGTATCTTGCGTGAGTTGCAGTCAATCCGTAGTTATTTGTATTATCTGCAGGGCGCCGATTAATGCTAGAGTAAAATTTTTTCTGACTTCCAACTTTCCGGAACTAGCCGAACTCAACTGAGCGCGGTGTAATGCAGGGGAGGTGGTAAATTCGTGGGTTGGTGGAGTGGAGGTGGAAATACATAACATATATAAGGAGGTCCCGACCACGTACCAGCATCAGACATTTAAGTGTAGCTGACCTGACCACCGTCATGAACAACCAAAATGAATACCAGGGTGAAGAAGATGAAGGAGTTAGGGAGATCATTCGTCAACTGGCCTTAGTAGCGCGCTTTGATGCCAACAAGCCAGGAATTGACGAATTTTGGGCCGCCGTAGAACGTGATGTAAGTTTTTAACTATTACCTTATGTTTATAAAATTACTACTCATTATGCTTATAAAATATCTAATCAATATACTTCTTTACAGGCTGCTGATGCTGCTGCTGCCGCTGCTGATGGTGATAGAGAAGGCGCGGCTGGTCTAGCTCAACCTGCCGACGAGGATTTGGGCGCTGTTGGTCCGGCACCACCCGCCGAAGAGGGTGCAGACGCCGTTGGTCCAGCCCCACCCGCCGATGAGCCCGCCAGCGACGATGACGATGAGGGCATTGAGGCTGATTGCCCTGGATCACCGACTTCAATAAGAAGGGAGCTGGCTGTATTTCAGGCCAGAGGCGGTAACCACTTCTGCGTTACAACCAGCTCCGTTATTGTGAAGTTGGTTATTCCTGGCATGGAACGGAGCAAACGTCTGTGCAACCCCTGCTTCCTTCATTACGAGCAGATGGATGTCGAAAGAAATCCAAATGCCAGGTACATACATGAGCATCAGCATTTTGTTGTAGAAGGGGGGGATTTGGAGGATCCGCAAACATGTGATGTATGCGCCCGATATATTTCCCACTTCTGCGACACAAATGTTTGCCCTGTATGCATCGGCGCTTGAAATAAAGGAGTCAGGGGTTGCAATACGGCGGCTTTGTTATGCATCCAATGACCCTCTATATATTAGTTTTAGATTTAATTTGTATAGTTTATTATTTAAGCTTTATGTATATATTTAAGTGTAAGTTATTTTATTATTGTATATGTAGTAGTTAATAGGAAAATAAAACTTGTTTTTTTTTAATCTTTATTTCATTTAATATCCATACTAAACAATATCATTTATATTAATCCAAGAGTTTTCTTACTGTGGGAATCCCAACCACTTCACCAAGGCTTTGTCCCCTTTCGTCCGAATGACCTTTTCCACTAAATAAACATCTTTCCACTTTGTTTTTAATAATTCCAACTCATAAAATGATCCTTTAATCGATTGACCATTCATATCTTCTAGAATGTATGTTACGGGGTATGTGCTATTTATTTTTCTTATTTTGAATAATTCAGTTGTATAGTTAGCAGTATACCCTTTTTCAAATATGCTTTTATATTTACTTATTCTTACGACATCGCCGACACGATATTTCGGTTTTTTACGCCTTACTTCATTTTTTTTTGCCTATATTGGTTGAGTTTAGTTGTCGGCAGGACATCTGTTGGCTTCATACCTATGATTGAATCCGTGGTGTTATTATACTTATTAATGACGCCGTTTATAATATCTATCCAATTGTATTTCCCTCTCATAGCAATTTTTTTATATAATAGGGATTTTATCGTACGAATCACACGTTCTGCCATTGACGCTTTCATTGTACTATAAGTCGAATAGTGATTTATATCATATGTTTTCATTACTTTCCCAAATTCCTTGTTATAATATTCTGTCCCTTGATCCGTTTGTAGATTTTTAGGATGGTGTGCGCAATTTTGGAGTATATCTAAAAAGGCATTTCTAACATGTATGCCTGTTTTATTTTTTAATGGTCTCGCCCACACATATTTCGTATAACAGTCGGTGACAATTAGAATATATCTGTAACCATCGTTTTCATCTTTATAACTTTGCATATCAGCCAAATCACTCTGCCACAAGTCGGCATATCCTTTTACAATAGTCCTTCTTCTGGGAAAATTTCGACGGGCGGATCGGTGGATTTCTTCAATTATTTGGCGTTTAGACATTCTTTCCAATTAAAATACAATTTTTTATTCAAACTTTTCGATCCTTTCTTCCAGTCCTACTATAATTTTCGATAAAACCGACGTATTTTGCCCAATACTTGCTTTGACGCTTTTAGGGTCTCGAAGAATTTCCGTATTACACTTAAATGAATCTATCGCTAAGATCAGTTAAACGGTTCTCTAATATTATAGTAAAACTTTTTATGCCTTTTATTTCACTTTCCAAATTATCAACTTTAGTAATAACTTTTAAAATATTACTTTTTGTAGTGGTAAGTATGTCCTCAAAAAATTCTCTATTGTGCTTCACTATTTGTAACATCGATTGGTATTTAACATTAACATCGCTAATACTATTGCTTGACACAGTTCGATGTTCAAATACTAATTTCTTAAGTTCACTCTGCTGTTTTTCGAAATAAATTGTAGCTTCGCGTAATATGTTTTTAATGGATTCCGCTAAAGCTTTTAAAACGAGATCTTTTGCTTGCCTAGTAACATCGTCAACATATCCAACTGTTACAGCGTCGGTCGATTGTTCTGGCTCTCCAAGGTTTACCAACCGTTTGGTTTGCATATCATAATTACCGTCATCTGTTAATTTGAATCCAAGACCCCTTTTTTCTCGAATAATTACTCGTTGATTTTTCTTTTTTCTTCCGAATTTATCTACAATGTTTCTTGAAGACATTCCGTTTACGACTGACCTCTACAGCGCATGTAATTAATATATTATTCGCTCTTCTCTTAATTCTTCAATTATTGATAAAATTTCATTATCGTGCCCAGTATGACCGGCTTGCTTTGAACTCCATAATAAACGCAATCTAGCCACCAATTCTCTCGGCTTGTTCCAATAAACATATGTGGGTTTAGAGGTCATTATTTTTTTGTATTTAGGTATTTTTGAAAACCCTTTACCCTTTACCTTTGCCGGAGAGAACAATGGTCTAATAATTTTTCTCAATTTATTTACATTTTTGTTACTTAGCCCTTTGGACTCGTCATACTCCTTAAAGGCCGCTCCGGTAAGTTGTAATATTTCCTTATATGTGTTCTTAGTCGCATTACTTACTTTCTTAGGGCTTCGATAAAATAGTAGCTCATATAATTCCGGATTGCCGCGGTAGTCAGCAACTCTTCTATCCCCATCCCAAAACGAGATTTTGCCATCAGAAAATTTTACTTCTAAATTCCCAACCATTGTTTTCATGTCATTGTCCATATATACGCCGTACCGAGTATCATAGTGTTTATTACCTCGCGATATTTCTTCTAAATGTTTATCAATATATTTTTTATCATCATCATCATCATCATCATCATCATCATCATCATCACCGCGGTCGGATATTGCATTTTCAAAACTTTCTTCATATTTTGTCGAGTCCGGTGATATTGACGCGAGTTCCCTTTTTATGCCAGATCTTTCTTTTTTAGTGTTAGCGGGGTTTTCTTCTTTAGTGTTAGAGGGGTTAGAGGTTGCGGCTTTTGAAATTGTTTTCAACGGTTTCGTCAGCGGTTCATACATTTTTTCTAGAGCTTGTAGAGTTTCAACGCGCCCACTTTTTAAGGCATTAAATTTCTGTCTAACCGAATCGGAGACAGCAGCCAGCTCCGATTTGACGTCGAAATGTTTTTTATTGCTATACATTTAAATCGCTGAAACCACCTACCGCCTTGGACGCTACTTGGAAAATAACACGTATTGCATTGTTTATGGGTATATGAAGCTATCGAATCCTTTCTTATATCTACCGGCGCTTATATCTTTATCTTTATCGACCACTAGAAATCCATGCTTTTCACCCTAGCATTCAGCACACATTTCCTGAAATTTTTTAAAAGGAACATCTGGAGCTACATGGTCTGAGTATATGTGATGTAGGTTTAAGTCATCTTGTTTAAACATAATAATTAGATTTGCATTGTCTCTAATCAATTGTTTCGGAATCTTCGAATACGTTTGAGCCAAATAAAAACAATCTATATTTCTGTGTCGCCCCATACTAAAATATGATCTAATAACATCTTGCTTTTCACAAATCACATCATCAAATATAAATATAGAATTCGGTTTGGCATCTACTGGTTGAATTATATCTTCATTATTGTTAAACGTAAAATAACCCAACCCTTTTATCGGCGTCAAAACTTCATGCAAGTATTCATACTTCTTCTGGTATAAAGATTTTGAATAAATATATACGTTTTCAAATCGTAGCCCATTTGGTTGAATGAGTAGTGATAACACCACATTTGTTTTACCGCAATTTGATGGTCCTATTAGAAGGCCGCGTATTGTATCAGGCAACAAAGGGCCGTGTCTGGGAACCTTATTTTCACTAACCCCATCACCAACTTTTTCATCTAAATTCTCTACACAAATACTATTTTGTACTTTGACTATGCGCATCGTTTGACTGTCTTTAGCTATATAAGCGATCACCTCATGTAACATTCATTTAAATGCCTAGCGTCAAACGAGTGCGATCTATCACTAAACGTTATTCAAAAAGAAAGTGTGGAAGAGGGTTTGTTAATTCCCTAATAAATAAATTACCATTTGAACTGCACATACCGGGGTACCAATATTGTGGGCCAGGTACGCGCTTACAAAAACGTTTAGCACGTAACGACCCCGGAATAAATGAATTAGATAAAGCCTGTAAATTACATGATATTGCTTACTCTAAAAGTGCAAACGATTTGAAAGCTAGACATATTGCTGATAAGGACCTTCAAGAATTAGCTTGGACTCGGTTTAAAGCTAGCGACGCGTCAGTTGGTGAAAAAGCAGCTGCCTGGACTATCACAAATATTATGAAAACAAAGCGAAGTTTTGGTATGGGCCATAAATTACGGTCTAGGAAGCGGCGTCGCGGAACAAAAAGCAAAAAACAAATTGCTTTCGGTAGAGGAATTGTCAGTAAGATTAAAGGGGTATTAAAGACATATGGCGGACAGAAAATGGGGGGAAAAACACTCAGGAAGATGGCTGCATCATCTCTCATGGCTGCCCGAAAATATGTTAAAGCAGCCGGGGGAAAGAGAAAAATTATTATTCCCCGTATTATACCGATACCAAAAACAGGTGGATTTTTACCAATAATACCTATTTTTGCTGGATTATCTGCATTGGGGAGCTTGGCAGGAGCGGCGTCCGAAATCGTCAAAGCAGTGAACATCGCTAAAACAAATAGTCAACAATTAACAGAAGCTAATCGACACAATAGAACCATGGAAGCCATCTCTCTAGGAAAAAACGGTAAAGGATTATACTTAAAGCCCTATCGAAAGGGGTTAAGCCTTTACATGAAACCATATCGGCCAAAAAACTCGTAAGTTCACTACCTCGAAGACCTCTCAGTAATTTAGACATACAATCTTTTGCCAAAAGATTCAAGATTCCCTACTTTCGAGGTGTGTATATGAGAGATAGTTTACCAAACTGCGGGCCACTAAGAAACGAATCAGCCATTGTCAATTTGGATAGTAGTAGTGGGCCAGGAACACATTGGGTCGCTTACAAGAAAAGAGATGCGTCATTAATATATTTCGATAGTTATGGTGATTTACCCCACCTTCAGATTTAATTAGTTATCTGTATAAAGGGCGTTGGCCGGTATCTGAAGTTCACTATAATTATAAACGCTACCAGAAGTTTGATACTGTCCTATGTGGACATTTGTGTTTGCAATTTCTTCTCTCTGAAGAATGAATACCCACGATGAAGAACAACCTAAGGATTTTTCTAAAAATGAATCTATTGACGTAAATGATGGTCCGACGGTATTTTTGAAACGCGGGTCAATTGACGTAAGCGATGATCCAACACCAAAACACGTAATTTGTTGTTTTTGTAAAATTCGAGAACTGAAAATTGCCACTAAAAAGCGAGTTTATAATTTATGTAATCGAAAATAGATTTCGAAGTCAGTGTGACATACTTCTTAGCCATGTCAAGAACATTTCATTTGTCGTCCATAGCGTCAAGCATTCTCAGCAATGATTTTTTTCCGCCCATCGAATTGGATGTTAATAAACAGTATGGTCTTGGATTAATAGCATTTTATGCCTACCATTCTATCAAAAATATCACCTCAAAAAATAATATCATCTGTTTAGAGGTGGTAGACCCAGAAAAGTTTTGGGCAGATGTGGTGCAGCGAGAGAAGAGTTGGGCCGAGGAAGGCAGTGCACCGAAAAAAATTAATGTACGTGTGGCACCCGGCGCTTATGAGATTGACGAAATTAATAAGTTCGTCCAAAAAGCTATATATGACTTTCTATATCCGGATACCAAAACTATTTTAAATCAAGGAGAACTTGATGATATGTTTAAATTGTCGGCGAACAACAACACTCTAAAATGTGAAATTTCATCTAAATTTATAATCAACTTTGATTGTGACAACAGTATAGCTAGCCTCTTAGGATTCGGTAATTCGAAGTGCCCGCCAAGGCCTCAAGCTTATGTCTCTACAAGGCCGATCAATATTATGAACCTCCATCTTGTTCAATTGGATTGTAATATTATTTCTGGTTCCTATATAAATGGGAAAGAAGCCCACACCCTTTTTTCATTTGACATAGACGTTGAGCCAGGATACAAACTGACGAAGGAACCTCATAACATTATTTATCTACCAGTCATACCTACCGGTCGGCAATACCTAGACAACATTACTATCCGAGTTGTAGACGATAACGGCGAGTTGATTGACTTTGGAGAGGAAACTATCAATATCACACTCGAATTAAAAGAGATAAACTAATATGGGATTCTGCTTCAAACCACGATATTCAACTAGCGCCCATTTAAATAATCATATAAATAGAATCGAAGGGAAAAACATGAACATTCGTCGAGTAACTGTAAAGCGAAGAAGACTTCTGTTGTCTAATAAAGATTATAAATTTCTTCAATCTATTGGATTCCATATAAGATATTAAATAATGGCTGTTTATGTAAGAAATGAGATGTTGGACGTATTTGAAAAGCCGATCGTCGATAACTCAATCAAAAGATGCGATGGATATATCCACCCGCCTACGGGATCGCCAAATTACAAACATTCTGATACAATCACCTTTACGATCAATAATATGGACCTGAATCTCTTAATTTGCGATAGTTACATCAATATAGTCGGAACATTTAAGCCAAAAGAGGTTAATAAAAAGTGCTATTTGGCCAACAATGCTCTTCCTGGCCTATTTGAAGAAATTAGATATGAAATGGGTGGACAAAAGATTGCTGAATGTCGAAAACCCATTAAAACGACAGCAATAAAAAATATGGTGTCATATGGTGAAAAACATGCGAAATTATTAGAAACATCCGGTTGGGGCCTCAGCGAAGAGAATCAAGTTTTGGTTGATTCAACGAGTAATACATTTACAGGTAGAATCTTATTAAAACATCTATTTGGTTTTGCCGAATCTTACAAAAAAGGGATAAAAGGTGTTAAGCATGAGATGACTGTAATAATTGCTCGAGCATTCGAAAATTGCTATATAGGAGAAGTCGATGCGGACATAACTATCACTAAAATGGATTGGATAGTCAAACATATTACTCCCGAAAATGATGCGGATGTTCTCATGTATAAAAAAATTAATGACAAACATTTGCAATCCATTAAAATACCACACCATAAATGGGATCTTTATGAATTACCTACTCTAAGGCAAACTTCTCACGACATATGGGCGATTAAAACCACTACATCCATGGAACGACCTAGATATGTAATTATTGGATTTCAAAATACCTCTTTTACTGAGAACAGAAAAGAAGATGTGACGGCGTTTACGGCTGCTGATATAACTAATATCAGATTATATCTAAATTCTGAAGTTTACCCGTTAGAGCGTTGGAATCTAGATGTCGGGAAAAAGTTGGATACTCCCGCTTATTATGCTTATGAAGATTTTCAGCGAAGTTACTACAAAAAGGAAAATCCTGAACCGATGTTAGGCCTGAATGGCTTTAGAGCGAACCCCCTATTCGTAATTGATTGCAGTATGTATCCAAAACCAATCAAATCTTCAACTGTGGATGTCAAGGTTGAATTCGAAACACGTAAAATGCAGTTTCCCGCCAACACTAAAGCGTATGCGCTTATTATTCATGAAGCTCTTATAAGTTATAATGCACTAGATGGCACTGTACACACCGAATATATGCCATTGTAATTCATATACTCTAATTTACTGTATCCAAACTTATACCTGTGTTCACTTTTAACAAAAATAAAAAGATGTAACCTTTTTTAAATAAAAAACATTTAAACTATGTATATTGTTTTATTTATATTTTAATCACAGATAGATAGATAGATAGATATATTATATAAGTAATCGCTAATCCATTTCGTCATCTGCCTCATCATCAGCCTCATCGTCTGCATCTTCATCTAAACCATGTTTACTCCTTATTTGCGGGGTGATGTATGGTAAGGCCTCGTTCAAAAAGCGTTTCAAACTTAGGGTAACCATCTTCTCACAGAATGTATCCAAGTCCAGCTCACATGCATTATATTCGCAGCAAAGACTGCTGCCTTTACAGTATTTCTCATAACAATCGTTTTGATAGGCTACAGCTTCTGGAAACAGCCATACCTCAGCGTCGTAATTGATGGAGTGTAATGCATCCATCGCCAGTGCGTCCAGTTCCTTTCCAAGTCTGCTTATTGCTGATTCTATGTCGATGGCTTTAGGCCAGTGCTCTTCGGAATACATCATCCA
This sequence comes from Psylliodes chrysocephalus, assembly GCA_927349885.1. Classification (NCBI taxonomy): domain Eukaryota; kingdom Metazoa; phylum Arthropoda; class Insecta; order Coleoptera; family Chrysomelidae; genus Psylliodes; species Psylliodes chrysocephalus. The sequence continues at coordinate 68,896,863 of OV651813.1, forward strand.
CATATCGAAATAATCTGAAACAATATTTGACCGTTATTAAATGAACAAATATGGGCCAAGTTATACTTACAATAAAATTGTAGAAATTCTTAATGAAATATTGTGTTTATTAGATATCTATATGTGATTAAAAGTAAAAAAATATTTACAGTGACTCTACCATGGATTTAACTAATTGATTGCTGGCCAACTAGATCGATTCTTATATGAGACCTAGTAGTTGAGTTGTAACACGGCTTTTCCCCTAAATAGACCATGGCATATTGACCAGTAGAATCATTTATCATAGCAATGACTTCGGATGGCATTATTTCAAAAATGCGCCTCGGTAACCAACACTGGAAAAGCTCCAGCGAATGTCGATCAATTAAATGAATAAGTAAACATTTACCATACCTGGTATCTTTGACCATTATCGTTTTAATAATATAAAGTTGACCTATAACCAATGACTTTAGTTCTCTTTGGTCCAATATTGTGGGCCAGTCTCCAAGTAATTTATTAACCGCATCAATTTGCGTTTGAGCCATAGTAGAATACAAATAAATATTTTTTTACCTGAATAATACACACACAATACTACACTTGGTAACTATTTGGAACTTGTAGACCTTTTAAATTTCACGATTTTAAACTGATTTTATTTGGATGCGGATCCTAGTATATATCCTCTAGAAAATGCCCCCACTTTTTCTCAGCCCTACCCCGATATTTCGGTTAAGCGCGACCGTCTCTAACGCAGGCTAAGCACTCTAGGCACGACGGTCGAGAGTTAAGGACCTACTGCCAACAGTAATCACTAGGAGGCACTTAGATAACATTCATTACACTACATTGCATACAGTAATTACTACCTAAGGTGTACTTACACTTTAATATGTATGGAGTAATGAGATGTATACCCCTGTGGGTAATTGGGAGGTACTTATTATGCAATTACAATCATTACAGTATGGCGTGTACATGGTAATTGGGAGGTACTTACTGTGCAATTGCACTTATTACAGTACATGATGTAATTGGGTGGTACTTACTGTGCAATTGCACTTATTACAGTACATGATGTAATTGGGAGGTACTTGCTAATTGCGCGAAGGGTGGGGGGTACTTAGGATAATTACTAATTACCCAATTACCTCTCTCTGTACCTCTTTCTCATTTCCAGAACCGGCCAATTACATCTACTTACTTTCATCAGCAAAAGACGTTATGAGAAAAAACACGTCTTCGCTGATAGTAAGCCCTCTGTATACCATAGGTTCCCAACGAGGGCGATATCGCTCCCCAATGGGCGTTGGAAATGTCTATGGGGGCGGTAGTGGATCTAGATGCAAATGGGGGGCGTTCAGGCAATCAAAAGGGGTAATGCCTACTCTATCACTAGCAACATATATATATTTATTTTTCAATAAAAAAATCTGATGTGTCCAACACATGACTTTCCTATCTAGTTATTATAGGCTTTTTCCGGTAATTATGTACAACCTATTGTAGCACCTCTACAAATGTTTAGAGGATAAACTAAATATACACATTTTCCATATACATCTACCTCGAAACATTTTTCTATAGATATTCATTAGAAACCAAAATACTGAAAAATTTAAATTTAGCACTTTTCCTACATTCATATAACATTCCATTGTTTATTGCAAAAGTTGGAAAACTACACACAATTGGCGAGGAATTAATTACGACAATCAAACAGGTCATAAAACACCGTAAGACATCATCAAAAATATTCCCCTCAGTAATAATTCAGTGCAAAGAAATGATGATGAAATGGCAAAATATCATATCAATATCATTATGTAAACATTTAAAGACGTGCTAATTTTCCATTCAACTCGATGAATCATCTCTACCAAATAAGTTCGAATTATGAAAAAAGAAAATATTTATCAAGAGTTATTTGGTAAAAATATGACAATTGATACAAAGGGAGAAACTATATTCAAAACCATGCAAAAGTTTTTTTAAGAGAAAGAAATTCAGATTTGCAATATTTTGTCAACAGCTACTAGTGGTGCTCCAGCAATGACAGGACGTCATAAGGCTTTTATAGCACATTTGAAACAAGCACTACATATAGTTGAAAAAAATTGAATGAACGTCTGTATACGTCGCTCCATTACATTTTTAGAAAAACCAATAAGATTAAAAGCAATTCACTGAGTTACCGATTGTTTGGTCAGCTTTGTAGTGAAAATGACGAAGAATATAATCGCTTACTGCTACACACCGAATAACATTGGCTCCCTTAAGCTATTTGAATAGTTTTTTAATCTATTTGACTCACTCAGTTCTTAAATTTCTTGAGAACAGAGACAAAAAATTATGAGAAAACCTGATTCTCTCAAAAAATTACATCCCATATTTGTCAGACCTGTTTAAAATATTTAATAAAATTAATTTACAATTGCAAAGTGATGAATGGAAGATTAGGCGCCACAACTGCTTTTGCGGAAAAAACTTCTTTAATTTAAACGAAATCCAGACTATTAACATTCTCTGCGAAATAGAAATATTTACTTACTCACTTACTTACTTCAAACACATGAAGGTTCATCATGTTGATTTGACGGAGCCTTTCCAAGATATTTTAAACATGAACGTACCCGGTTGGGTCTTAGATCCTTTCGCAAATGAAGATACTGAAGATTCATCAAATTTAGAAGAGGAACTCGTAGAACTCGAAACTAATGAAGAACTTAAAGAAAAATTCAAACATAGATAATAAGAATTTGAGCTCCAAAGATTCAGTGCAGTAGTTTATTTACTATCAAAGAAAGGGAACAGACTACACATCACTGAACGTGGCAATCTGCGATTGATGTTAACAAAATTGGAACCAGACAATAAAAATTTGTTAAAGTCTCAACCATCTCATTATTTTTTTTGTGTGTCATCAGCTTCAACTACCATGGTTATTTCGCCTCGTGTTCTGTGTAGGATTTGTTATTGTTTCCCAGCGCCACTTTAGAAACAGCACTGTTAATTAGAACCCAACAGTGAATGGTCGAGTGGGGAATCCTACCAAGGCATCAGAATTAATTTTAATTATTTCTTATTGATTGTGTATTTGTTTTTAAAACTTTAATAAACAATTTTATTGTACATTTGGTTGTCATTTTAATAGATAAATGGGCAAATACAAAAGGTTTCGATAATATGCAACAATATTTGATTAGTTCACATAAAAAAAATTACCACTTGTTATTTATTTAGATTTCTGTAAAAAATAAAAAATAAATATTTGTCTCAACATTTTTACATGTTTTATTTTTCGGATGGGCATTAGATTTTTTTTCTAAATGGGGCGCGGTCCAGGAAAGGTTGGGAACCTCTGCTGTATTCGAACGTATTATTCATATTTTAAGGTTTCTCAAAAATAGGGACACCTTTAAATTGTAAGCGAATCCCTGATAAATTTATAACGTTTTAACTTTGCCTAAATAAATATTATGTTACGTTGTTCATGAAAACATTAGAAATACATAGATAAGTCATTATTCTAGGTTACTTTTCCTAATCATTTTCGATATGTAATAATTGTTGTGCAAAACATTTTAATTAATATTTCCGTAAAACATATTTTTGCAAAATAGGAATAATAAATAATAATAATATAAATATTTATAATATAAACAATAAAATACTTTGAGTAATTAATTGTATATTTCCTTGAAATGTAAAAAATACGACAAATTATTAACGATGTAGTTATTAGCAATTTATTATAATTAAATTTGATTATAATTTACGCAAACAATTTCATTCATTGCAGTATTTTCCTTTTCCGGACTGAATTGTTTTATCAACCTTATTAAAATATCTGAATATGTAATAAAAAAAATGCTACACTATATATTTTTGATCAAGATTTTGTACATTCCCATATTTTTATAATATTGGGAATATTTAAAAAATCATCAAGATTTCTCAATTATTTTATTTATTTTTTCCAATTCTTGATGTCCATCCAATGTCATTTTAATTTTGGACGCTGTTTTTTTGCAAGATCCCTGTAAACCGAATTAGATCATCTCTTTTTTGGGTTTCCAATTTTCTTGTTCCCCAAATTCATATGTATTAGTTTCCTTAATGTCTATCCTTTGACACTTTTTCTAAGTGCCTTCAGTTCCTCAGCCTGTTCGTTTTAACGTCTTTTTACAAAACTGTTACATTTCGTTTAAATTTTGCTTATCGCTTTGGAAGATTAATCTATGGATTTTCCCTTCTCATGTATTTATTTAGTCTTATCTTGATTAGGGATCCTCAATTTTCTAGCATACATTAAAATTCGTTAAAATACTGCATCCTAGATGTAACTTTGCTTCTACACATACGCACGGAAAAAAAATTGTAGAACAAATTTCTACAATTATAGATTTTTTCTCTACAATAAATAGTACATATAGGGACAGGGACAATTTGTAGTAAAAATTTCCAAATATTTGTGGAGAATGTATTGTAGAGTTATTATCTACAATATTTAGTAAAAATATCCAAATGCATCATAAGAATTGTTCTACAAATTGTTATAATTTTTGCTATTCATTGTATGAATTTATATTTAAAATGTATTGCGTTTTATGAAAATAAATACGAAAATTTTACACAATAAATAGTAAAAATTCATACAAATTGTAGTAATTTTTAATAAAACTTGTAGTAGTATTCCATAATTATTATAATTATAACCTAGAAAAAAATGTTCCTTAATAAAATATTCAATTTATTGTTTTAATATAAAAGATACAAAGTCTTAATTACATTATGTAATAAATAACAGTAATAATAGCACCCTCAGTCTCAGTTGGCTTTTCTGCACCTGAAAAATATGAAATAAAAATGTATAACAATTGAACTGTTCATACTCTTAAAACGGGGATATTTATCACCTTTACACTGATTTGGATATTAAATGACTAAGTCAGATAACTAACAAAAATATGAAAGTAGGTATGTCACAATTAAGACAAAAAAAACATCATTGAGCTTGGCACAAAATTCGATCGTTGGCCACAACTATTTTTTTTAAATAATCTACTAAGGTTATTTAAATTAGTTATCTAAAGGTAAATTATTCAGAAACAATAATAAATGTACTTACCACCAATAGAATTTATTATTAAAATTTTCTTAAACGCATCGGTGATTATAATATAATAATGTGTTATAGGTACTTGTATATGTACCATGCTTTGTTATGTGAACATGGCGAACGGCTACTGCTGTCTGGCCATTTATGATCGACGTCAGAAAACGTTGGCCAATAGCAGAATTCTGTTTTGCTCACATGACTTAGAATTTCTACAATATTATAGACTATTTTTGAACAATATTGAATATTTTTCATAAACAGGGATGTAAATTATTACTATTTTTTGTAGAGAAAATTACTATTTTTGGTAGAGATAATTATTAATATTTGTACAAATTTACAAAGTTAGTAGTAGTAATTACGATAATTGTAATAAATTTCTACTTCTACAAACAATAGTAAAATATACTAAACATTGTAGACTTTTTTCCTATTGTTGTAGCATTTTATTCGACAATTCAATTGCTACAATAATGAATAGTTTTTAACTATAAATTGTAGTAAAATTTTCTACAAATTGTAAAGTATTTTTCTACAAGTCTACCACTACAACATTGTAGTAAAATTTTCTAGTCACATTTTTTCCGTGCGTCTTTCTATATTATTATTTATTCTGTTCAATGCACCAGTGCAACTATACATTTTTATTATGAAGTGATTTCTTTGTTTTCTAGTTCAGCAAGGGACATTCCTACATATTTGTAGCTTCCATAAGATCTGTGTTTTCTGTTACGTTCAATTCAGTTAGATCTTCTCCTTGCTCAAATTTGCTCAAAATTGCTGAAATTAGACGGTCATATTTTAACAGCGTAATCTACATCGTAAAATAGAAGTAAAAGTTCATATAAACATAGGTCCGAAAACGTTTCGTGAAGATCTGATGGCACATTTTTGTAAATATTTTCTAAAATTTCTTTAGTCACCGGTTTTCCAAAGTTAAAAAAAATAAAATTGCTCATTCCACAGGCCTACTATCATTTCTACTTATCATTAAATTTACAAATGCTTTTCTCTTGAAAATGGTGCGTCCTAGCGAGATACAACAAAAGTAGAAAATATTGGTTTTCTAAATTTTGTAGTCAAAAATGTTAAAAACAGTCAACAAAAAAAAACTTTTAATCCTAAGCCCCTTCCCTAATTTACCCACCTATAAGGATGAACAAAAACTGGCGTTTAGTCCATTATAGAGCTTAAAAAGTTTAGCATTTGTACCAAATTTCACTTCGTTATCTTTAAAAGTTGAGAAAACATTTACAAAAATGTGTCATCAGGACTTCACTTTTAACACCCTGTATCTCGGAAACAAAACTTTTTCGGACCTATGTTTATATAAACTTTTACTACTATTTTATAATGTAGATTACGCTGTTAAAACATGACCGTCTAATTTCGGGACACCCTGTATATTTCACCACCTAAATGTTCATGTATTTTGATTTATTTTGCTGTTTCAATTATTACACGTGCTATAAGTGTTCGCGAAAAGAGGACAAAAAAAGTAAAATATGTTGCAAATCTTGTAAACAATTTGTTTGTGAGTTATATAGACAGAAACTTACCACCGTATTATGCACTGATTGTGCCATTAAAGAGTAAAAGTTTTTCTTGCGCATGTTTGTGTTTTGTTTTGTTTTGTTATGTATTTTGTGTACTGATAATTTTTCTATACTAGAGAAGCGTTTTGTCTTATGTTTCATGAATACTTGTAAAATTACTATAGGTTAATACATTTTTCACTAAAAAAGTTATATTTGTTACATTTTTTTAACCGAAACATAAAAATTCAATCATTAACAGCTGGGAGACCTTGGTGACCCCTCTCCGGTTTTATGGTAACTATTATTACCTTAGGTATATAAGAGTTAAATGCGCCGAAAGTTGAAACAGTCAATGATTCATAAGAGGATATAACCTAAAAAATTAAAACTACACCGTGAAAAGCGACTAAGCTTATAACCGTAGACTAATTTTAATAAAAGACGACAATAGTCAGATTTTATTAATACAAGAGGTATAAAGAAAAATAGCAAAATTATGCTGTGAGGTATCAATTCATATTTTTTGCAAGGGACCAAATATAATTCGAACTATCGAAATAAATTGAGCTGACCATCAAGATTCAGTTAACTTAAAATATTTATAGAAAATAATGCTGCAATGCATTTTATAATACAGAGTGGCCCAAAAGTCTGGAAACGGTCAATTATCTCGTAAAGTAACAGTTCTAATTGTACAAAATTTGGGGTACACCTATTAGGGAATACGGAGATTCCAGATTTGATATTTGCAATGTTGCCAGATTTTCCATTTTTCTTATAATATTAGTCACTTTGGTTTTTCAAATTAATCACCCTGTATATTCAGTCATTATCGGAATCTCCTATTCCATACGAGTTCAATCATATGTAACACTTATGATTGTATGTAGTCTGGAAGGTCTTAAATAAATAAAACAGAAGTCTGGCAACGCCTAATTATCTCAATAAATTTTTTAATACAAACTATTTTCAACTACATTAGACATAACAATTGAAAGATTACAACATTTTTAACATAATGGTTACTTTATCAAGTGTTCAAAATGTGCTCCATTTTTGAGTTGCCAGTACCCTAATTGATGGTAGAATGCATAAAACACATTTTTCCATGATTGTTTTATTTATTTGAGACCTTCCAGACTTCATAAAATTATAAGTGTTACATATGGTTGAACTCGTATTAATAGGAGATTCCAATAATGACCGAATATACAGGGTGATTAATTTAAAAAACCAAAGTGACTAATAATATAAGAAAAATTACAAATCTGGCAACATTGCAAATATCAAATCTCCGTATCCCCTAATAGGTGCATCCCAAATTTTGTACAATTATGACTATTACTTTACGAGATAATTGACCGTTTCCAGACTTTTGGGCCACTCCGTATATTAGATTAATTATACAATGGTAAAAATACACTGTCGTAACTGAATATTCTATAAAATGTCGAAGATAAATTACCGCTATTAATGGTTTCACTGTTTCCAAATTTTCTAACAGAAATATTCACAGCCAACTTTCAATAAGTTCGTAATCATATTTAAACCCTAATTCAATTTATTGTACCGAATAAAATGGAGTAAAGAAGCCGACCCTGTGACCATTTTACTAACTGCAATGAGAATGGCAATTGTGTAGGGGCCCCGGTCTGTGTAACAGTTTAATTTGCACATTAGCTCCCGACAGAGAAAGGCTGAATTAATTAACGCCATTATCGCCTATCATCTGTTTTAATTGCCTCGCGAGGGCGCCATGTTGTTTTTACTAGAAATTAAAATGGCTGCCCCTAACAATGGTGTTGTCATTATATAGAGCCATAATCAGAATACAGAAATGGTAAATTGCTCTAAAGATAAAGAGAACGGTTTACACCGCAGCAATTTTGGAAGTAGGAAAGTTTAATTTGAATTTGTTTCGAGGATCGAAATTAGAAGTTTATTATATATAAAACACTTTTAATCACTTTGTTGGCTAATTAGAGAGAAGCGGAATGCACTAAAATTATTAAGAAACAGTAAAAACAAATGCGAACAAAAAAAACATTCCCGACATTAAAATTGTTGCCAAAATTATACTGGGGTGATTAAGATCCTAAAAATCAAAATTAAAGTGAAAACCCAGAATATCGGGGAGTTGTTGATTTGGAGAATCTGCCAGGGAGATTTTAGGAATTGTCAGAAAAGGTTAGATGCAAAAATAAAAATGTTAGATTTAAATAAACAGATTCATTGAGATAATATTATTAAAGAATTATTAAGTTGGAGAAGTAAAATAAAGAGAATAAAATGAATGGTAAAGATAATTTTATTTAAATGAAAACTGAGGGTCACAGAAAGGATAGTTAAGAAAAGCAGCTAATTAGACGTTGAAAGATAGATAAAGATAAGAAAGTGAGAAGAGAAGAGTGAAGAAATAGAAAAGAAATTTTTTTATTTGGTATAATGTATTTGTAAATTTTTAGAGCCGAACCTTGGACAATTTATATACAGGATGTTTCTATATCAATACAAGATACTTCTATATTGATTTTGTTCTAACAACGATCAGAAACAGTTACTTAGCGTAAGTTCTGCGCTATAGATGATTTATTTATAGCACTTAACAATCTATACTGTGGAGAATCGCAAATGCCAATTACTATTAATGTTGTTGGAATAAAGACAAAAATTACCCTATTCTCATAGCGATTATCAGGCTTAAATAGGACACAATTGAAAACTTCTTAGAAATTTGAAATCTTATGCAACAACAAGTCTAACATACTTTACACATAATCCATCCAGGATCCCTATTCTTGACTGTGATAGAATAGAACAACCGAAAGAAAATAAGCGTGGTTCTACTGAAATTTCAAAAATCGTATTTTGCACAAGGATTCTAATGTGCGAATTCGACACGTTACGTAGAGAGAGAGAGAGAGATTACATGTCATAAGAATCGCAGTCTGTTGGCATCTGGACATATGCTGTATTGAAAGATGAGAATCCCACTGCTTGATAACGTTTCTATTGAAAAAGCGATATTAAATCCGTTTAAAGTAAAACAAAATACTTCTCCAACTATTTTGTAAGAGAACAATTGGGAGTACGATGATCCTACACATAGATCAAGACATTCAGAGTTATTGACATAAAATTTAGTGACAGTGTTAGTGAGACAATGTATCTGTATCTGTAACGTGAGGAGGGTGGGTTATTCCACGTCACTTAGGCCTCCTACGTAGATAGATACCTCCCAGCTCGTCAGCCAGCCTACAGATTTTATGTAGTTGACAACGTCGCCAAGAGGTGCTTCTCTTATATCGGCCAGTGTTAGCCAATCCTCGCCGAACACAAATCGTCTAATAAAATAGAGTGTCGGGCAATTGTAGAAGATATGCTCGATGGTCTCATCTTCTTGTACGTACGCCTTGCAGAGTGCAGATTCTAACAGCCCCATCTTTATCTTTATCGGTTGTAAGCAGGTAGGGTTAGGTTTTGCCCAGAAAACTGCGGCCTCTTGGGTCTATTGCATTCCCCTGCTTTTCCCGTATTCAGGTACTATCTTTGGAATAGTCCTGTGTCTTTGGTTAGTTTTAATAGGTTCCGTACCAAGTGTTACTGGGGCGTTCTTTCCGGTTCTGGGCCGAAAAGGATGAAACGTCACCCAGTAAGAGCTTCGCATTCGAATATCACATGGTATGAGGTTTCTTCCTCTTCCATGCAAAGTCTACACGTAGTGGGATCATTGTGTAATCCCATTACAAGAAGGCGTTTCAGCAAGCAGTGCCCCATTAGTAATCCCACAATGGTGGATATATGAGGCCTTGCGAGTTGTAGTGCCTCAGTAGCCATGCGTGGGTTTGGTCCCCTTAGCATGAGCTTACTGATTCTGTGCCCTCTTATTCAGCCCCATGATATGAGATGCCTCCGTAGCTGGCAATGTTCAGTCAGAATGCCCATGATTATGTCTAGTTATAGTCAAGTATTTGTTTGCTGTAGTATTGTCATAATAACGTAAAAGCTTCCTGGCAAGTCTGCAGCTTCTTGTTTTATCCCATCTTTTCCTGAATTTTACGAGGGAATGTTCCTCAATTAGGCCTGTCACTACCGATGTTGTGAGTCCAATAGAAGGGCCAGGTCCAAAAGGTATTTGGATGGCTGTCTTCTTTGTAAGTAAATCAGCAATACGGTTACCTTTCAATGTGGCGTGATCTTTGATCCATCTAAGTGTGAGTTTTATGTTAACTTGCTGTCAAAGGTGAGACCTAGGTACTTCACCTCTGTTGCAAAGTTTAGGAGTTCCGAAGGTTTTAATTCCATTTTCATTATTTTCGTTGTGAAAAGGATCATTTCTGTCTTCTTTAAATTGATAGATAGTAAATGATTCTTGCACCACTGTTCTATAATTTTAAGAGCTACTTGCATTTTTTCGCAGAGTATGCTCTCAAAATTCCTTATTTGCAGAAGAATTTCGGGAGCTGGATTTTTCTTCTGTAGTTAGTCGTAGCATGCTTGTTCTTCCTCCTCTTTCTCTAGGGAAAAATATTGTTCTCGTATTTTTTTACCCGTGACAAATAATCTACAGCTTTTTCTTCTGTTTATTACAAGTGAAAAGGAAGCTTTAATGAGTTCTCCTATCTCACGGCAAGTCTTTGTAAACATTCGTCGGAGTAAAAATAGCCAAATTTTCCAAAATTACGCCTCAAAATGTGTTGTCATGGTCGCCAAATAAGAAGCGATTTTAAAGAATGACAACTTTATTTTTAACAGACTTCAAAAAAGGCGGAGGTTCTAAATTCGTGAGTTTTTTTTATGTATGTATGTTCAGCGATAATTCTTTAACACGGTGTCCGATTTCAATGATTCTTCTTTTGTTAGAAAGAATGTACCTCAGAGGCGTTTCCATAAAAATTTGGCCAACATCTAATAATTGAGTCCATGAGAAAATCCTTAAACTCTTAATTTTTTATGTATCTTTATCGATAATTTTTTACTTCCTTTTCCGATTTCTATGATTTTTTTGGTAGTTAGTCAAGGGTGGTTCCATATAAATTTTTTTAAGATTTGGTGATGGCGTCTGCTCGATTCTGAAGTCGGTTTTTCAAAATTACTTTTAATACTTATTTGTTTATCAGTTTCATAATTTTTATTATTCTAACAACATAGTATGTAAGATTTTCTACCATTTGTTTCTGTCTCGGATCCTGCATTGCGTATGATTTCTACATTATCATACAATAGCGTTTCGTTTTTGTTTATAATACTTAGAACTACTTGTTCTATTTCTCTTCATAAACACTGGTAAGCATTTAATTATTTTATTTTGTCAGTAACATTTGCTTATTATTATTCATTTTATTTTAAATACACTTTATATTTATTCTTAGCGAAGAAATTAAAAAACTACCAAACCCAACCACAACAACTTGTTGCCCAGTATTTTTTTTCTACCAAAGTTTTATTTTATTTCTTTTGAACAAATCGAATTGGAAATTTTATTATAACCTCATAAAGCAGTTTGCAGAATTATTTTTCTTTAGATATATTGTAGCTTTTTTTAGTACGATGTTTTGACAATTTCTACAAGGATTTTTCAGAAATAACTGTTAAATTGTAAGTATTGAAATTTAATAAAATAGCTAATTAAATATTAAATTACGTATATTGCTATTATCTGTAATTTCATAGCTGGTTATTACTACAAACCGTTATGCAGGATGTTAATTTAATTTTGATTAAATAATTAATTTACAATAATATTGTATTTTTAATATAACTACTCGTCTTTAATGATATTTAATAACCATTTTGAGACTTCTAAGATTTATTTTAACAATTTTTTCCCAATTCATCTCTTTCTTTCAATTTACCATATGAAAACGTTTATTTAAAAGGAAAATTATTATGGTAATGCCATAAAACATATTTTTATTACACTTATAACGTAGCATCCCTTAAAACGTTTTCCCTATTGTGACCTAGGCTCTATTTCGCACAGAGTGGAGATAGCCACGAAAATGAAGTAATTAAAACTATAAAAGCCAGGTTAATTGTTTTCCCTACCATCACGTAAATTAAAACAAGCCAATTATGGTTCGCCTTTGTCGCACTTATTGCTATAGCTCCGTCTCTTTTTCGCTCTCGCAACCGCTCGTCCGCTTTTTGCTAACGAGGAGCCATTTGGAATTTAAAAAAGTCCGTGCCTCTTCGCTAACTTTTATTTGGAGTAATTATTTTTACATTTATAAATTTGCTTCAAGACGAGTTGGGTCTTTAATTAATTTTTCAGTTGCTTTTAATTGGTAGAGATTAATTAAAATATTTATTCCGTAATTGTAACTTATTTAGAGTCAAGAAAGACTTAAGTTATTTAATAAGTGTTTACAAAATAGACAAATGAGAAATGGCGGGTGTGTTAATGAGTTTATATCCTGTTTTTAATATTGAAATAAATTAAGGAAGCAAAATTAATAAGTGTTTCAAAATAAGCTACGAAAGATAGCACCTATCCTATTGAGCCATCTCTAAAATCAGACAATATCTTCCAATGTAATAAACGAGAGTAGCAGTGGCCTGCGGTGATATTTTTGAAAGGGGAAGCGATTGTATAAAAATACAGCAGGCCAGTAAGCACAGGAGAAAATTTTTCGCGGCGCATTCACCATTTAGTCCAAATCTTGCTTTTGTCCTACATAGTTTAGTACTAGAAGCTATAAAAACTTGCCATTGAAAAGCTTCCTTGATTTATTTAAACGTAAAAAAAACATTTAACTGAAGTTTTTTTTATTTTTGCCAGAATTTTTCGCACATTTGACACAGCAGTTGACATTTATTTATACTTAAGATCTATTCGATTATCCTCAATGACTGCAAATTTGTCTATAACATCGTCGCAAAATTTTGGATTTTATGATAACTGTTTAACAAGCTGTTTTTCAATGGATATTAGGGCTAAATTGTGGAATTTCGTATAAAACTTGCACCGCTAGTAGTTAAGAAATAAGCGAAGCTTAGAATGACATTGTCAATAGAAAAATGTCATTTTAAGCTTGGCTTATTTCTTAACTATTAGCGGTACGAATGGCACTTAGTGAATCACAAAGAATTTCTAACAAAAAGTAGAACGCAACCCTAATGATACGATGCAAACTTATTAGAAAATAAACAATAGGACCAACACGTGCTAATACCAATTTGCCAGATTCTCTATTAATGCGTTGTGTCTCCGACTTTCTAATAAGTATCACACCTGGTGGGTATATTCAGATCCTCGTTGGCTCTGAGGTATATCCCCCAAAAATGGAGAGAGGTAAAAGTGGTATTCATATCCAAACCTGGAAGGATGGATTACACTGTCCCAAAAATATACCGACCAATTAGTCTGACATCGTTTTCCATGAAGACATTGGAAAGGCTATGCGAAAGGTACATAAGGAATGCAGTGATTACAACAACACCACTAAACCCAAACCAACATGCATACACCCCAGGCAGATCTACTGACTCAGCCCTTCATCTAGTTGCTGGCCGGATAGAAAGATCCCTGGACAATAAGGAGTCTGCCTTGGGTGTTTTCATATACATAGAAGGTGCTTTTAATAAAACCACCTTCCCAAAGAAAATACACTCACTAACCAACAGGAATGTTCCACAAATGGTTAAAGGGTGGATACATAACATGCTCTCAAAGCGAGCAGTAAACATAAGTGTAGAAGATGTGAATATAAGAGGTTTAGTTGCGAGGGAATGTCCAGAGGGAGGGGTGCTATCACCTCTACTGTGAAATATGGTCCTCGACACCCTCATCAGCCGCCTCAATAATGACAGTCACTACACAATAGCACATGCAGATAATCTGGTCATTCTGAAAACAGGGAATTTTGAGAAAGAATGCAAAAGAATGCGAAAGAATGCAAATAGATGTATAGAAAAGTGGTGCAAGGACCTAAGAAGACAAAAATGGTCCTCCTCTCAAGGAAAAGGTTGAAAATGGAATTAAAACCTCCGAAACTCCTAAACACAAAACTAAACTTTGCAGCAGAGGTGAAGTACCTAGATCTCACCTTTGACAGCAAGTTAACATGAAACTCGCATTTAGAAAACAGAGTTAAAAGAGCATACATTGCTTATGAACAATGCCACCGAACCGTGGGGCGCACCTGGGGCTTCTCCCCCAGAGTCGTCGCAAGGACTTACACGGCTATCATAAGATCTATGCTAACATACGGTGCAGTTGTCTGGGTACCGAAAACCCAAAAGTTAACAACTATCCGTAAACTAGAACAAATTCAAAGAACAGCATGTCTCAACATAACAGGAGCCATGAAAACAACACCGACTAGAGCGACGGAAGTCATTCTTAGTCTCACACCCCTTGATATTCACATCAAGGAGGTTGCTCTGACGACAATGACACGCCTCCGCACGGTCGGCATAGAACCTGATGTAGGATCTGGTGAGGCGAGACGTCACTTTTGGCAGGAGACGCTGGATACGCTCCCACTGATTCAAGCGAACATGGACTCCATCTCACCAAAATATATCTTTCATAAGCCATATAAAGTTATAATAGAACAAATAGAAGAGCCGGAAGTGGCATATCTACACCGACGGTTCTAAAACAAAACAAGGCTCAGGATGTGGAATATACTCCAGATAATTAAACCTTAACATAAAATGGGCTGTGAGCAATAGTGCCAGTGTAGTTAAAACTACTCGCCTTGAACAGACCACGAATTTACTCAGGGTTAGTACTAGAATGTCACGAAGCTTTGGCCGAAGTATCCATCCTTAAGATGGATCAAAGGTCACACCACATCGAAAGGTAACCGTCTTGCTGATTCACTAGCCAACCAAATACTTTTTGGATCTGTCCCTTCTATTGGCCTGACAAAATCGGTAGTGACAGTGAATAGATTTCAAAGATAATTGTTGTAATTAATACTACAAGATGGTTTTCATGAATCTCTTTATTATCTCATTAACACCTATATTTATAATATCACAAACAATAACAATAAAAATAAAAATAACAATTACAATTATTTAATATTTTAAATGTATATTAAAAAAATATTATTATTTCAATTTAAATGTCTTCAATTCAGTGTTTTGAAAATAAGTCAGCATTTTTTATTACGATTTAAACATTGAACTTGAGCTGAAATTGGAATGTGTTTATTATTAATTGCATATGAAATTAAACATTTTAATTCAATAAATAATGAATTTCATATACAGGATGTGAATATAAAGAAAAATGTTCAAATCTGAACATACTGGCGACTCTCATCTTAACTCACGAGGATTTTCGTTCCTGACTGACGCTAGTCTCTGGAGTTCGATCTCTGCGTGATTCGGCGATGCTGTTGGGCCAAGGCGGAGATGGTGGTAGATTTTGTTTTGTAGCAGACCCATAGAACTATTAGTGTAGGTAACACAATAGCAACTGTGATGGCATTCGAGGTGTAGTTGTGGCTCTTGATCCTCTTCCAAATTTTCTCATGCAACTCATCATGAACTGCATTTTCTTCGGAAATTATGGAATTTAACTTATGCGTCTAAAGCATTGATGCTTCTTGGGTATAAGTATGTAGAACTTCAATAGAACGGAAGTTTCTTGGTTGTATAGTTGTCGAATTCGCTTGATACGAGCTTCGAGTTGTTTTTAAAGCATTGGTGCTTCTTGGATATGGAGAACTTCATGCGGGCGGAAGTCCCATGGTCGTATAGTTGTCGAATTCGCTTGATACGAGCTTCGAGTTGTTTTTAAAGCATTGGTGCTTCTTGGGTATGTAGAACTTCAAGCAAGCGGAAGTCTCTTGGTCGTATATTTGTCGAATTCGCTTGATACGAGCTTCGATTTGTTTTTAAAGCGGTTGGTGCTTCTTGGGGTTGAGTATGTAGAATTTCAATCAAACGGAAGTTCCTTGGTTGTATAGTTGTCGAATTCGCTTGATACGAGCTTCGAGTTGTTTTTAAAGCATTGGTGCTTCTTGGATATGGAGAACATCAAGCGGGCGGAAGTCCCTTGGTTGTATATTTGTCGAATTCGCTTGATACAAGCTTCGATTTGTTTTTGAGTTCGCTTGATACGAATTTCTATTTGAGGTTGAAGCGTTTAAGTTGCTTCTTGGGCCTGAGTTTAAATTTTGTTTTAATCGATCTCTGTTATCTAGGTGCAACATGGTATGATGCTGACGTTGACAGATGTTGTATTTGAATGAACTTTTGCATTTGAATTTGGATTCATGAGCCATACAGTTGTAGCATAATTGTGTACCTTTTATGGCATTGTTTCTATCTTTGACATTTAGTGACTTGAAAGCTTCACATTGATATATTGTGTGGTCTTTGTTACAATACCTTGTATAACCATTATTTTTATAGCTTGTTTTTATTTCGGATTTTGGATACATAATCCTGGCTTTTGGCATCTCTTGATTTTTTGATGACTATAGTGATTGAAATCTTCTTTCTAAGAATTCCATTACTGTGGCAAGGTCTGGAACTTCATGCGGCTTGGTTAAGTTTTGTTCAAAGAGTTTGTTTGTTGTAGGATCCCATTTCCTCATTATTATTCTGGTTACAATGGGTCCCCAAGACATTGTTTCAATACCTATATTTTTGATGGCATTAAGGCATTCCATGGTAACGTCATGAAGTGGCTCTTGATCCTCTTCCAAATTTTCTCATGCAACTCATCATGAACTGCATTTTCTTCGGAAATTATGGAATTTAACTTATGCGTCTAAAGCATTGATGCTTCTTGGGTATAAGTATGTAGAACTTCAATCGAACGGAAGTTCCTTGGTTGTATAGTTGTCGAATTCGCTTGATACGAGCTTCGAGTTGTTTTTAAAGCATTGGTGCTTCTTGGATATGGAGAACTTCAAGCGGGCGGAAGTCCCATGGTCGTATAGTTGTCGAATTCGCTTGATACGAGCTTCGATTTGTTTTTAAAGCGGTTGCTTCTTGGGTGTGTAGAACTTCAATCGAACGGAAGTCCTTTGCTTCTTGGGTTTGTAGAACTTCAATCGAACGGAAGTCCCTTGGTCATATAGTTGTCGAATTCGTTTGATGCGAGCTTCGATTTGTTTTTAAAGCGTTGCTTCTTGGATTTTGGCTTGGATTTGGTCAAACTTGTGTTATTGAGGTTGGCAGAGAGACTTCAGGTCGGTTTAATTTCATATACAGGATGTTAATTTACTAGGTGAATATAAAGAAAAATGTTCAAATCTGAACAGACAGACCTAATCAAAGAACATTCCCGTGTGAAATTCAAGGAAAGATGGGATGAAGCAAGAAACTGCAGAGTTACCAGGGAGCTCTTAAGTTATCCTGACAACACTGCAGCAAACAAATACTTGACTATGACTAGACAGAATCGGTGCCTAGTCACAGGCATTCTGACTGGTCATTGTACGAAAGCATCTCCATATCATGGGACTGTCAGAATCCGCACTCTGCAAAGGGTGCGAACAAGAAAATGAGACCATCGAGCATATACTTTACGATTGCCCGACGCTCTCATTTATTAGAAGATTTGTGTTCGGCGAGTATCGGCTAACACCGGCCGATATAAGAGAAGCACCTCTTGACGACGTTGTCAACTACATCAAATCTGTAGGCTGGCTCACGAGCTAGGAGGTGCCTATCATGTTAGGAGGATGCACAATGGGCCTAATGAGGCCTAAGTGCCGTGGGGGTAACCCACCCTCCACACGTTACAGATACAGAACTAAGGATTTATATGGCTTACTATAGTATGAAACAACAAATTGGTCTAAATTTCCTGTTCAGTACCATTTGAATGAATACCTACTGGCTTGGATACCTTCCATCGCATCGGTTCGTTAATATTTGTGTTTGCAGCAGCCTATTTATTAATTTCAGCATTTGGGTTTCTAGTTGGCACTTTTTTTTAAGGGTTTCAGGTTGAATATTGTAAAATCCTAATACCTATATGATTTTAAATTTTATACTGCTTTCTTCAGTTTTTTTATGACTAAAAATCTCAAACTCAGTACCAAACAAAAAGTTTTTACTAACTAATAATAAAATGTATTTGTGTCGTACTGATTTTGAGATTATTATTTTTGCTTGTGAAACTGGTCAGATTTAAGCAGTTGAATAACCCTACGAGTTACATATCAATATAGTCAAACAATTAAACATAAAGTATACACACTATAAATTAATGATATCTACTACTTCCAATGACCCGAATATAATAATATTTTTCATGTAAATAAAAAATTTACTATCATATCCTTTCATCTACGTACTTTGCTCATTATAAAAATATAAACAATTGGAAGGAAAGTATTTTTCAAAATGTTCTCTGGAAAAGTTAGGAAAGAACTCTGGGCTAGATATTGTGCCAGCGAAGTACTTAAAAGATATAGACCTTCTGAGATTGCTATTCTTTTTTATATTATCGTAGGATAGTTATACTTTATCAAATAGCTAAAAATTGGCTTGTATCAAACCAGTATTCAAACGATCACCAGCAAAGTCTACTTTATCAAATAGCTAAAAATTGGCTTGTATCAAAGCAGTACCCAAACGATCACCAGCAAAGTCATAAAAAGTATAGATCAACATCTGATCTAGCGTTTGTTATCTGAATTTAATGAAATAATCCCATACACTCCAATACGAAACCCATGAGCATTAGCTTAAGCATTGATTCCTAGCATCAGTAAGATCCTGATGCTATAAATGACCCTGATAAAACCTAATCTGTAACACTGCTGTCCTATTTTGGATATTCACAGCTTAATTAAAAATCCAAATCTTTATAAACATTTGCCTCTGACATGCAGATGGTCATATTTACAAATACTTCAATAATATATGCTCGTCTAACTATCCTTATTCTGTGGAGCTGCAAACATCTAGAACCGTTAGCATTCTGAACGCTAAGGTAGAGCATACACACTTAGATAAACATTTAAACAATAAAAAACCAGTTATATTATCAGTATAATTTTTACCTTAGCGTTCAGAATCAGTTCAGGATTATTACCGTGAACGAAGCTGTTTTATTTTCTTAATAAGGATAATAAGACTTTGGAACTGACTTCCCTGATAAGTTTTCGTTTCACAGAACACCCAGCAACCGGCTGCAAGAAAGTTCGTTAAAATTTACGAATCTGATAAAGTATGCGATCATGCCATTGAGATAGATCACATTCTGAAGCACTGTCAAAGTTTATTAGGCTCATAAATATCAACGAACGGACATTCTTGCAATCGATGCCAAAACCCGCATCAATAAGCTTTCCCTACTTTAACTAGTTTTTGTTTGGTGGATATCAATCTATAAAAGATCCCCAGAAAAAGATAAGATATCAAAAAGTTTGTTATTATTATTATTATTTGTTTTTTACAGTATATTCCTAAAAAGTAGTATTGTTCTGTATTGAGTACTGCGTGATATACGACTATGACAAATTTTTTTATTGATTTTCAAATTCTCACGGTCATTTTTGAATTTATATATTTAAATTATGAATACAAAATTAAACAACGTAATTAAATATTTTGACCGCTACCACACGAAACCAAAATTATAATTAATTATCCAATAAAAATCAACCAACAACAAAATAAATTCCAAAAATGTATGTTCATAAAAATTCCTTGATGCTATCTGTGACCTACAAATCAAAATTAATCAACACTTATAGAAGACCCTATAATTATAAAATATAATTTACAATCCCCCGAAAAAATTTGACCAAATGTTTGTTTCCGAGAATGAAGGCATAAAAACAAAGCGCTCCCTCAGTTCAAACAAAATCTAAGGCCTGTTGTCTAACAAGGGGTCCCAGTACACCGCAGGGGTCCAATTATGGGCCATTTCATGCCGAACCCCCTGCAGACAGCTGACCCTGAATCTGGCTGCTTGATAACCTATTATTTTCAACTTAACACTTGGTTGTATTGCTTCGCGTATTCTAATATGAATTAATTATGATTTATTTTGATTTATAGGACACTGGAATGGTGTAGTTTTATTGATTTAATTTATTAACAAAACTCATTTGTCTGTATGATTAGTGGTGGTCCAATATCGCCCGCAGGTATTTGGTAAATGTAACCGCAGGTTTGTTATATGTTTATTAGTTACATGCTGTTAGTTATAAACATGGTTTATTCTTCAAAGTGCTTTCATGATCTATTCATTCTTTATAGCTATTAGGATTTATTTTTCTTATAATATGTAGTATAAATTAAAGATATCAACTTCTTCGATAATGACAAACAGAGGATAAAACTACCCTACTTTTGTATAAATTTAAACTTAGCTTCTAAATTAATTGGTAAACTATAAAACGTGCCACGATATTAAATCGGTGCTATTTCTATCATTGTACCTGGTGGCAGTTTGTTTTGGTGGGTTCTACTCCTATTGTTATAAGCTTAAAAAGTATTTAATTTATACCAGGAAAAGGTTAACAACTCTAATATATGAACAAATATTAACAGCCTTAGTTCATATTTAATTAAAGAGGAATGAATATGAAATAAAATGCTACTCCAACTTGTTTAAAGAACAGCTAAAACTTTGTTCTGTAAGTTTTTACTTTGATTTTTATTCATCTACTGGCATAATTTTTGAGAATTTGCGTCAATTTTAAATTTAAACTATGTAAGATGGATGGTTTTATAAAAAAGAATTTGTATCTATTATTTTTTTTAAGACGTTTTGGTCGTTTCCGTTTGAGATATTTATTGATCAAGAAAAACTAGCAGCGCGAGAAGGTATCGATAAGTTTTATGAGCCATATGGGTCTTATCTTTTTCTTTGTCGTGTATGAGAGGGTATAGTATTAGATTATATATCACATGGATCTATGGATCATGGGTCTATTGCATTCCCCAGTTTCTTCGTATTTAGGTACTATAGCAGTGGCGTGCGGTGACATTTTTGGAAGGGGAAGCGATTTTATAAAAATACAGCAGGCCAGTAAGCACAGCGCCGCAGGCGAAAATTTTTCGCGGCGCATTCACCATTTTGTCAAAATCTTGCTTTTTTTTTTCCTCAGTACTAAGGATATTCGAGATTTGAGATTTTTGAAGTGTTACTATTACTTTATTGCCCAGTTTAGTATTAGTAGCTATAAAAAAACTTACCATTAAAAAGCTTCCTTGGTTTATTTAAACGTAAAAAAATATTTAACTGAAGTTTTTTTTTATTTTCTCGAGCATTTTTCGAACAGCTGACACAGCAGTTGACATTTATTTTTACTTAAGATCTATTCGCCTATCCTCAATTGCTGCAAATTTGTCTATAACATCGTCGTAAATTTTGGATTTTCTGATAACTGTTTAACAAGTTGTTTTTCAATGGATATTAGGGCTAAATTAGAGAGTCTGTCTTCACTTGTTGAATTTGACATTGTCAATAGAAAAATGCTGGGATGGTTAGTACTAATTCACACAACTTAACGACTTCACAAAGGGACTTATTTAAACCAGTTGTTATAGGAAAATTTAACCCATTGATGGGCGTGTTTTTATCACTAATTTCAGTTGTTTCATAAACAACACTTAACTGGGACTTTAATGCTGGAATATCGAAAAAAATTCCATAATTTAATTTTAGTGAATTGTAGTTACTAATACTAAAATTGCACAATTCAACTAATTTTAATTCGTTAAAGTTTTGAAATCGAGAGTTCATTTGTTGTAGAATATTATCAAAAATTTCGGCGTATAATCGACGATAGGAGGTCTCTCTGTCGCCGACATTATCAATTCTAATTCTCTTTCTTTTAGGTTCTAAGCCAATGTTTTGAGTCTTATTCCAAAAGTGTTCAAACTGATCTCGTTTTTTATTCATTTTATTTTTAAAATCATCAATTTGTTTAAAAGCCAATGTCATTTGACTTTGTTTGTGAAATGTCGAATAAAATGTCAGTAAAAGGGAAAATATCTGCAAAAATGTTAAGCAAAAAATTGAAATCAAAGTTTTGTTTGAGCCAATGCAAATACCCTTTAGCAGCAGTAACATGTTTTTTTATCATCCCAAACGTCTTGAAAAAAGTTTATCAAAAAATCACGGTATTGAAACACTGTTTGCACTAAACGTCCATTGTAGTTCCATCGTGTCGGGGCAACTTTTGGAAACCTTCTTTGAACGCGAACGTCCAAAGCGCTTGTTCTTTTCGATGAATTTAGAAAGAAGGAAGCCAAACCACTAAGCGTCGAAAAGAAAACTTTGCAATCTTTAATATTATACATGCTTCGCGATAAAACCAAATTAAGTCTATATGCTATACAGTGAACGAAAATTACATGTTTAAACTTTTCTTTCACTTTAGCTTGAAGGCCTCCTAAATGGCCAGCCATTACGGCAGCACCATCGTAGCTCTAGGCAACAAGGTTAGAGCCACATTCTAAACTTGAAATAATGTCACAAACAATTTTAAACAATGCTGCAGATGCATTTTTTAATTTCACTTTTAATGTGATCCATCACAACGTCGGCAGTGTATTTAATTAAATCATTTTGGATTCTGTTTGAGGTACCTCGGAAAGTCGTCGAATCAATAAAATGATTTTTTAGGGTATCATCGTATTTTGCTAAAAAACTTAGAAGGTCCTTGTAATTTCCTCGATTGGCGCATCCACTTGCTTCATTGTGACCCCTTAAACTTAGTTCATGCTTTCCCGGGAAACAAGTTACATCTATTAATCGTTGTAAGACGTCCCTATTTTTTTACCCTTTCATTGTGAATTTTGTTGCTTATTTTTAAATGATTGTCCAAACTATGTTCAATGCGATAGGTCCCGAATGTTTTTTCTTTAATTGTAGCACTTATATGAGATTTGCTATTTACATGTCGTTTTACACTTTTGTGAAAATTATTCAAATCTGTAATACCGACTGAGTTCCAATGTGTTTTTTCGACTATATTAAAAAGTAGGTAAGGCCAGCAAAACAATTTCTTCAAAGTTTTGCGTCCGGTTAACCATTCATACTTTTCATAGAACCCTACGTGAAAATGCCTGGTAAATTTCTTTGCTGATTTTATACTTTCGTCTCTAAATTGATGGGATCCTTTAGTCTATTAGAACTAATAATGTCCGTTTTCTCTTCAAAATGTTTACTTGAAAATCCTTCTTTCAATAAAGAGCACACAATACAGACAAAATTTACAACATTATTATTGTTCACAGGCACAGTGCATAATTCCTCCAGTTTACAAAAAGAAAAACAACTACAAAAAACAAACCGAAATCTACCTAAAATATAAAATTTTCCTCACACGTCGATTCGCGGTGCGAATTGCAATAAGCGTAAGACGACGTAATAATCACTGCCTCTCGACCATATTTCACGTGTACAAACAGACTGAAACTGTCGCTGCGAAGCAGGGTCAATAACACTAAGCGAAATCACTTGCAAGATGAAGAGGCGCTTCCGCTGACAGACCGTTTGTACGTTTACACAATTAATTTTCTCATGTGTGGTGCGTGCGTTTACACACCAATGAATTGTTAGTATATTTACGAAGTTTACCTAATGTTTCAGAGAAAATATAGTACCTAATTTAATATTAATTTCTATGCATTGTAAACTTAAAAATATTTATTTTTAAATTTCAAAGTGTAGGGAAGCGGTGCTTCCCCCGCTTCCATGGACCGCACGCTCCTGCACTATAGTTAAATATTCCTGTGTCTTTGATTGGTTTTACTCTAAGATAAATAAATAATAATAGATATCTGAATTGTTAAAAATTTACATGTGTTTGCTTGAAAGCAACAAATAGAAGCCAGTTATTAGGAGGGGAATAGCGGGGTTTGTTTACTTTTATTATCCAGTAGCGTATCAAATAAATGTCTATAGAACTACTATTGATTTAAATTATTTTAATAGTTTTCAGATATTTCAGTACGGGCGGCTCGAGTTCCCGTCAGCATAAAACCTTTTACCTGCGTTTCAACTTTTGTATCTTAATACTGCACACCAGTTTCCAGCAGGGTTCAAATTTATCCTTAATCCTTAACTCGAATTCCCGTTAGCGGTTACTAATAATTAAAACTACATAATTTTCGAAGTTGCATCATATTTATTTAATTAAATGTACACTAAATTTATATGCCACACATTTTAAAAAATCATAGCGGCTAATCTCTTTACACTGATATTGTGAAATTTTGGCTTTTATTAAACGTTTTTCTTTTTTATTGCTACTATTTATTTTAATATAATATTAATCTATTTGGATTCTTTTCAACGCCTCAAGAAACACGTGTATATTTGGATGATAAGCCACATAATAATGTTTAAATTTCGAATGAAAACTTTCACAGTTCTAGTAATGTCTGCAGAACATTCTGCCCAAATATTAGGGGGAAAACTTGAATCTTGACTTATATAATTTTCGATTAAATAGTCCGCGAATTGAACCACTTTTTCATTTTGAGGAATATCTTCTGCAAAATCAAAAGCAAATGCATCTTCTACTTCATCTGGATGTAAAAATGTAAGTCCAAATATATGGTGTAACTATTTTCCTATCTCACAGACAGGATTTCGATATTCTTTTGATAGGCCAAGTTGAAGTATTTTTCTATACCTATAAGAAAAATTATTTTGTTAGTACACGTGGTACTTTTCCTCAAAGACCTTTCTATTTTTTTATATAATTTATTTAGTTTTACTATTTAAAACCTCTAATAACTTTCTCCAATGAGTATTGTATTATTATGAAGAAAAAACTATTTCTACTATTATACTCTACCCATTTAACGGACACCTATGGATTTTATGTGACAAAATACACTCTTTATTTTATTTATATCCAAAATTTTATTTAAATATGTTTGTTTATTTACTTGAAGATTAATTTTATGATTTACATAAAAAATATTTCTTAGTAAAAATATCCTACAAGATCATCTTTTAGAGTACTCAAATCGCAAATTGATGGCTCATACAATGTATTAAGTTTTAATTAAGTTTAAAAACAAAAGAATCAAATAAAAAAAATAAAATTACAACTACTAAACGCGCTACGCACTACACTAACAAGGCATGTTAAATATAATGGTAAAAAACAGTCATTTATTTTTAATTCTACTTCCTATAATTTTGGTGTGTGGAAAAATGGTTGTAACGGCAGAATGTATTCCTTTTTCGAAATCAACGACTATGGTGTCGGGGCGCCAAACGAATCCAAATTCGCTACATTGATCAATTAAAATTTGAAGCAATTTCACAAAAATATTTTGGACAATTATTGAAAGTTCCATCCATATAAAATTTTGTTTGAGCACACGTAAATTCTATGTTGCTCTTACAAGAAAAAACAATTATTTCTTCGGTGGGATCGTTGACCAATAAAAATTGTTCGTCCTTAATTGTTTTTATATCTAATAAATTCAAAGTAATTTAAACGTCTGCAGAAGATTTTGGCAATTTGGGGAATAATTTACGCTTTTCTCTTCCAAAGTTATTTCGAATGTATTTCATGTCTTTACTTGTAAGAGTATCCAAACACTGTTTTTGCAGGTCTGTCGCATATCCAGTCTTCGGCTTTTCTCTTCACTTGCTTACTCACTTTTTGTCTGATTAGTATACCTTGATCTAACATTTCATGCTCATGGTCACCACTTTTCTTAGTAAAATTTAATTTTTTTCATCTCCTAGTGTGTATAATTTTGCACGACAAGTTTTCGTTACACAATACCAACAAGTTTCATCTGTACTCTTTAAAATACGATATTTATAAAACTTATAATTTTCTAACAAAATTAAAGGTTTTCCTTTTTCACTTGTTTTCACATGAAGATCCATATTAATAAAAATACACAAAGAGGCACTAAAGTAATAATGAATAATATTGCGAAAAATGTTAACAATCGATTTAATTGTTATTTATTAAGCTATTAAATAATTGAAAGTAAATAAATATAATAATCCTTTTAATTGCTGACCACATTGGGCGCCTGAGGTAGGTACGTACCTAATTAAATTCGTCCCTTACGGGAACTCAAGTAGTGGATTATCTGAAGCTTCAACTGCTTGTCGGGAATTCTAGGAACGGATTATGGTTACAATTGTACTTGACGGGAATTCGAGGGTCCTCTTTCAGTAGACCAATGTTTCTAATATGGGATGTTAATAGAAAACTGTCAAAAATATCAATTTTTTTAATTAAAAACATAAATTATATTTATACCATGTGCTCAAATAATTTGAATGAACGTTCCAATGTCATAGGTATATCTAGTTTTATAAATTTTATGTCTGAAATTTTGTACTATTTGACATTGATTATAGTAGTTACTTACTATGCAATTAGACAGTACAGTGGGTTCAGAATTGGGAAGTACTTGTTAACTAAATCCCCCACTTTTTCCAAGTTCCTGCCTCGATATTCATGCCGTGTATGCTTTCGCCCGGCCGGTTACTCACTCTAATTATGGTGGTCGAGATTCAAGGATGTGCGAACTTCATCCCCCATTTATGTCTATTGTTTAGAATGTACTTAGGATACAAAATGCTATATACGCTACAATAGTATTAACCGAGAGGTACCTAAATTAAACTCGTTACACTTCATGACATGTATAGAAATTACTATATATACAAGGTAGCTACACTCATGACATTTCAATGTGTATGGAGTGATAAGAGGTACTTATTACACATGGTGTATAGGGTAACTAAAAAGTACTTACTATGCAATTCATATTCCTATTATACAAGCCTGAGAGGCACCCGCTAATTTTGTGAATAATGGGGAACTATCCCTTCCACCGATATTTACGTCTTGGGCGTCTGCTGTAGACTAGCGCTTCAGTATAGCTATGACGGTTGAGAGTCAAGGATGTGTTTAGGTATGCTCCGCCGTATTTCCCCTATGCTACAATAGTAATCACTGAGATGTACTTAGACTAAACTCATTACACTATATGCTATACATGGTAATTACTATCTAAGAGGTACTTACTATGCTCGTTACATGCTACCCGATATACATAGTAAATATTTACATCTATATATGTATGAAGTAATTACACCCATTAAACTATGCAATTACGCTCATTGGGAGGTACTTGCTAATTGCGCGAAGGGTGGGGATGGGTACTTAGGATAATTACTAATTACCTCTCATTACCTCCCTTTGAGAACTGGCCAATCACAACTACTGAATATTTTGATTATTATTTTTTTGATTTATTGTATAGATTGACTACCGATATATGTAATAATATAGAATAAAGTATCTGTTTAATTACTAATTGTTTTCCCTTTAAGATAATTATATTTTGTGCACATATTTATGATTTTTAATCATTAAGAAGGTAGGGTTAGAAAACATCCTTTATAATAGGTAGGTATGTATTTAATTTTACTAACTAGTTGGGTTAGATCTGGAAAACAAAACAAAGGTATCACGTAAAAATAACAGTTTGGAATAAAGCAATACTTATATAATATGTGATAAGTTCATAATTACCAAAGGCAAGTTTCAAAATATTGCAAAGGTTTTCTAATGCAATATTTTTGCGTGCCACTAGGAGTACTTCGTGATATTATGTGTTTTAACAATATTGAGAGCTTTAAATTTGCCAGCACTCTATAGAGACGTTTAAGAAAAAAAGGTGGAAAATCATCCCATTTAAAAACTACTTGATATTTATTAAAATAAAAAGCAGCAAAGTCTTATAGATTTAATTCAGAATGGCGCGTATATTTTTTTTTTTGAAACTCCTTTTAACCATTTTCAAAATAAATAATTTTCAAAGGTTTTCAAAAAATTCAAGGTTGCTCCACCCTAAGTTTTGTTACTATTGGTATTTCCTAAAAAATTCACAAAATTTGACTAAAAACAAAGGCACCGAATGAATAATTATAAATTTTTTAGGTGTTCGGTTTGCTCTTAATGTCGATAAATTTTTGTCAGTTAGAAATAGACCCAATTTACAGGACAAAACAGAGCCTTGATGTTTGATGTAAGGTAGCAGCTGTTTTAAATCTAAAAGGCACGGTACAAATTGCAGTATATTGAAAAGATATGAACTAACCAGATTTATCAACTTTGATTTAAATCCCAATACTTTTTTTATATGAATCCAACCTGGCAGTAGGTTATGATTAATTTTATCAAAGGCTTTGGATAAGTTAGTATAGACGTCTACCTGTCTCTTCTATGCAATATTTCTGCAATAAATTGAGTCTTACAGAATAAATCAACAAAAGATGATATGTTTGAAGTATGTTTAAATGTACCGATGTATTAAGGAATTAGTTATTACAGACAATTATTCAAATCGAGATTAACAAGACTCATGTTGGAACAAGATTTGATATGGAGAGATATTCTTACAGCATTATCTACTTTAATAGGGTAGCTGCATGGATAAGATAAAAAAAATTACTCTAACAAAATAGGTTTGCTCAATTTAACAAAATATAGCCGAGACTGGATTAAAAACTAAATAGGAAGTATCCGAACATTTCAAGTATACAATTAAATATTAGTAGACCAAAAGAGGACAAAGACTGTAAACCAATAAAACCGTTCACCCAACAATAATTGCCACATTTACTAAATTAAAATTATTATATTCCAGTACTCTGTTTGAATTGATCAAGTAATAAATTATTAAACTAATGTATGCATTCAAATAGTTTAAATGAAAAATCATAAAAAATTCAAGTGGGATTAAATTAGGTTAATACCTTTTGATTTCTTAAAAAAATATATTTAACTTGATTTTTTTATATCCAACCTTTTTGAAAATGGTGATTCTATGGGAGAGTACAGTTCATTTGTAGGATTCACTCTATCAGTAGATTCAGTCTATGTTGACATACTATATTGACAAAGAGCTGATTCATCCATTTTATCAGAGGGCAATAATACATTTTGAATGACATGAATTTTACAATCCCTTAGAAACAATTTTAAATTAAAATTAAAAAAAAAATATTTTTATTATTTATAGTTCTTCAAATACTCGCATTATTTTAGATGTAAAAAGTTTAGGATGTAACGTAGTTTCCAGTTAACGAAGAGCTTCAGAAGGTGAGTAAAATGAGAGCAATACTCCTTTCATTAAAAACATTTTTCCACCTGGAGACTTGGCAATTCAGTTACTTCATCCTCACGAATACCAATACCCAAATTCTTAATCTACATATCCCTAGTTTGAGGATCTTTTAAAAACCTAAATTGGTATAAACAGTGTTTTCTTGTTCATATAGACAGGTAGGATTTCATGTAATATAGAATGCAACATAATTTACTTTACTTTAAAATAACTATGGTGCTCTAAAATAAATTTTACCATTAAATTAAAGCAATACTAACTAAATGGAATGCCACTAGAGCCTTCATAAATGTACAGTGTGCATAATCTTAATTTAATTCATTAACTTATTGATACATTCAAAGTTATTAAACACAGGCACAATGCAATAATTCAAAATTTGACGTTCGATGTTATTTTAACTGTAAAATAAATTGTTGTTAAATCCTACCTTATTTTGAATTGCTGAAAAAAATGCGATGCAACGGTAATGGTTTTTGTTTATGAAACGTTATCGAACTGAACTTGAGATACTTCTTCATTGGCATTTCAAATCAATTAAATGAACCAAAACTAATTAAACCACAAAAAATGTTTAACTAAAGTACGAAATAAACTCAAAATGAACGATGTCAGCACAAAATAACCATAAAATGACAACTGTATTTCTCTAAATTTTTTGCTGTGTAACCAAAATAGCGAATATCCAATTAAGTCGTATAACCACTGCTACATAGTGGTGGAAGATGCTGGTTACAAATATTGCATGAAAGGGTTGTATCTATTATTTATTTATCTGAGGTTTTACTATGTCCCCAAACAAATGTACCTGTGGGTACATTCCTGGATGAAAATGATGCTTTTTTAATTCTTCTTTTAAGGAGGTCCTTTCGCCACCAATGTTAAATAAAAAATATTAGATTATGACTAAAATTAATTTTTTTCTGATAGTAGATTTATCTAATAGTGAACTTTTAACTATACCTTACCGTGCAGCAAATTTTTGAGAATTTTGTTTTTTAAAAATGTGTGTTTTTGTACAGTGTTTTATGAGAAAGTAATACTTCAACAACAATTTTCGAATTATAATTAATTTTACTATTATTTATTGATTAGATGGAGTAGAAAAAAACTAAACATAAGGTTTTTGAAATATTTAGGTTCTGTTTTTTTACAATAAAATATATAGGTTACCGTGGAATTTATTGAGAAATTATTATTAAAAAATCACAAAAAATTTTCAACTAGGTTACTTGAAATGCTTCCTTCCGCTTGGTGATAGCAGTGGGCAAAACGACGAAAAAGTATGTAATCCCAATTAAATGGAAAAAGACGAAATAACTTCGTTCGTCATATTCCAAAATCGATATATAGTTTTATACAACACTAACATCCATAAAGGCGCCGACCACACACGAGGATTGAACAAAACACAATTATATGTCTTCAAAATAAACATATCATATTAATACAAATGAATTGTAAACTAAAAATTTTATGTATAAGTATTCTAATATCTCAGAATACTGAAATAAATGAGGTTAAACAATTTACGAAAACACTTGGTTTTCTTAACCACACAACAAGGTAAATAAAAACATTACAAAAGTTCCATCAAACTCTCTTAATTACAAATAACTATACATAGTGTCTCATTAAGAATGGAACACAGAACAAATAAAGATTATGTGATTAAAAATAAGACGATTAAACGAAGCATGCTCAGATAAAATATTGCTGGTTTTCGAAATACAAGTTGAAAATTTAAAAATTTATTAATGGCTATCATTTTTTTATTTCTTAGTTTAATTTTACTAAATTCGGCAAACACTTTTGGTGTTATGAGATACACCTTTGCCAGTGAAGTACGGCATGGATAAGTAACACCCTCATCCCCTCTAAATTTTACGTCACTGTCCAAAAACTTATTTAGACTATGATTTTAAATTTTTCATTGTTTTTTAAATAAATCATATACCCTTGTTGGGAACTCATAAAGTAATTGGTTTAACATACTCAAAGGTGGAAATTTTTAATTTTAATTTATTTTTAAATTATTTTTAATTTATTTTTAATTTATTTTTAATTTATTTTTAATTTATTTTTAATTTATTTTTAATTTATTTTTAATTTATTTTTAATTTATTTTTAATTTATTTTTAATTTATTTTTAATTTATTTTTAATTTATTTTTAATTTATTTTTAATTTATTTTTAATTTATTTTTAATTTATTTTTAATTTATTTTTAATTTATTTTTAATTTATTTTTAATTTATTTTTAATTTATTTTTAATTTATTTTTAATTTATTTTTAATTTATTTTTAATTTATTTTTAATTTATTTTTAATTTATTTTTAATTTATTTTTAATTTATTTTTAATTTATTTTTAATTTATTTTTAATTTATTTTTAATTTATTTTTAATTTATTTTTAATATATTTTTAATTTTGAAATGTTTTAAAAATCCCTACAAGAATACATAATTTATTTAAAAAGCATCAACAAATTTAAAATTACAGTCCAAATAAATTTTGGAAAATGGCGTAAAATTTAAAAGTAATGTAGGTGTACTTACTCATGCCGTACGTCACTGGCAAACGTTATTTAATAGATTTTAATATTATTAAGCATATCGTATAACACCAAAAACGTTAGTATAGTATAATTTTATGAAAAAAAACAAAATTACAAAATTAAAAACTTAGTAATTAAAATACAGTATTGGCACCGTGCGTGACAGCGAAAAATATTTAAATGTATCACGAAGCCCACAGGCACCCTATCAACATTAAGAATTAAGGCTATATAACGAGTTAAAAACTCTTTATTTAGAATCCCATAAAAACATATTAAACAAAAATACACGATAGGCTCCGAAGAAATCATATCGACAGCAGTGAGCTGGAAACTTGAGAACTACCCCCGGTGAATGACATTTAACAGGTGTTTCCACTATTTTTAAAATATGGCTCCAAAAACTGCATAGTACATAAAAATCCACTAGATGTCGGTAACTTAAATGAAAATAAATAATAACTGCGATCTGTCAGAAAAATTCAGTTAATTTTATCTTTATCGAGTAAAAAATACATCTATATCCTATTTTTTTTTAAATAATGGTAATTTATTAATGTCTACTAATCATACTGTGAAGAGTATAATATACAGGGTGTTTCCAAACTTGGCGTCCAAATTTGTAGCGGTGGTAGTTCGCATAATTTAAGAGCGATTGGCAGATTTCATTTTTCTAAAAAAATTATAATCAACAAAATAGAGCCATTATAAAAAAATCAAAGAGCGGGTCCTACCCTGAGCGCGTAGCGCAATAGACTCATCGGGACTTACAACTCAAAAACAGATGCGATTTGCAATTTTGTCGATTCTAAGCGTAGCGTGGCGCGAGTCGATGCAAATTTTTAATTAATTTTTAATTATTTTTATTTTAAATATTTTGGAAAAATGAAATCTGCGAATCGTTTTCAAATTATGCGAACTACCACCCCTACAAATTTGGACGTCAAGTTCGGAAACACCCTGTAGAATGACAAGCGTTATATATCTTCATTACAGTTTATATCTATGTTCATGCTATAGCAGCAAATGTTACCTTATGGAAAATAAGTTTTCAGATATAAATGACGAATGAAGAGGAGATATAAGTTTTAATTTAATTTTTATTGACAAAGTAACTCGGTTTTAGAAGAATAATTTTCTATAATGACAAATTCATTGAACCACCAATGTATTCAAATTGTATACGAATTTAAATATTTTCCTCTATAACACCAACTCTTTCATAAAAGAAAACATTCTAAAATTCGCCAGTTTACAAATTACAAAAAGCATTATGTCCCTCTAAAGAGTATAAGATAAAATTTAATTGGGTTCATTGTTAATGGAACAAATCCTGAATCTATCGGCCGTCAATGATCCACACAAAGAAAAATAAATTCTTATCAGTACGTCAGTCAAAAGTATAAAGCGAGGATTATAATGCGTCAATTGTTCACTCTACAACAAACAAAATTGATCTAAATGTGCGATCTAAACATGATCGTCCCCTAAGTGAGGGTTGCTGGCAAACGTTCACTTATTGGCTTTATCTGCATTAGCGTTTCTATTACGTTTTCTAAAGGATGCTGGATACGGGAAAACAAATAATATTCTAAGATTAAAGAGAGATACCACAGAGATATTTTTTAAATTTTTTTATGTTATTTATATAGTTTAAAATATTTAAGTTTGTCACTTAAATAAAAAGAATACCAACGTGCATGCATCTGTATGTGCTCTAATATAAAAAAGAAATATATATTTACAGTGTAATAATATCTAATAGTAAAGAATACTTACAATAAGTTCAGAACTTGAATATATCAGTCATTTTACAAAATATCCGTAAATAAATCCAAGTTTTACAGTAACATCGAATCGAAATATATTATTATATAATTTAAAATAAACGAAAATTAAAATACTTAAACTGAAGTACCACACAAAATAGTTTTTATTAATCAAAAGTAATTTGAGGCTACCGGTTTCGGCCAAGGGCCCATCATCAGGCCTAAAAGGAGTAATAGAACATTGGTTTATCTATTCAATAACAAATGTTGTAAACATACCTTAAAATTAAACAGTGTAATGTTTGTTTATTTTAAAAAACAGTTTATTTTAAAAAACACTTTATTTATTAATAATTTATTTAAACACTTATTTATTTTAAACAATACTATTCTAATTAATAACATTTCGAATGTCTTTAAACTGTTTACTATTTATATTCACCACTGTCTACCTACAATTGACTGCCTCCACCAATATTTATATAAAAATATAAAATTCTGGCGAATTCAACAATGCTCCTCTGCAAAACTAGAAATATCTCGTTATATCTGGAATATACCAGAAAGTGCCTTCACTATAGTTGTCACATATGTTTGGTCTTATGTAATGTGAAATTATGTACGATAATCGGACAAGTTGAGCCTCAAAAGCCAAATAAGACAGAGAGGGACTTGAAGGATTGGAGCATGACTTAATAATGAAATGGCTCACATTACATTGCCCCCTCCTTAAAAGATTCTCCTGGAACTGTTACAAAACTAAAATGGAATGGTTGTATCTGCAACTGAACCCTCTTTTACGATTTCCAGTTGCATGGAAGTAACAAGGGACTGTCTTCCCTGTAACCTGGATACTGGGTGAATGGCTGCAAACCAGCATTTGGACTTCAGTTTCTTGAAAGATTACTTCTATCATATTCCTAATGATCCTCAAATCCAGCTGATTTCCTTTTATCTTCGGCATAGCTAGTTTTTATACATTGCACTCCAGTACTTGCTCCCTTAAACTAAGTAATGCTTCCCATACATCATGATAAGTGGATCGATCTCGGAAGGTGTTCTTCGTTATCAAATAGAAAAGGTAGCGCGATTCGTCTGGAAGTTTCAAAGCTTTTCCAGAGGCTGATAACTGACATTGAAGTTCTAGCAGTCGACCAAACTTCTTACGAAACACATATGCCAGTCCTTGCGCGTCGTTGATTCTGGCGGAAGTACCAGTAGTCTTTCGGAAGCGAGAGCAGATCTTGTTGTTGCTCGGTCATAACACCATATCTGGCTTTTCCAGTCTTTCCATATGCACCCATAAATTCTTCAAAGATAAGGTCAGGTGTTTCTTGAAGTTGGTTTACTTCTTCTTTATGGTCGCCCTCAAATGGCGCCAGCCTGTTTTGATGCACTACCTTCGGTTTACCGTTTGGTATCTTATTTATACGGTAAATTACATCATTAATTTTATTCTTGATGAGGTACGGACCTTCCCAAGACCTTTGAAGCTTCAAAGAATAACGCTTTTTTTTTGGATTATGGAGCCAGACTTTGTCGCCTTCTTTGAAACATTCTTCTGAAACATCTTCTCCAGGTCGGCATCCAAACCCGAGGTCGCACGGTAGTCTCATCTCACGCCCAAACAAGACCTTTGTTGGTGTTTGGCCTGTTGATTCATTGACAGCGGATCTATAAGCCATTTCAAAGAGCGAAAGATACTGATCCAAATCTCGCTGATGGTTTGAAACCACTTTTTTGACAGATATTTTTCAATGGTCTTATTCATTTGCTCTACCATTGCATCGGATTGTGGGTGCAATGCTGTGGTTCTGGTTTTCTTCATGCCTAGTCTGTCACAGATTCCACGGAAAAGTTGACTTTCAAAAGTTCTACCTTGGTCACTGTGGATCTCCAAGGGCAATCCAAATCGACATATAAACTCTTTCATTAACACATCTGCAATAGTTGCGGTCTCTTGATTTGGAATGGCATAGACTTCCACCCACTTTGCAAAATAGTACATAACCACCAAAATGTATTTATTACCATCCTCGGTCATGGGAAATGGTCCATCAATATCTAAAGCTATCCTCTTAAATGTTGTATTGTTGTATTGCTTCATAGGAGCCTTCGTTTTTCGTTGAGGTCCATTACTCATAGCACAGGTGGTACATTTCTTACACCAGTCCCTTACATCATCGGAACTGTTCATCCAGTAAAACCTTTCCCGAACTCTTTAAAGAGTTTTCATAACACCGAGATGTCCTTCTGATGGACTGTCGTGTAACTGATGAAGTACTTCGGCTACTCTACTCTTTGGAAGGAACAACTGTCTTCTGTTTTCGGAACCATCATCATATTCAAGAACTCGCTTTAATAAGCCATCTTCCAGAATAAAAGAGTCCCACTTAGCCAAATATGACTTAAGTACTGGAGGGAGATTAGATACTTCTTGCCAAGTAGGTCGACGATTTTTAGTTGGACGAAAATTTATTTTCTATAGAAGACATTTTATTTTCTAAGTCGGAAGAAATTTCGGTTTTTAAAGAAGATATGTCAAATGACACCTTTTCTTCTAAGGATGAAACTTTACTATCTGAAGAAACTTTACTTTCTTAGGAGGAAATGTCTGAAGAAACTTTAGGTTTTAATGAGGAAATGTTAGAAGAAATATCGGTTTTCATAGAAGACATATCGTTTTTTATAGGCACACATTCCGTATCGAAGATGACTTTCTACAAGTGCATAATACAGTTTTCTTAAATGTTGTGGAGGTAAGACTTCTTTAATTTTTCTAAATTTATATAAAATAGTTCTCAGTTTATTTAATGTGTAAAATATATGTAAGTCCCATTTTAAGTGAGGATCTTTTATTATACCTACCTAAATATTTTATTTGTTTAACAGGTAGAATCATTAATTCTCTGCTTCCACTAGCAATGCACAATTTCTTAAAATTTGGAAGTCCTACTGAGTTACAACTAAAAGGTAAATAGTTTGTTTTTTCTGTATTTACTGTAAGTAATTTGTGCTGAAAAAAGAGTAAAATCAGACTCTGCTATTAATTTTAGACGTTGCCAATCTCTTCTTTGTAAAAGATGGCTGTGTCATCTGCGAATTCAATAATTTTGCCCTTAGTTTTCAATTGGAATAATCCATTTATATATATGTTAAAGACTATGGGTCCTAAAACAGAGCCTTGCGGAACTCCATACTCTATTTCTTTCTCCATGCTGATTTCTTTGCCCACTTTGACTTTTTGAGACCTTCCGGTGAGGTAACTAGAGAACAGTTGTAGACAAGTACCTCTAATACCTATATCGTCAAGAGACTGACAAAGTAGAGGATGACTCACAGTGTATAATGCTTTTTTTAAATCAATAAAAATACTTAAAGAGGGTTTGCTTTCATTGAGTGCTTCAGTAACTTTTGTGGTCAAGGACAATATGGCGTCCTCAGTTGATGTATTTGATTTAAATCCATACTGATTATGAGATAAAATATCATATTTATTTAGAAATTTTATTAATTTTTCCTTTAGTAATAGTTCAAATATTTTTGACATATGAGTGACTAACGATACCGGTCTGTAGTTGTTTACGTCCGTTTTTTCACCTTTCTTAAATATCGGTACAACTAATGCAGTTTTGAAAATTGAAGAAATGCAGCCCATGTCTTTAAACTGTTCACTATTTATATTTATCACTGTCTATCTACAACTGACTGCCCGAGTTGTTCCTCCACCAATAGTTATATACAAATTTAAAATTCTGGTGGATTCCACAATGCTCCTCCGCCAAACTAAAAATATCTCGTTATATCTGGAATATACCAGAAACTGCCTTCACCATACTCGTCACATATATTTGGTCTTAAGGGGTTTAATTATGTACGATAATCGGATAAGTTGAGCCTCAAAGGCCAAGTAATACGAAGAGGGACTTGGAGGATTGAAGCATGACTGAATAATGAAATGGCTCACATTACAATAGTAATGCGAAACGTAAGGTCAAGGAACATAAAAAAAATATTAACATAAACTTACGGTTTGTGGGTCTTTATTCTCAGCCGTATTAAATAAGTGGTTTAAAAGTAGGTGTGTGTATATAGTTAAACCATTTGAAAAAAAAAAAAAGAAAAGAGATGTTAAATATTATGAGAAGATTATATAATCTTTAATTATAGTCTGAATAAAAGGGGAGTGCAGTAAAAGTTGGGATTTAATATAACACTTAATATGCGTACTTTGCAAAATAAGTCTCTATAATATAAATAAGGTCACGGTATATAAAATGGTATAAACACACTCCGTAAAGTAATTTTGAATGAAAACAGTTATATTACTGCAAAAATTAAAAATAAACCTTATGCCTCTAATGAAATTTTTGCACTTTAAAATTGATAGAATTAAATTGAACCAATAAATAACAAGGAGTATTATTTGTTGTCATTGGGGTTAAACTTTTTTTAATCTCTTGGCATTAAAAGTAACACCTAAAATCAAAGATTAAAAGAAATAAAAAGTATAAGAACTATCTTTAAAAATCACTGTCTTCACTATGGTTTATGCCGCTTTCGTGACTTGCGCATTCGGGACTTTTCACTTTATACCTTAATTTACAAAACGAAACTATAGATTAAGTATGTCAAATTATCATATTGTTACGCAGCACCCTTTAGCGTTCTGCGGTCTTCATAAGTAAAGGTACGAGTAAATAAAGAGGATAGAATAATCCAGCAATGGCATTCCTTGTCAAAGAAATGTCTGGATTGTTCGAGAAGGTCCTAGAGTCGAGGCAAATATAAGTCGCCGACCTGACGTCAGAGTGGCAGTTTGATGATAGACGTTACATGTTAATGTTATCAGTTAGAGTTATTGCACCCGTGGTTATTGTATCAGTTCAATTGAGTTATTGTTAAAGTTGAGTTGAAATAAATTAAAGACATAAGTGGATAATGGTGTCATGTCACGTTTTTTCAAAAAATGATTTTATGGCCTAATATACTTTAAAATATACTATATTTTTTGTTTGTCATAGTTCTGATTTCCAATTTTTAAACTTGTTTTTCTCAAAATAATCTTTTTGTGACATGACACCTTCATCCACTCATGTCTTCAATTGTGATACCAAAAACCATCGTAACATTGGTGACAGCGGTGGGATACAAAGTAAAAGTTCATGGTAAATACTAGATCCACTAAGTACGAAGCAGGAATGGATACTTCAGGCCCACCAGCATGGTTTTTGAAGATGAAAGAGGAAAAGGAAAGGCGTAGAAAGGAAGAAGAGAAGGAAAAGAAACGGCGAGAAGAGGAGAAGGAAAGACGCAGGAAGGAGAAAGAGAAGAAGGAAAGTCACAGGAAAGACGAGGAAAAAGAGAATGAAGAGAAAAATAAAAAAGCTCAGGTAGAAATTATAAATGCTTTGCTAAAAATCCAGGAAACCTTTAAGCAAGAGACTGGTCAGCTCAAAATTAGAGTAGATCTTTTAGAACAACAACAAGAGCATTTAAAATTAATTTATCAGCAGCAAAAGCATTTAAAAACTAATTTAAAACGACAACGAGATAATTTAAAACAACAGGAAAAGGCTAGAGTAGAGTTTTAAAGGCAAATTAGAACTAAACTAGTTGAGCAAGGTATATAAGGAAGATTCTGACGTCAGTTTTCAGTTTTATGACGTTACATGTTAATGTTATCAGTTGTATAATTGTTGTTAAAGTTGAGTTGAAATAAATTGCGATACCAAAAACCTGTATAAGAAATAAATTGCGATACCAAAAACCTGTGTAATATTGGTGACAGCGGTGGGATACAAAGTAGAAGTTCATGGTAAGTACTAGATCCACTGAGTACGAAGCAGGCATGGTTACTTCAGGGTCACCAGCATGGTTTTTGAAGATGGAATGGAAGAGGAGAGAGTAAGGCGAGAAGAGGAACAGGAAAGGCGTAGGAAGGAAGAAGAGGAGGAGAGAGCGAGGCGAGAAGAGGAAAAGGAAAGGCGTAGGAAGGAAGAAGAGGAGGAAAAGGAAAGTCGTAGAAGGGAAGAAGAGAAGAAAAAGGAAAGACAAAGGAAGGAAGAAGAGGAGAAAAAGAAAAGGCGTAGGAAGGAAGAGGAAAAAGAGAAGGATAAAAGGCGTAGGAAAGCAGGGGTAGAAATTATAAATGGTTTGATACAAATTCAGGAAAATTTCAAGCAAGAGGTAGGTCAGCTTAACAGTCGAGTAGATATCTTGGCCCAACAAGAGAATTTAAAAACTAATTTGGAAAATTTACAAACTAATTTAGAAGGGAAACAAGAGAATTTAAAAACGAATTTAGAGCAACAACAAGAAAATCTAAAAGTTAACTTAGAGCAACAACATGAAAAGGCTAGAACAGACTTCGAAAGGCAAATTAGAACTAAAATAGTTGAGTTAGAAAGAAGAATTCATATACCTTCTCTAATTTTTCTTTTAAGTTTTGTATGTTCGTGGGGAGGAGTACGCATCTCTTCTTCACCAGGAGGCTGCCTTTCAAGAAGAAGATCATGTGGAAGTTTAATCTCCCTTCCAGTAATCATCATGGATGGGGTATAACTAGTCGTTTCATGTTCAGAACTTCGGTAGGCTAGCAGAAATAGAGAAATTAAAGTGTCTCAGTCCTTTTGATTATCAGAGACGAACATTGAAAGATACTGGCATATCGTTCTATTGTGTCTTTCTACCATTCCGTCTGACTGTGGGTGTAGAGGTGTAGGTCGTTGATTTTCATGAGGACGGTGTAGGGGCCTTCCCAGTTCCGTTGCAACAAGAAATAGTCACAGCAGCTATGCGTCCCGAAGTAGCCAATCACCCACACCAAGCCGGTTTTCTAGCAATAATCCGGAAGTAGAGCATCGTAGAGGCCATCTGTATAGCAATGCAGACATTCTCTCCAGGCGACCCTGTTTAGAACGAGAATGCCAGTACAGTAAGGGACTCGGAGATCGGGAGGAATCAGTTGATAAAGTTACGCTTCGGGCAACCACTATCAAGCCAAAGGGCGGCGAAGAAGAAATCACCCTTGAAAGTCTGAGACAGGGACAAAAGAAAGACAGACAATGACTTAAAGGTTGTCCGAGAACACCTACTTGGCAAGAGATAGCCAAATACAGTAGAACTATAAAAGGCTACTGGACCCAGTGGGATTCCCTGTACATTCACCATGGCCTATTGCACAGGAAGTGGGAGAGCCCCGATGGAGTACATGTAGTCAGCCAAGTGATACTGCCGAGGTCACAGGTGAGAAATTTATTAGAGGCGCTTCATAGCAGCCGTTCAGGAGGACACTTTGATACTAAAAGGACACTGGCACAAATTTGAGAAAGATTTTATTGGGTCAATTGCCGACGGGATGTAGCGGATTGGCGTAAAAGATGTGATGTATGCAATGGCAGGACAAAGAGGGGCGACAATGTATGGCCGCGAGGAGGACTTTGTCAGAAATCGCAACGGAACTGGCGAGGCCCCTAATCTGTCCTTAAGGAAAATCAACGACCTTATCTCTGCCTCATTCAACTGTCTGCGGGAGGTAAATCCAACGTAGTTCACAGTGGAAAGATAGCCCAATACCGTGGTCCAGATCCTCCCCATTGGTTCCAGCCAGGTCCAGTAATCAAGTTATTCGGGGCGAATAACTAGAGAGGAGGGAGCAATGTTACGCAGCACCCTGTAGCGTGCTGCGGTCGTCATAAGTAAAGGTACGACTAACGGCCATATGAACCATTCTTCTGTTAATAGTTATCAGAGAGTTAACTTCATAACTGACTGTTAAATTGACAATTTTGTATTCACCATTACAAAATACGACTAACAATCTGTTAAAGGCGTTGTTAATGTAACAAACCAAATTTGGCCTGTTAATTTTACTTATCAGACTATTTTAATTTTACTTGTTTATTTTGAAGGGCCATGTAAGGTTTTATAGGATATGAACAGTAATATATACGTAACAGACTGATTTCTTACTGAAACTGGTAAATAGATGGTAGATAGATGGTGCATAGTAAATTCTGTTAACACACTGTTATTTTTTATACTACTGTTAGATAACAGAGGACTTAGCTGGACAATGGTGCATATGGCCGTAAATAAAGAAGATAGAATAATCCAGAAATGTCATTCCTTGTCAAAGAAAGTCCGGATTATTCGAGAAGGTCCTAGAAGGTCGAGGCAAGCTATATAAGTCGACGACCTGACGTCAGAGTGGCAGTTTGATGATAGACGTTACATGTTAATGTTATCAGTTAGAGTTACTCTATCAGTTGAATAGAGTTATTGTTAAAGTTGAGTTGAAATAAATTGTGATACCAAAAACCAGCGTTACAATATAAACATTTTGTGTTCTAATAAACATAGAAAACATTTATTACGGGTTTAATAGTAGTTTTTATCTCTTAAAAATTACAAATTTTCAAATAAAAACTGTATTGGTATTGTAAAATACAAAATGAACTAACCGTTCAAATATATTTTCAAAAACTATCCAAATATGGAATAGAACCAGAAACAGTAAAACTTATAAAAAACCAGATATTAAAAAATCGATTTGACTTTTTATTGAAAAGATACTTCTAAAACATATATCATATTGACAAATATAATCAAAGGAATCAAGTTAACAAAAACATATACTGAATGTTACAAAATAAAAATATGATTCAGTTTTAACAGGTATTTTATGAAATTTCAAATTTGCCCGCCATATTTGTTCGCCATATTTGTCCACCTTGTTCGCACAGATTTTTACGATGTAAAATATATAGCATATATTTATATCATATCCAGTAAATATTACAGTTAAGTGTTTTTAACACTTTCAAGAATATGTATTTGTATATTGATGAAACGTTCAGTTTAACCTTTTGCGAACGCCTCTGATCATGAACGTTCAATTATTGGCGTTATCTCACCCCTCAGTGAGTTGCCCGTATCTCAGCGCCGCCTTTTCATTTAAAACTTGTACCCCGGATAATGTCCTTAATGCGTGTTTCTCACTAACAACCTATGATTTCAAATTTAGAGTTGGTCGTCCGGAAATAACAGGACACGAAGAGGATAAAGGATACGCATTTTCGCCTCCTCCCTCACGTTATTTATAAACAATTATTTGAGTAGATGAAGTTTGAGGGTGAAAATGTAATAATAATACAGTTGAGCAGAAATATATCAACTCAATCAATTCGAAAATAGTGGTTTGTATAATAATGGCGATAGTGAACGAAAACGATTAAACAATAAACCACTTGAGTTGTACGGTATGTTTTTTATATGACTCTCTAAATAAAATTAAAGAAGTCTAAAAATTAATTTAGAGTTTATGTAAAATAACTATTTTAAAAATAATTAACACAAATATTTAAATTAATTTATTTATCCTATAATATATAACTTTTTATTCGTTTTTCCAAATTTGACATATAAAGTAAAATTTTTTGTAATCGTAGCCAGTGTCAAAATGATCTACTTTACGCAAACAGTTGCATAATGTTAAACATTATGAAACTGGTTACGAAAAATTCATTATGTCACCAGTTGTAAAAGGAAAAATAAAAATAAACCTTTTTGGTTTTAAAATTAATTATGCATTATTATTAAGAGTTTATGAGTATCACTTACAACCTAGTAATAATAATGTTCTTTTGGACCTTATTTTCAATTCTAAATCAGTTAAAAGAAATTAAAACACAAAATGGGACAAAATAACCCACTTACTTAAAAACGAAATAACTTTAACAATCAATATAAACACACAATTCGTTGTGAATAAATTAATATTATTTTCTATTTTCTAATGAAGTTTTGCATATGCAACTATGTAATATGATCTTATTATTTTATCTATTTTTATAGTGTTTCAAGCTCTACGATTTTGGGGAGTGGGTCAGGTTATTAAACAACTCATATGACTTTGAAAAAGAATATTGGACGCCACTATATTTAAACTTTCTACACGGAAAAAAATGTGACTAGAAAATTTTACTACAATGTTGTAGTAGTAGACTTGTAGAAAAATACTCAACAATTTGTAGAAAATTTTACTACAATTTATAGGTAAAAACTATTCATTATTGTAGCAGTTGAATTGTCGAATAAAATGCTACAACAATAGGAAAGAATTCCACAATGTTTAGTATATTTTACTATTGTTTGTAGAAGTAGAAATTTATTACAATTATCGTAATTACTACTACTAACTTCTGAAAAAATTTGTACAAATATTAATAATTATCTCTACAAAAAATAGTAATTTTCTCTACAAAAAATAGTAATAATTTACATCCCTTCTTATGAAAAATATTCAATTTTGTTCAAAAATATTCTATAATATTGTAGAAATTCTAAGTCATGTGACAAAACAGAATTCTGCTATTGGCCAACGTTTTCTGACGTCGATCATAAATGGCCAGACAGCAGTAGCCGTTCGCCATGTTCACATAACAAAGCATGGACATATACGAGTACCTATAACACATTATTATATTATAAGCACCGATGCGTTTGAGAAAATTTTAATAATAAATTCTATTGGTGGTAAGTACATTTATTATTGTTTCTGAATAATTTACCTTTAGATAACTAATTTAAATAACCTTAGTAGATTATTTAAAAAAAAATAGTTGTGCCTAACGATCGAATGT
This sequence comes from Psylliodes chrysocephalus, assembly GCA_927349885.1. Taxonomy (NCBI): domain Eukaryota; kingdom Metazoa; phylum Arthropoda; class Insecta; order Coleoptera; family Chrysomelidae; genus Psylliodes; species Psylliodes chrysocephalus. The sequence goes on from OV651813.1 coordinate 68,941,547, forward strand.
TGTGCCAAATTCAATGAGGTTTTTTTTGTCTTAATTGTGACATGCCTTCTTTCTCATTTTTGTTAGTTATCTGACTTAGTCATTTAATATCCAAATCAGTGTAAAGGTGATAAATATCCCCGTTTTAAGGTTATGAACAGTTCAATTATTAATTTTTATTTCATATTTTTCAGGTGCAGAAAAGCCAACTGAGACTGAGGTTGCCATTATTACTGTTATTTATTACATAATGTAATTAAGACTTTGTATCTTTTATATTAAAACAATAAATTGAATATTTTATTAAGGAACATTTTTTTCTAGGTTATAATTATAATAATTTTGGAATACTACTACAAGTTTTATTAAAAATTACTACAATTTGTATGAATTTTTACTATTTATTGTGTAAAATTTTTGTATTTATTTTTATAAAACGCAATACATTTTTAATATAAATTCATAAAATGAATATCAAAAATTATAACAATTTGTAGAACAATTCTTATGATGCATTTGGATATTTTTACTAAATATTGTAGATAATAACTCTACAATACATTCTCTACAAATATTTGGAAATTTTTACTACAAATTGTCCCTGTCCCTATTTGTACTATTTATTGTAGAAAAAAAATCTACAATTGTAGAAATTTGTTCTACAATTTTTTTTCCGTGCAGGGGTGTTCCCATATAAATTTGGTCAAAATGTAATAATTGGGTCCATCATAAAATCCTCAAACTCTTCATTTTTTATGTATGTTTAGCGATAATGCTTTACCACCTTGTACGATTTATATGATTCATTTTTTGTTTGTAAGGGGGTACCTAAGATGTGGTGATGACATCTGCACGTTTCTGAAGTCGTTTTTTTTTATTTTTAATTTCTAATACTTGTATTTTACAGCAAACGACAACGAAGAAAGAACGACACTATCTAAAATAAGTCAATATTCTGTCAACCGTACAGTAATACCACTAAACAAAACTAAATATAACTAACTGACCTAAGCTGTGTTAACACAATAAAAGTAATGATACTAAATCATATTTCAACAATTACATATTAAAACATTTTATTTATTGGATGTTAATATCACTACTTACGACTCCTATAGAAATTAAGTGGAAGCAGTGCCCTTCCATTATCACATTCTCGTTAAAAATAGTTTAATAGAGCTGTTACCATTTCTTGATATTTGCTGGTTAAAGGTTTAGGCATTTTAAATGTTTTAAATTTTTTATCTTACACTGAAGACTGAAACAATCAGTTACAAAACAAATCAAACGAAACGAAACGATCAGCACACGAATGTTGATTGATGAATCAAATATTTGCGCTGTCATACCGGCAACCTCGTGAAGTGTTGCCAAACTTTGAAAGTTAATTTCTCCTGAACGTTAAGTTTAAATCAGAGATCAGAGACATAAAGATAGGAAACGCCGAATGGACCGCAGCAAGGATTGCGTCATCTATGCATCTCAGATGTTAACTAAAGGTACACGTAGTTTGTAGACAGACAGTAGACGTGGACAGCAGTGGACAGTTTGTAAAATTAAATGTCAATTAGTTGTGTGTATATCGTAGAATCTCGAATTTGAATTTTAAATTTTGAGTTCGTGAATGGTTTATATTGTAAGGTGAACCAAGCGAAATGGTTGTGGTTGTTTTTGTGTGAAATTTGAGAACAATAATTCCATTTTGTGATATTACAATGAGTCGAAGCACGTATAGCGTTAGTAACACATGCCACATGAATAAATTTAAAAACCCCAATGTGGCATTCTTTAATTTACAAAACTTTTGTCATAACGTATTTATTTATTATTTACTGTTTTAAAGTTGGGGAAAATAATTTGTTATAGGAAGAAAAATATTTAAATTTTCATTATCGAGTTTGCAGTAAAATTTTTTTAAAAATGAAACACCATTGGCCACTTGTTTGGAAAATCAGAACAAAAATGTTAAAGTTGCAACTAACAATCAAAAATTAAAAAATATTTGTCATGAATAGATTTACAATCATTAATCGATAATAGACTGTAAGTGTAGTATTTTTTATAACTAATTTACCTCAATTAATATTCTTTAAATTTATTTACCAGAGAAAGAAAGTGCAATCGATATTTATACAACATATATTATCAGGATTTTAAATTTCCCGCTGCATTATTTGTTTGATATCGACGAAAGCGCCACATAGTGGGTCAGATGTTAACTGCCTTCGAGCTGGTCGTTGATAATATGAAGACTAGAGATAAGGAGGCGAATCAGCTTTGGTCAAATTTTAAATTTCCGTCCCTACTTTTATGGAGTTCCAAAAAACTACTGTAGTTGGCGGGTGTCAAAATAACGACGTCTATGGGGGTTCTGATTGACAGCTTGTGTTATTTTTAACACATAGAAATAACATGTTCACAAATAATAGTGTCTGTAAAAAAAACATTACTTGTCCATCATAACCCCTTATTTTCTATGCAAGTCAATGGGAATTAAAGTGATTTTTGTAAAATTTAGTGAAAAGAATAAAAATAAGCTGAAAGAAAGAACCTGACTACAAGTAACAATAAGTAACAGAAAACGGCAAAGCAGGATTTGCTTTGATGCGGGTTGAAAAACGGGATATAAATCCGATATAAAATTAAAGAAAACACAAGGAGATAAAAATCCAAGTCTTTTTAAAGTTCTTACTGTAAGTAAAACAATGTATTTATTTCTAAATAATATATATTTATTGTAAAATAGTCACAACCCGTATCTTACGGAGTGTAGTTTATTTAATTACAAAATTCTATAATAAAAAATAATAAAGTCATAAATCCTGACCTACAAACAACAATAATTACACATTAAATTTAACTTACTAGAAAAGAAAATTTGCTTTTTTTATGTTTTTTGATGTTAGATGAAGAGTTACTACTGTTATTTTTCTTTATTGAACTCCAATTTAGTCATTGCAAATATTTTTTATAGGATCCTAAACGTTTAGAACAATGGCAGCATGTGATTCGTAGGGCTGATAAAGTACTGTCTAGTTATGATTCTGTTTGCGAGCTACACTTTTTAGAAGATGATGATATTTTAAAATTTGATGAGACTATTTTAACTAATGGTACTGTTAACAAAATAAAAAGGGAAAGGCCGAGATTAAAGAACGAAGCAATACCACACGGAAAAAAATGTGACTAGAAAATTTTACTACAATGTTGTAGTAGTAGACTTGTAGAAAAATATTTAACAATTTGTAGAAAATTTTACTATAATTTATAGTTAAAAACTATTCATTATTGTAGCAATTGAATTGTCGAATAAAATGCTACAACAATAGGAAAGAAGTCCACAATGTTTAGTATATTTTACTATTGTTTGTAGAAGTAGAAATTTATTACAATTATCGTAATTACTACTACTAACTTCTGAAAAAATTTGTACAAATATTAATAATTATCTCTACAAAAAATAGTAATTTTCTCTACAAAAAATAGTAATAATTTACATCTCTTCTTATGAAAAAAATTCAATTTTGTTCAAAAATATTCTATAATATTGTACAAATTCTAAGTCATGTGAACAAAACAGAATTCTGCTATTGGCCAACGTTTTCTGACGTCGATCATAAATGGCCAGACAGCAGTAGCCGTTCGCCATGTTCACATAACAAAGCATGGTACATATACGAGTACCTATAACATATTATTATATTATAAGCACCGATGCGTTTGAAAAAAATTTAATAATAAATTCTATTGGTGGTAAGTACATTTATTATTGTTTCTGAATAATTTACCTTTAGATAACTAATTTAAATAACCTTAGTAGATTATTTTAAAAAAAATAGTTGTGGCCAACGATCGAATGTTGTGCCCAACGATCGAATTTTGTGCCAAGTTCATTGATGTCTTTTTGTCTTAATTGTGACATACCTACTTTCTCATTTTTGTTAGTTATCTGACTTAGTCATTTAATATCCAAATCAGTGTAAAGGTGATAAATATCTCCGTTTTAAGGGTATGAACAGTTCAATTGTTATTAATTTTTATTTCATATTTTTCAGGTGCAAAAAAGCCAACTGAGACTGGGGGTGCTATTATTACTGTTATTTATTACATAATGTAATTAAGACTTTATATCTTTTATATTAAAACAATAAATTGAATATTTTATTAAGGAACATTTTTTTCTAGGTTATAATTATAATAATTATGGAATACTACTACAAGTTTTATTAAAAATTACTACAATTTGTATGAATTTTTACTATTTATTGTGTAAAATTTTCGAATTTATAACAATTTGTAGAACAATTCTTATGATGCATTTGGATGTTTTTACTAAATATTGTAGATAATAACTCTACAATACATTCTCCACAAATATTTGGAAATTTTTACTACAAATTGTCCCTGTCCCTATATGTACTATTTATTGTAGAGAAAAAATCTATAATTGTAGAAATTTGTTCTACAATTTTTTTTCCGTGTAAACTTGACAAGCGATTAATGATGAAAATATAGAAAATCACTAACCTTTATGATATTATAATTAAATAAGGTAGCGACAAATTCTAATTCACAGAGACTTAATTATTTAAATTTAAATGATTTATTGACTTATCTGTGGTATAACAGGTAACAGGTAAAGAGTGACTGTAGAGGCCTTCTTGTTAAATTTACAAAGGTAGTGTTAAATCTCGTTAACTTCTCTCGGTGGTTGAACTAAACTTCTTGATGTATTCTACGTTCTTCCGAATTTCTTAACATGCAGCTTGTACGTTCTACCAAAATTCATGTAGATACAGCTACTATTGAACTTCTGAACCATCTATATAATTTCTATCGACTTCTACTGTCACCATCTATATAACTTCTATAGGATTTCTTTAGGACCATCTATATACAGCAAGGCTACAAGGAAAAAGGTAAAAATATAAAGAAAGGAATTAGGGAGAATGTATATAGGAACAGATAAGCTGCTTTTTACTATCAAATGCATAATTTAAATTATTAAATGAATAGTTTCACAGAGACCAAATTTAATAGGATAAGAAAAAGTCTTATTTAACATATTTAAATATAGTAAAGCATATTATCTATTTCAAACAAAATAATATATGAAATTGTATAAAACATGCGATCATGTGTTTTTCAAAATGTTGAGGTTATGTTTCAAATTTGACATTTTAATAAAGAAATTCTTGTACTAAATATATATTTTCAACAAAATATCGGTAGGAAACTTACCTTTTTTAAATTCAGACAGTCATTAAAAATATTTAAGATAACTAGTGCATCGGATGTCCTAGATAAAGTTCAAATTAAAATTCAATAATTGAACTTGCTTGTTGACGGATAAAAATGAAATGACAATCCAAGTTTTGACACAAGACATAAACGACAAATGACATGTGTGTAGAGATGTTGGTTTCAAAATAACGGAAACGGGTCTGGGTCAAATAACGAAAACGGTTTTAACCGTTACAACTAACAATAAAACAAATATTAGTAGCCTAAATGTCGGTGACGTTTTAGCAAAACCCATTTTTATAAATAATCTAGTCAAAATTAGAAAAAAAATTCTGTATGTAACACGTTACGAAATGCCGTTTTATGTAACTTGTTCGAAATTTTAGGGGTTGCGTTTTCCATCCCTTACAACCATGGGGTAAACCAAATAAATTACTGGCTAAGTGTCTTTTTGGTAGTAGAAAATGACAGGTTAATTTCAATATTGTAACTTGTTTAGTGCTTGTGAAAAAAATTGTTAAACAAATTTTATGTACCCCCTTAACAATGGATGCTCCAATGAAGTTTCTTTATATGAAAGATCCTATCTTTTTTTCGATGAGGAATCACCCTCTTAAATGTTTTACACTTATTTAGTTACACCCTGTATATAACCTCAACAAAGATAAGAAAGCATTACTTAAACTAACAATAATAAATAATATTATTATATTTGTTCGTAAATATAATATGTCCTGCACCGTGAACATTAGTATAATAACATGTCAAATGATTGACCAATCATCTAAAGGCCAGATCTTGAAGTTGGATACATGTTGATGTTAAAACATACTTTATCTAGCTCTTATAATGGTCAAACGGGTACCTCACCTTCTAATGACCTCTGGTGGATTTTTTGGAGCTGTTGTGTTTGCTGCCATATCGTCTTGTGTTTTTATATAGGATTTTAGGAAAGTTGAAACACTTATAATAATTGTCATTCATCATGGGTGATACATACTTTGTAATTGTGAATGTTTTGTGTCATTCGAGACAAGAGTTCTTTTCTAGAGTGCCTAGAATATAGTTCCTTAGAATATAAAGTGGAAAGGAAGGATGGTTACGCCAAGGTCAGTTTATCGGGACGGTTATCCAATATGGCTACTTGACATTAGTATTTACCAGTAGTGTATCGTATTTATATTGTTTTGAAAATGTAATATTTTATTAGATTAAAAATTCAGTAAAACAATCTTTTTAAAAGTGGATAATTATATTTTAGGATTTTTATAGTTTAACAACTTTATTCCATTATCTATTATCGACTACAAATGGTTCAACAACTCATAACTTGCAAAATATAAAACAAAAACCAACTTTCAAATGATACATAAACAATCAGTGAGTCGTAAATCGTTATCCAAAATGGCGACTTTGTCAAACAGGTTTTCTATTGGAATTATGGTACACACTCCTTCCTTACTACCTAATATTCTAAGGGTAGTTCTCGAGTTTCCAGCTTACGGCTGTCGATAGTTTTTCTTCGGGTCCTGTCATGGTGACACGAGGATTTTAGCTAGGTATTTTGTTTATGTTTGTTATATCGATATGATTGTTGTGGAAGTGGTCATGTTGTCAGTTAAAAAATATTTCTCTCCTAGAGTGCCTAGGAAAGTTCTTGCATTCCTAGCTTACGGTTGTCAGTGGAAATTCTTCGGGTTTCACTGTAGTGATAATTGTGACTCGCTAGTTAGTTTTGTTAAACGAAACTTGAGAGTTTTTGACTTGTTATTTAGTCTGTTGATAAGGTGTCTGTGAGTTTGGTGAAACATTTACGCAATGGAAAAATGTCATTTTAGGCTTGGCTTATTTATTAATGACCAGTGGTGCAAATGGACCTTAAACTTCTTATTTTTTCCAATACTGTGACCCCTCAAACTCCATCAGTTTACTTTTTATTTGTCATTAGTTTATTTCTTATAGTGTATATGACCCAAGTTCGACAGTATGATACAATTTCTTATTGATAGCCGTGTGACAAGAGGAAAACTATATGTGCGATGCTACAGTTTCCATTTGAAGGTCCATATGTAATTTAAAATGAAAATGGTGAAAATAGTTAAAAAATAAGGATCAAGATGAAATTAGAATGATTATTTCACATTCAGAATTTGTATAAGTATGAATAAGTATGCATAGAAATTAAAGTTAAGATTAATTTAGTATTTTCGTGTTAAAAAGTAATGTGCCGTTTTGTTTAAAATTGGCAGTATAAAGTGGATCAGTTTGTCATTTCTGTAAAATTAAAAAATTGGTATATACAGGGTGTTGAATAATATTCAAGCAACCTTTGTATACCAACTTTGGGGAATTGATATGAAGGCTGGAATAAGGGTTGAAATAGGACCTGATGTAGGATCTGGCAAGGCGAGATGTCACTTGCGCCGTGGACTCCATTTCACCGGAATATGTCTTCCATAAGCCATATTAAGTTATAACGGAACAAATAGAAGAGCCGAAGGTGACAGATACGATTCATATCCGCACCGACGTTCTAAAACAAAATCATACTTAGGATGTGGAATATACTCCAGATACTTAAACCTTAACATAAAATGAGCTATGAATAGTGCCAGTGTAGTTCAATCCGAGCTCACAAAGATTCTCATAGCAGTAAAAGAAATCACCAGAAATAATATCACTAAAAGGAACGTGCTCATATATAGAGATAGACAAGCACTATTCACCTTGAAGGGACCACGAATTTACTAAGGAAAAGTACTAGTGGCTTTGCCGGAGTTTTCATCAACAATGTGATCAACTTAAGATGGATCGAAGGTCACGCCAAATCGCAAGGTAACCGTGTAAGTATTGGGGAACCAATGAAGTAAATATGTAGCTATTCGATATGGTGAATGTGGGCGTGAAATTTCATCAAAAATGTTTGTTTAATTCCAATTTTCTTCTAAAAGCTTAATTAAATAGACGAATCTATGTGGTCTTTTTAAAATAAACACGATTATTGACTGTTTTTATGTAAATATAATTAAAAATTCCGACCCGTTGTTATAGTCCATTGTAGATGCCGAATATGGTCATTTGGGTTTCAGAATTTCAGTAGTACCTAAGCTTCTTCTCATCGCTAGTTAAAAACGTAGGTACCTGTGTGATCGATTTGGATAATATTATAGTCTCTCATCTGATTGCAAAAAAGGCATGTCCTGTTTTTTGCTTGATATATATTTATATAAAATATCAATTTAAAAGCATTTTCTGTTGTCTGGTTTTGTTACTTTCGGTGTAGGGATTTCGGCTACGTGACCGGATATTTGTATTTTTTAACTATATAATTAAGCGCGGTTTTTCTGAACTCAAGATGATTGCAAGCATTTTTTTGTGTCGGCACAAGGGTTGATATGCAAAAAAATGGTAACTTGAAATAGGTGAAAAATCGAAACCAAAAGTTAAAAAGTGGTTTAATTGCTCTGAAAATGTTTATATGACTCTTAACTAAGAGCATTGTCCTTGCAAGCATTTTTTAGTAGTTCTTACCCATTCGCCATAAGTATTTTTACATTTCTTCCAGAAAACCCGGGGAGAATAGAAGGTTGAAAGGATGAAATATTAAGTAAAAAGATCTTAATGTTTCTAAAATATTGCTTAAAATGTTCTAAAAGTTAACTGAGCATGCTCAAACGGTTTGGACCTTGCTGCTGGAACAAACCTAAAGTAAAGAGATGGATGTTTACTCGCAGTTCCTATTAGCAGTTCCTATTAGCAGTTCCTAATCTGTATATGTACCGCAGTATCCGCAGAGCCAATGTATTAGCTTGTTAATAAAATGTGTTTCCAAGCCCTCTTTAATTTATCAATAATCCTTAACACGCTGGTATTCTATTTAACTTCGACTCGAGACCAAATTATAAAAGAAAACACTGGTAGCTACTATGCTCGTTATCTTACTTTTGGACAGTTAATTAAAAAACTTATCGGAATTCTAATCGATGTCATAACACTAGAGGTTTTTAATATTATTTGGTCCGTTTCGTGACATTTTTATCACCCACCCATTATTTTAATTAGATATAAAAACTAATGCGAGTAATTTATAATTTGTGTAGATTCTAGGAAGTCTAGCTCTGAACCGAGAATAAATTTTTGGAAAGCGAGGCTAATTGATATCAGTTAACATTCTTTCCGATGCAGGAAAAATAATTTTGTATTTTTATGGTGGTCTCGAACTTCGTATTTATGCTGATAGGATCTAAGTAGTAAAATTTCACAATTTAAAATAATCAGTTTACAAGAAGTTTTAAATTTAAATAATTGTTTTTTCAAGAAGAATAGACTGACTATTAAAGAAAGGAATATTAAATACCTACTCAAATATAGTTATTTATAGCTATTTACAAGGTATAATATGAGATTCAACTATTGTGAAATGGAAATTTACCTACATAAAATAAAAGCTTACCACAGGAAAAACAGATTATAATATTCATGTGTATTTCATTAGAAGCTCATGAATTTTATTGATTAAGGTGCTTAATTCTCTAAAATAATTGTTTGTAAAAGTGAATGAGAGATCTAATTTGCAAATAAATATTAATTTTTTGAGGCGGGACCATACTTATGAACTGTTATAAAATTGGCCCGGGACCAACTTAAGAGCTATTGCACTGCTTATAAATGTAATTAAAATGTGGGAATTTCGAATATTTGGTTTTCATTCTAATACATTTTATTGATTTTTTTTACCAAAAGATAAAGGATTGAACTATGATCTTACACAAACAAGCTCTTGATAGAAAATATAAAGGGTTCAATCAAAAAAAAAAAATCCAAATTTCAATAAAATTGTTAAAAATAACTTTATCTCACGAAATAGTATATTAAAAATACTTTAAAAAATTTACTACACTTTAATAGAAAAGCAAACTAAAAAGTAGAAAATAATTTTAAATAAATTTAAATTAAGAATAGTGTGATTAACAAAAAAATTCTATTATAGTAGAAAAGCGTGGGGTGCTCTTTAAGTTCTTCATTTCTTGTATAGTTACAGTTTTTCTTGTATAATTTGGAAACATACAGAAAACTTTTTTATTAGTTTTACAAAAAAAGTTTACTCGTATAAAAATTTCGGCATGCTCAACTACTCCAAAATCCATAATTAATCATTAGACATACGAGAAATGAAAAGAGTTGGGGAAAACTTTTAGCAGGTCTATTATTTTGAAATATTTAGAGTGACCCAAAAAAGGTAAATATCAAAGTTTTCTTTGGAGCACCCTATATTTTTTATATTTTTAGATACTCTAGACCAGTGTTTCTCAAAATGTGCTCCGGGGAGCCCTGGGGCTCCGCAAAGCCTCTATAGGGACTCTGGTCTGCGGTGAAGTGATTAGATTTTGGACAGAGTCGGAACATCTGGGGGGTACTTTATTTGAGGCTATTTTTATATTTTATGGAATATATCTGTTATTTACGTTTGTAAAAGAATTTTTTTTTAATAAAAGTTACTTATAATATTTGTTTACAAAATTTTCCTAAAATTTAACAAACTGTAAAAAAATCAAATTTTTTTGAAAATTTATTAAATAAAAGTTGTTTACGATATAATTTTCTATAATTCTTATTCTATACATAATTTCTTTAAAATGAACCTTATTCGAGATATTTAAGAAAATATGTAAATTTCGAATTTTGAAGAAAATTCAAAAACAGATGAAGAAAAACATTAAATTTTAAACTTAAGTTTTATTTTGGCTTGAGGTGAACTATTTAGAATTTGGGCAGAGTGGGAACATCTGGGGGTACTTTATAGGAGGTCGTTTTTATATTTTATGGAATATATCTGTTATTTATGTTTGGAAAAGAAATTTTTTCAAATAAACATTACTTCTTATATCATTATCTATAATTTTTTTATTTTAGAGATTTTTCCTAAAATGGTCCGTATTCGAGAAATTTTACAAAATGTAAAAAATTCAAATTTTAAGGAAAATTGTTCAAATAAAAGTTGTTTGTGATATAATTCTCTATAATTCTTATACCACACATAATTTCTCTAAAATAGCACGTATTCGAGATATTTGAGCATAAGTGTAAATTTTGAATTTTGAAAACTCAAAAACGGATAAAAAAAACATTGAATTTTAAACTTAAGCTTTATTCTGGCCTGTGGTGAATTAATTAGATTTTGAGCAGAGTCGGAACATCTGGGGGGCGGGTACTTAATGGGAGGTAGTTTTTATATTTTATGGAATATATCTGTTATTTATGTTTGGAGACAAACATTTTTTAAATAAAAGTTACTTCTAATATTATTCTCTATAATTCTTGCCTTATACAAAATTTATCTGAAATGGTCCGTATTCGAGAAATTTTACAAAATGTGCAAAATTCTGTATTTTAAAAAAATTGTTAAACTAAAAGTTGTTTGCGATATCGATCTCTATAATTTTTGTTTTTACATGATTTTTCTAAAAGGGACTGTAATGGAAAAATCTGATGTGTCCAACACATGACTTTCCTATCTAGTTATTATAGGCTTTTTCCGGTTATTTTTTAAAACCTATTGCAGCACCTCTATAAATGTTTAGAGGATAAACTAAATATATACATGTTCCACATACATCTAACTCGACACATTTTTCTATAATATATTCCATAAAATATAAAAACGGCCTTCTATCGTCCAAAATCTAATCATTTCACTACAGGCCAAAATAAAACTTATGTTTAAAATTTAATGTGTTTTCCTTTATCCGTTTTTGAGTTTTCTTCAAAATTCGAAATTTACACAATTTTTCAAATATCTCGAATACGGTCCATTTTAGAGAAATTATGTATGGAATAAAAATTATATAGAATTATATTACAAACAACTTTTATTTGAACAATTTTTATAAAAAATTAATTTTTTTACATTTTGTCAAATTTCTCGAATACGGACCATTTTAGGAAAATTTTATATAGAACAATTATAGATAATAATATTGTAAGTAACTTTTATTTGAAGAATTTTCTTCTCAAAACGTAAATAACGAATATATTCCATAAAATATAAAAATGACCGCCAATACAGTACCCCCCCCCAAATGTTTCGACTCTGTACAAAATCTAATCAGTTCACCGCAGGCCGAAATAAAGCTTAAGTATAAAATTTGGTGTTTTTATTCGTATCGGTTCGTGAGTTATGGTGGAGACACACACACACACACACACACACACACACACACACACACACACACACACACACACACACACACACACACACACACACACACACACACACACACACACACACACACACACACACACACACACACACACACACACACACACACACGCGCGCGCATACACACACACACACACATACACACACACACACACACACACACACACACACACACACACACACACACACACACACACACACACACACACACACACACACACACACACACACACACACACACACACACACACACACACACACACACACACAGACAGACATCATCGCAAAAATAGTCAAAACGGATTCAGGGGACCCCAAAACGTAAAAATCCGTCGAAAACTGGAGGTCGAAAAAAAATCATGATTCCTATACTTTCCTTATATCTGTATACAGATAGGAAAGTAAAAATTGGAACAAAAGTGTAAAATTTAAATTTTTCATTATTTTCGTTTTCAATGAATATATATGCCGAACTTGGCGTCCAAATTTGTAGGGGTGGTAGTTCGTATAATTTAAGACCGATTCGCAGATTTCATTTTTCCAAAATATTTAAAATAAAAATAATTAAAAATTAATTAAAAATTTTAAACAGGTACGGTCCTGCACAGCGATGGGTTTGCCTCGACTCGCGCTCGCTACGATCAAGTTCTCCTTAAGTTTGCTTAAAATCGACAAAATAATATTTGATAAATTACGAATGATATCTTTTTCAAATTTATTTAATGTTTATTTATTCCATATGGTCTTTAAATGTTGAGTATCATGGATAAATTATAAAAGTAAACCGTGTTTTTCAAATTAAAAAATAAAACAACTTTCAATAAAAAAAAAAAATAATGAAAACGCAAAGAAATTGCTAAAAATAAATAAGTATAAATAAAATTCTCTACACGCGAGGTAAACAACCCTACAAAGCAATACGCACTAGAAAAACAATCGGCTACGTCTTTCAATACGGACCGGGCGGAGGGAGAAATTTGCAAATCGCATCTGTTTTTGAGTTGTAAATCCCGATTAGTAACCGATCAGGCGACTATTGCGCTACGCGCTCAGGTTAGGACCCCCGCTTTTTGATTTTTTTTATAATGGCTCTATTTTGTTTATTATAATTTTTTAGAAAAATGAAATCTGCCAATCGCTCTCAAATTATGCGAATTACCGCCTCTACAAATTTGGACGCCAAGTTCGAAAACACCCTGTACAGAAAAATGTTTCGAATTAGATGTATGTGGAAAATGTATATCGATGGTTGAAAGGCAAAAGGTTATAAGCGAGAGTTTATTAACTTTACAGTGGGACGATTTAAAGCTGTTTTTTTTTGTTTTAAATTAATTTTGTTTTCAATACATGCATTTTTATAATTTAAAGACTATTGTGGTAAAACCTAAGGTGTGTTGGCGTAATAACTATTAGTACACAAGAACATAGCCTTTCATAACAAAGTTGCAGTCGCTTAAGCAATTCTATGAACAATTAATATTTAGGTAAAAGGTTTTAAGAGTCCTCACATTGAATGATGTCAACAAGGTAAAACGATTTAACCACTTTGGTTTTAAATATGAATGATTAGGTAAAGCATGTTAAATGCCTTAGTAGTAAATATAGGAGCAAAGGTAAAACATTTTAACCACTTAAATATTGAATATTTGTTATTAACTAAGTGGTTTCAACCACTTTAGCAATAAGTGTCAGCGATTAGGTAAAGTATTTTAACCTACTATTTAGTAAATATCTGCTAAAATTTTAATATACTCTTTCGATGAGTTATTGGTATTAATTAAGGTGTGCACTAATTACTATTATTACTTTGGCGTTATGGTAATAAAAATTAAAGAAAAATGTATAAAAGTATCAAGTTTATTTTCTAACGTGTAGGTACAGTTCTTATTTTCTTAATATGGTAGGTATTTATTAATAATAATTATTAGTTATTGAAATTTCTATTCTATATCAGAATCGGGTAAAGTATTTTTTACAGTTCCTGTTGGAATGTTAATAAATTCGCAATGAAAATATTTGTGCAAAGTCTGTTGGGACCATCGTATTTCTGTTTATATATCGGAAGAAGTGATTAGAACAAACCAGTGGGTGCAGCTTTTATTCTCATTTGAACTTCTATTTCAAAACTGGATACCTTGTCATTCATTGAGTTATTTTATGAGCTTATTTTTTCTTAAATATGCAAACTCGAACTTTACTAATTTTTCCAATCAGTTTTGCTTTAAAATACATCTCACCCAAAATGTCCCACTTATTAAAATCTTTAAAGCATGTAAATATTCAAGATTGTAAGGCCGTGAATCTTGTCTTGCCGTTGCAAAAACTGTATTCCACTGAGAAGGCGCCCAAATAATGGAATTGTTTATACTTCTCTCTATAATGGCATGCACAGAGTCTACTAGTATATATGTATGCCGTGTAAGTAAAAAGATAATTAGAATCGTTTCAATAAATTTACAATTTTGTTAAGTAGCTTGAATCATTGACAGAATTGTTTTGTTGCGATTCTGGCCTGGGCAACAGTCAGTAGAAGTAAATTTTTAACATACTTACGTTTATCAACAATGCCTGGCCTGGGCAACAGTCAGTAGAAGTAAATTTTTAACATACTTACGTTTATCAACAATGCCTATATATCGGCGTAAAATGATAGCAATTTCATTTGCACCACGTTTTCCAGTTATTTCATCCCAGTAAAAACAAAAAACCTTCCGGCTACCACTTTCATAAAAGGTAAGGTTAAATATGTAAATCTTTCGCGAATAATACAATAACATACTCTCGCCATTAGGTTTATTTAAGACATTTTGCAAGTCAAAACTTACGCATAAAGTGGCTGGGTCATTTTTGTGAATGTTTTGATGCATTTTAAAACGAATATATGAGTGATTTTTTTCTTCAACATGATCTAGTTTAACTTGTTTCATATCCTCGTCGGCAGTATGCATCTCCAACCGTTCAAACCAAATACATTTTAGACACTTGTACTTTTTTGGCACGTGAAACTCAATATTAAAATTTTCCTGAAAGACATTTTGAAAGATTCTTTCGCCGAATACATCAATTTCCTGCTCTATATGTGATTCTTTTTGTATACCTGATAGAGTTTTGCTAATTTTTTAAAGTCTTGTGGAAGATACAATCGGGATGAACCTTTCGACAGTAATGAGATGGTATAGCCGGAAGTTTCTTGATAAAATTAATTACTGCCAATTTAGTACATTCTTTGGTCTTGTTAGGTGGAACGGACTTTCCACGTAAATCTTCTTTGTTGAAACCAAATGAAGCGTTGCTTACTGTATAGTAGACATACTTTTGGGAAATATCCAGTGTATTGTATAAAAACTGAAGGCTGACGGATCGTTTGCCATCTTCTTCATTTATAAAGTTCTTATACGTAAACTGACGCTTCTCTGAATCTGTAGCTCTCTTTCTCTTAATCAATAATTTTTGCGACAATCCAATCTTTACGACGCACTACGTCAAGGGACCAGAAATTATCAAAGATCTGCTTTCTCCTTTCTTCAGATATGTTTTCACAATTATTGCTACACTTTTAACCTGTACATGGATTTAAATTTAATTTTTTAGCTGGTACAACAGTTCCATCAGATCTAACATATTTAACAAATTTTACATATTCTTGGCCAGACTGTTTGCTTTCTTTTTTTGACTTTCTCTTATTTGTTTTCTTGATAATGTTACCTTGTTCCCCAACTGTATTTTCTTTCTCTATATACATAGGCTTTTGATTGATTTTTTGTTTTTTTTTGACAATTTTCGCTTTCGCTACCTTCTGATGAGCATCGTCTTCAGATAAATAGTCTAAATATGAAAATATTTTTTGTTTTCCACTGCTACGTACGCTATGTAGTCTCTTATTGCCCAAAAATAAATGAAATAGCTAAATGGTGTAAGTAAGATTCAAATTGTTTCCCATATAATCTAAATGCCAGTCATCTCAAATTATTCCTTATTATGTCGCTTGGTAGAAAAAAATTGCTTGCAATTAGTTATTTTTCGGTTGACTTAAGCGACAAAAAAATCGTAGTAGAAAGCTTAAACTCCGCTCATTCGACGTAGAAAAAAAAAAAGAAATTTAGTAGCGCCAAAATCTCAATCAACCAAAATGTGTCGCATATGACCTTTTACCTTTCAAGCATCGATATATTTGGTAACATTTACAGATTATAAGTAAAAACATAACATTGGTGAACAATTCGGCAACGTTGCGGATTGCGTAATCATCGCTATAAATAAACAGCAAAATTCAAAATATAGAAGTGAGTAACGTCAGAGACAATCCAGCGAGACGTGTAACTCAATGTATTTTTTTTGTTCGGTAAAACTTATTTGGGCGATTGTAACCACAACCAGTCTATGATGGCGCCACTAGTAAATAGCGGGAAAATTAAAAATGCTTTAGGGCGGGAAATTCAAACATGGATTCAGAAATCGTTTTTGTATACAACAAATTTACAAGAGAAACAAAAACTATTGTTTCACTGTTTATTAAAAAATATAAAAGCTTCCAATAACATCAAATTGTTTATCATATAAATAATCATTTTAATAAAGGAAGTTTTAATCAGTTTAATATAAGCAGTGAACATAGTTTTTATTACTCTTGTAAATTTCGCTAAAAAAACTTGAAAATTCTATTGATTATTAAATATTTAAACTTGGAAAAATAATACACCAAACTCTTTTTCTATAAATTATATTTTTTTTAAGGTACAGAAAAACAAACTACAATTGCTATGTTTAGAAAGTACCTCCTATCATTTTGTGACAAATTACAAAGAAAGTAACAATTGTTATATATTCATAATATATTTAAAAACTAATGTAACAAATATTTTATAAAGTATAGAGTATATCGATACCTTTTTGCCAGACTATCATAAGTGCCATTTGAACAAATGTCGCTTATGTCAGTCTGACAAAAAGGTATCGATATGTTATGACTGTTTATTTTAATAGAAACCATGGAAATGAAAGAAACACAGATACACTCAACACAAATGTATAAGGCCTGAGTCGAGTTCCCATCCTGTAAACTGGATCGAAACCTACTAACTCCTCTTATAGTAATCAAGATCAATAGATTTATATGCCTTGCCTTCTAAAAGGGAATGAAGGATGACATACTATCATCATTTAAACAGGACGTTGCTGAAGGCTTACCCCTGTTATTTCGTTTGTTTGTGTATCTTGGGTGTGTGCATTCCTGTTGTGTCCCCAGTCATGTAAAAGTTTTCCTAGTCTCCTAATTTGGTTACTAGGTGGACCTTCTCCAACTAGTAGTCTAATCTATTCAATCTGTTCGGAAGCAGGAGGTACTTTTCAAACATAGCAAATAATATTATTAATAATAAACACTATTTAAAGATAAATACATTTTTGTAATTTTTTTGTCATTGCCCCTTACCTTTCTCTTACACCACCAGGGTATACCTATTTTCCATATTCCCTTAATTATAGATTACCTTACAATGTTCGAATGAATATAACATTTTACTCATGAAAAAGCTAATTTCATATTTAACTCATTTTCAATTTCATTTGAAACAATAATTGGTACCTATATTACAATTTATTATCAAAGAAAATTTCTAATAAAGTTATAGCAAATCCTACTTAAACTACTGGTTGTTCTGCAGGATAAATTAACTTTTCTTGAGATTGATCTCTCTATAAAATCCAAAACCGACCTGATGTCCCCAAATTTATTTTCCAATGCATCCTGATTTAAAATTCTGCCCTTTTGTGATTCAATTTTTTTTTTCTTCCTTTAGAGTGGCTGTTAGAGGTAGGTGTATGTAAGAAATAGCTAATCTCTAATCATTTCAAAAGTCCTTTGCCAATACTACATGTGCAGATTTTTTACTCAGCATACATTTTACTTTTCTAGTAGATAGGAACTTTGTGCTGCCATTCTGTCCAGACATTCATCTACCTACTTAATGAACACAAGTAGCTGTAACAATGGATCTCTGTTCCAATTCACCTAAAATAATTATAGTCATTGTGTAATATATTATTAAACACACACACATTATACAGTGGTTTTCTTAATAAATTGGAAATTACTTACTCTAGAAAGAAATGTGTACAAAAACGCGAGTTTGGTTTCAGAAATTGCTTCATGCAAAAAATAATATGCAAAAATAAACAGTCCCCCCCAAAGAAAATTAATTAAACAACAAAATCAGACTAAAAGAAATATACGGGGCCCAAATTAAATTAATTTTAATAAAATGCACATGTTCATAACAACATTCATAACATTGTCAGTTGTCAGTTTTAATACTTTTAATCGATATTTCTACGTCAAAAAACCAGCAACACCAGCGCCCTCTGAAAATGGTGTTAGTTTTATTGGAGAGAGATAGACATATGTAAAGATCAATGTAAAAGAAAAAGAGGGTCATATATGTAATTTAAATGGACCACCGAACATATTTTCCTATTAAGTTACACGTCTCTGTTGTCTCTGGTAACGTCTATCGTTCGCTGAAAAAAACTTGTAAACTGTATTATGGGTAAGTTTAAGTGTTAAAAATATATTTTTAATGTATACTAGCGACACTTCGTAATAAAGCGGAGGAATTTGTAATATAATGAAGCATACGCCTTCTTAAGTTTTTACTTTTATTTACGGCTAATAATGGTCAGGTTGCAACAGTCCCACTAGAAATAATAATTACCTACTTTCAAAAAATTATTGTGGTGACTATAGATTTTGAGGGTCTTATTCTTACCATTTAATAAAGAGATACGTTTAGCATTTACGCCTATTCATATTAGATTCTTACAAATTATAGTGCTTCGTTTACCACACAAACGTTCATAATTATAGTAATTCAAAACAAATCATTGTACAGCTGCCGAAATCTTGATAAAAAAATATTTCTCAACTTTTCAAGTACCCGTGACTAAAAATGTTCTCCTTAATTAAACAGAGACAAGATTCCACAAACTTTTATTGCTGTTAATTTGCCTATTCCGAAAATATCATCAGCCGCATGTTTTAAATTATATGAGCAGTTTCCTTTGCTTTTTTTTCAACGTTTCCAACATCAGATTTAACAGATACTGCCGTGATTTATATGGCTGTAATTTAGGACGAAAATAAATGAAATTAACAGGGAGTTTAAGAGCTGTAAGGATACTTTATGGTCTAGAGTTATTGGAACTGTGTACAGTGTGTATGTTACAAATGCTGGCAACATGTCAATCTGATTTTATGAAATCTACTAAATCAACAATTGTACACAGAGAAAACTATTTATTTGAGCTAGGCTAATTTAAATTGATTCAGGTAAATGATAACACTACAAAAACAAATATTCATTCCAAGTCAATTTAATTTTAATTAATTCAGAATACTGAGTATTATTTTCTATAACTAACACACATTTAATACTGCAGTACCCAGCAGACATTGAAGTTGTGGTAAATTGTGGCCCTTTAACTAACGTGACGTCAAAGTAACTTGTAATGGCAAAATACCTTTTGAAATTTTTAATTAACTGTCTTTTAACTTTAATTATTCGATGGGCCGTTGACGGCTTTTAACTCTTCACCACAAGTAATAGAAAAATTGTTATGGCCCTTTTGAAATTTTTATATCAAATGCCTTTTAATTTTTATTATTTGACGGGCCGTTGATGGCATTTAAATTGTTTCAAACAAAAAAAAAAGGAAGAAAAGAATAACTTAACCTATTGTATCGTGCATAAATTCGGCATATTTTTAATCATTTTTCAGACCACTCCAATATCTAAATTGTTTTTAATAGTATTGAGTTAATTATTATACAAAGTTGCAATTCAAAAACTTACAATATATTTCATAAACTAAAGCTATTATCAGAATAAACAGCTAGATAGGAAATGTACTCAGCGTGACACACTATTTAAAAGGTACATTTTTGAGAATACAGCCGTATATTATTACGAATACCCAAATTTTTTATTAGTCTTCTCTTGAGTGGAAAATGTCTTATGTTCAGGGTTTTTCATTATATTTTGACCACTACTTATTTTCATAATTCTTGTGAACTCAAAAAAAGTTTCAAGTGAAAGCTTTGTTGTTTTACTTCAACTTTTTGGGCCACAGTAAAACCCATTACAAGCAATCAATTGACAACTTTTAATAAACAAACAACTGTTTCACTTGGAAACATCATTTTCATAGCTATATATGTGTTATGCTTTCATAGTGCAATAAGTCACTATATAATTAAAATATTATATATTTGTTATCAGGAAACGCAAGTCTACTTAAAATGGCAAAAATATATAGGGTGTCCCATTAAAAAAATGAAATTATATTTTGTTGGAGTCGTCCTGTATATACAATTCAGCCTGTTATTACATTTTTAGTCGGTACAGATAAAACAACATAGCTTTTACTTAAAACTTTTTTTTATGTTTGCAATAATAATGAAAATAAATAGCGGTCAAATTATAATGAAAAACCCTGTACCTAATGCAAAGTGTTTCATATGAGAGCTAATTTTATTAGTAAATAATTCAAATAAACTACATAAAATTTACTTAAAATTAAATAAAAAATGAACTTAAACAATAATTAAATAATATAGAGTAGATATCTAGTATTGCATATTAACGTGATTTTCTTACTAATGTAATATGGAAACATTTAGGTTAACATCATGTGGGGCATTGTATTACTAATAAAATTTGATCTCACTTTCATTACGTAACACTTTTTTTCCTTCAAAAGAGGACTAAAATTCCGGATTGGGGTATTAATACGTACTCATAATGTTGAATTCCAAAAATATTACCTGTTTTATGTGTCACACGTGGTATATTACATTTATGAGCCGGGCATCATTTTTAAAAGAGCCCTTTGGCAGCCTTTTAAAGGTAAAGTTATAAGCCTTGTGCAAGTCAATTGAAGGGACGTTAACATTCATTATTGGAAAATGTTTACCATTTGCCATTTAACTACCTATTGCTGATAAAGTGACGACGGCCTTCTACCGCTAGTTGTGACAAATACTCGACTTACCAATGCCAGACTCTCAAAGAGTAACGTACATAAGTTTAAGGGCCGTTTACTTGCCGTATCAAAAATGTTTACGATATTATCTCACTTCTGTATGTTGTCCTCCAAAACATACCGTTAAAAAAGAACAATACAAAGACTTCCCAGGCAGCACACTTTGGTATAAATTACGTATTTTTTTAGGTACTACCATACGTATGAATACGGTTGATGTACTACCAAATATATTCGTGAAAATGTCCGCCTAATAAACGTCGATTACTAAGAATTTATCCACCTATAATTAAACGTTTTTACTATACGTCTATATTAGATTTATAGTTGTAGTAAATTTATACGAATTCACTTTGGTATAAAATACGTTTTTTTATGTACTACAATATACGTATGGATACTGTTGATATGCTATCCAATATATACGTGAAAATGTCCGCCCTATAAACGTATATTTTTTTATTTTTTATACGTCTAATATTACTACTTTATCTACCTTTAATTATCCTGTTTTACTATACGTCTATATTAGATATATTTGTATGATTTTTATTAATGTGTAAAATGCGTCTACCTGATATTGTTTTAAATGTATTTCAAACACAAATTAAATAAAGTGATCAAAACAAAATGTCTAAAAGATGCCATGGAAAAATGTTAATATTTCTTAAATGATAGTTTGGATTTTATCCATAGCAGGTGTGTATACACCAAAAATAGGCATTACTCGTGTTTCTATTTTGGTTGTTATTGGCCTAAATATTTAGAAAATTTTTTTGATCACTTGTTATATGTACAGAACAATATTTAATTAAAAAAAAAAATAAACAATTAAATACTAAAATATACAAAAAAATAAACACTAAAATACTGAATAACAAACTAAACGAAACTTTTCTTTAACTAACAAAAAATATATATGAAAATAAAAATCTTAGCTTAACACTTTGGATGTGTTGTGTCCTAGACGGGCCTTAGCTAACTTAAGCTAATATTGCATGGCACACCTAATCGTTCAGTCGGTTAAGTCGCTTGGTTCACCCCCATTCCTATAACCAAAATTTAACTAAATTTCAGGTGAAATATTTTCTAAAAGCTCCGGAGTTAAATTTGTATTATTTTCTTGGAAATTATTATAAATAATAGAATCAGATGATATATTAATGTCCGAAGCCTTATTAATATTATCTTCATTGGGAATAAAAAAAAATTGGTTTGACTTTAAAGCATCTTGAACATTTTGCGCTATTTTTCTACGTAGATGACGCAGAGACAGGGTTATTTTAGACATTTTATTAAATTAAAAACAACTGACCAAAAAAAAGAAAAATAAGTATGCTTGGAATAACTAGGTAACCTAAAAAATACGTATAAACATAAAAGAAACAAAAGTAAGGTTAGGTTTTGAAGTTTCTATAAGTATTTAACATACTGTACGTAATTATAAAACAGTAGTTGTTGTAAAATGCAACAATTATTAAAGAAGTAGCTAAATTAAAACATTAATAGAAACTTACCTATGCTTTTAATCAATATCGTAAAAGCCAGGACGCCAAAGCAACATGTAACAAAACGTAAACACAAATGAAAATGGACCAACCGATGAACCTGCTCCCACAAACCATTCCCTACACTAAACAATAATACTACACATACGCATGAGTAGGAATGAGAAAAGACCGTACCACTAGTACGTCATCCTCCATCCGCCATCTAAAAATAGTTCCATGTGTATGGGGAATTTGTTATAAATATTACAGGTAATATAATTAAAAAAATATGGATGTAATGTAAATAAATATATCTATAAGCCGTTACTTTAAATAAACCTAAATATATACATATTATTTACTTCTGTCTACTAGTTTATCGTAAACTGCTATTATACGATTAAGGTGACTTACATTTAAACGTAGAATAATATAGGTATATTAACTAGTATCGACAAACAAAAGCATTTAATTTATCTGTTAAAAAACGTTAGGTATAAAAATGGTAGATGGTAAACGTTTAAAAAATCAACCAAGACGAAATTTTAACGGGAATTATAAACGAAGAAAACATATTGTAATATAATGTAAATTTTTACGAATTTAATTTAAATAAACCTAAACGTATATTTAGGCCCACTGTATATAAATAGTTCATCGCAAACTAAAAATAGTCGTATATTGTTAACTATATTTAAACGTAGAAAAATTTACAATTATATACCATAGGATGTATATGAAAAACGTATAATATGTCGTTTAAAACACGGTATGTATAATAATCGTAAACTGTAAACGTATACGGAATCAACCAATACCAAAATTAAACGAGTATTACGTATAAAATACGTTAGTTATACTAATGTGTGCTGCCTGGGTTTCTCAAAAGTCAAGGACCAAGATTTATCATTTGGAGGTGACTTCAATGCTAAACACATCTATTGGGGCTCCAGACTAACAACAACTAAGGGTAAAAACCTAGAAGAAGTAATGACACAGTTAAAATGAGAGTCGCATTCAACTAGCAAACCAACTTATTGGTCCACATAAATAAAATACCCGACCTAATAGACTTTTTTGTTGTACGAAATATTTTAGCAAACTACATCCAAGTTGATGAGGCATGGGATATGAATTCTAGTGGTGCGCCCAAGACGAGACGAGATTTTGCAAATCTCGTTCTCGATCTCGTAAAATCTCGAACTCCAAATCTCGATCTCGACTTTTAGAGAATCTCGGCAGGTTATTCTGGATCTCGATCTCGAATCTTACCGAGATCATTAAAAGATAATAATCTTGAAAAATAAAAAACTATCCTTTCAAATAGATACGTTGTTATATAAATATTCATAAATTTTATCGAATCATAAAAAAATATTAATTTTTTTAAATAATTTATATTAAAAATATTATAATCAGCTGTTAACTGGCTTCGATGTTTTCTTATGATGAGGCCAGCTTTTGAAAACAGTCTCTCGGCAGGGACTGATGTGGCCGGAGTACCCAAAAAATCGCGAGCCATTTTTGAAGGCGAGAGATAATCATTTTGATTGTGAATCCACCACATTTAAATGTCCGCATCCTTGTCGGCGTGATCTTGATGAGATTTTTTTGAGATCTCGTTCTCGCCGGGATCTCGAGGATCAGATCTCGACTTGTTAGGCAGATTTTGATCTCGGATCTCATCTCGATCTCGAGACGAGACCAATACGATATCGTGATTTTTCTCGTCTCGTGTGCACCAGTAAGGAATTCAGATTATTCGCTCATTCTTCTCACTCTTAGTGACACCATACACCATTATTCAAAAGAAAAGCGCTCTTAGACTAATAAATATGAGAACAGACTGGCAAAACTTCAGAGTAGACCTTGAAAATAAAATCAGTCTTTCAGTTCCGTTAAGAACAAAGTACTGCTAGATAAAAAAGTAGAACTACTTGTGTCCAACATACAGTAAGCAGCATGGGATAATACCCCACCTATTGTTTAGCGAACGAAAAGAAATAACTATGCAAAAAAAGCAAGGCACCTAATATCTGCAAAAAAACTAAGGAGGAAATATCATCAGACCAGAGCTCCATCAGATAAAATAAAACTTAACAACGCCACCCAGCAGTTAAAAAGAGAGATAAAACAAATTAAACCTGAATCTATTTGTGAGTACCTTAGTGAGTTGACAAACGATAAATCCACTGATTATTCCCTATGGAAAGCCACAAATTGATTGAAAATGCCCACTGTGCAGAATTCTCCAATCAGGAATACAAATGGCAGCTGGGCTAGAAGTTTTATACAAAAAGTTAATAGATTCGCAGAGCACTAACAAAATACCTTCCAACCAAATAAAGGAGAAAAATAAGCATACTGGGATCATACAAGAAAACCTATAAACGAAGTTTCGTTATGTAGGCCAATATCTCTATTGCCTATAATATCGGAACTATTTCAAAAAATACTAATGAAACTAATTCCAGATTATCAGATCTGATTTAGAGAAAACCATTTACCTGTAGATCAGGTTCATAGAATCGCAAATGCGATTGAAAAAGCATTAGAAAACAAAGAAGCCTGTTCAGCCATCTTTCTTGATGTTGCGCATGCTTTTGATAAAATATGGCATGATGGCTTAAAACATAAACTAAATGTGCTACTTGTACAGCCATACTCAGAGCTACTGGATTTATACATTTCAGATTCTTTAGAGTAAAACAAGCCGAAGCATACTCTATGTTGAAAGAAATTAAAGCAGGGAAGCCTCCTGGGACCCACTTCCTATCTGTTTTACACTTGTGACATACCTTAACTTAAACAAGACACAATAGCTACATTTGCAGATGATACTGCTATCTTAGCGATAGGCAAAGATCATGAAGAGGCTGCATATAAACTACAAATATCAGTTATTTAAATAAATAATTGGAACAAAGGATGGCGTAATAAACTAATCTGTTATTATTAATTTTACTAACAAAAATGAACAACGAATACCAATTAACATAAATAATGCCCAGGTCCCTTGTAATGCGGTCCAGGTAATTCAGAAGACAGGGTTCGAAATAAAAGTGTTTATTTTTTATAGTAAAATAATAATATAAAATATATTTAAAATAATTTTATTTCTTCACGGCCCGTGGGCCAACAGCAACAGCCTTTCGTTGCGTATCGAACAGCTAGGATCTCGATGAAATGGTTCTCTGTAAAG
Source organism: Psylliodes chrysocephalus (assembly GCA_927349885.1). Lineage (NCBI taxonomy): Eukaryota > Metazoa > Arthropoda > Insecta > Coleoptera > Chrysomelidae > Psylliodes > Psylliodes chrysocephalus. The sequence continues at coordinate 68,967,717 of OV651813.1, forward strand.
TTGGTCTCTGCTACGACACGACAGTGTATTGCACGGAGTTTCCAAAAATAAAATATTAATTGGGTACGGACTTGACGTCGAAGACTCAACGCGTCTTCTACGGAGAAACGAAACAGACTCAACGCGTCTGTGACTGGGATATAGACTCACTACGTCTATCAGGAGTATGAACTCTACACGTCTATCAGGATAACGGTAAACTCATCGTGTATACCAATTGACAAATTTAACACCTTTGCCGGGAGCGATCAGGAAACGAGAGGACTCAACACTTACTACTCGTGGGAGGTAGTGAGTTCTTTCCAGCTCAGCTCGCCAGACGGAACTGCCACTTTGGTTTTGTTTACATTTTCTAGGACATTTCATATTCCTAATATCCTGCTATAGGAGTTATCCTCCTTTTTAGGGTGGTTTGCCCTGATTACACTAAGTAACCTATGTTTCCTAAATTGTCGTGTGCGCGTGTGGTACCTGTGTGGCAGGTTGTGTTCTCGAAAAATATCGCCAATTTTGCTATTTCCAACCTCATAAATGGACAAGTAAGGTGGGGAATATATTTTAGGAAAACCACGAAAACCTAAATCACGATACTGTACAAATATTATGACTTCTAATTTTATGCTCAGTAAGAGTTTTATCTGATGGTTAGGGGGGCTGAATCCAGCAGATTCTGGAGTTCAGCGGTTCAGATGTGGAGGTCTTGGGAGTCGAAAAGTAATCATAGATTTTGTTGCGGCATTTTTCATTTCGGATTTAGAAATAGTGGAAGGTGGTGTGGGCGCAATGGGGTTTGTAGTGTGTCTTGGGAATGTGTGTTGGTGCCTTTTAGCGTGTGAGAGACGTATTGTTTCCTGAGGGTTTGGAAACGTGTTGAAAATGTTTTCGAAAACTTCTCCGCTGCAAGAACGATAGGGGAGGTATTGACAACACCTGAGTATACGTTTCTCGAGTGTGGTGAATTTGTAGGCCAGGTGTGTGAGAAGTATGCCATAGGGTACCGCTCTGTACTCGGCAACGGGGACGGATAAAAGAATGATGTTTGTGAATTAGGGTGTTTGTTTTGCAACGCCCCATTCATCCGCATAAAGCCACAAGGAGACTGGCTCGTTTATGAATCTTATCAAGAGAGCGTTGGACATTAGATGACCAGTTAAATGTACGAGAGAATCGTACTCCTAAATAGTCAACTTCGGTCTGTTGAGCGAGCCTGACTCCCAGGAGATTTACATTGAAGAGGTGGGGATTCTGGGAGGTTCTTTGAGAATTTGGATGTTAAAAGACGATAAATTATGTTATTTGTGGATTTGATGAGACCCTCCATTTGCTACACCAGCGAGAATACGGGTTTAACAGATTTTGGGTTCGAGTATTTAGTTGGTCAGAATGTTTGGCTACCGAGAGTAGAGCTGTATCGTCGGCGTATAGAAGGCATTTGAACGATGTGTAGTTTGGAGGAGGGATATCGTGTCTGTATATGAGGTAAAGAAGAGGGGCCAGGACGTAGCCCTGTGGGACCCTAGCAAGTGGGGTAAATGTGTCTGACAGGGAGTTGCCAACTTTGACGGTCATTTTTCTGTCGACGAGGTAGGAGTGTAAGAGTTTGGAGATTCTGGGAAGGGGACCTATGTTCATAAGCTTTTTGACTAGTTCGGTGTGCCAGACGTGGTCAAAGGCTTTTTGAACGTCTAAGAGAACGACTGATGAGATTTTTTGGGAATTTACTGCAGTGACCGCAGTAGTTTGAAGGGAGGAGATTGCGTCCTGTGTAGAGTGGTTAGGCCTGAAACCATGTTGGGATTGAGAAATGATGTTTCTTTCTTCACAAAATTCCCAGATTCTTTCCTTGAGCAGAAGCTCAAGGAGCTTCCCTAGAACTGATATAAGAGAGATGGGCCTGTATGAATTTATAGATTTGGGGTCCTTACCTCGATTGGGGATCAAAATGGCGTTAGCGGAATTCCAGGCAAGTGAAAAATAGGAAAGGGAGAGACAGGAGTTTAAGAGAAGGGTGAGGATGGGAACAATGGTTTCAGGAAGATGCTTCAGCGTTCTTCTATATATTGAATCAGGCCCGGAGGCCGTGTTTTTGCCTGCTTGGCAGGTATATTGGATGTCTTGGAAGGTGAATGGGGTCGTGAAGGGGTTTTCGAGATCCAAAGGTGGAACTGGGGCGGCAAGTGCCTGAAGGATGTTTTGTTCGTGTTTGCATTGGTCGTCAAAGTGGGGGTTGTCGGGTTTCTAAGGTGGCTTCAAGGTGGGTTTTGTGGGCTAGGGCTTTTTCGTCGGGGGTTAAGTAGATTATTCCGTCGATTAAGAGGTGGCAGTGAATTTTAGATTTTTGACCCGTGATGAGTCAGAATTTGTCTCAAAACTTGGAACCGTCTCTATGATCCAAATGAGAAGTGGTATTAATTCATTGTGGTTGTTTGTGTAAGTTGGTTTGGAGCCTAATTAGGGCGTTTAGGCGGTTCCATTCAGTTTTGAGAAGATGAGATTTAGGATGGATTGTGAAGTGTTTATGGAAGTGATTGGAGCAGATGTTTCGACGGCGTGGGAGATGGCGATTTGTATTTCGGAATTTTGTCGTTGTCTTGTGGGAAGTTGAGCGGGCGTTGTTCAAGAATATTTGCAGATATAGATCTCTGAAATAGCGGCCAATCTGCTTTTTTGAGATTTCGGAAGGTGTAAATCTAGGTGAAGCGGGGATAAGGAGAGATATGTGTAACATCAAAGGAATATGATCGGAGGTGATTGTCTCTCCAATGAAGAATCTATCAGCAACCAGTCCAGTACATTAATATGTCAACAGGATGTGGTCAATGATCGATGATTCTTGGTGAGATACAAAGGTAGGAAGCTGGTTTGAGGCTCTTAATATGGGATAGTATAAGCAGATTAGCTAGGCGGATACCATTTGGATTTGACTCGTGATCTCCGAACATGATATGTTTGGAGTTCAAATCTAAAAGCAAAACGCCGCGAGGATGTGATAGATATTTTATCAGAGGGGTGGAGATGATTTGGCCTATGCGGTTGTAGTAGGAGATAATGGTTAATGGATTGTCTATTGAGAGGTCTATTCGTATTATGCATATGTTTTTTAGATGAGCAGGAATTATATGTGTTAATTGAATGGAATTGAATGTTTAATAGAGCATTCCCAAAGCAGTTTTTGGATGTATTTTTAACCGACTTCAAAAAAGGAGGTTCTCAATTCGTCGCAATATTTTTTTATGTATGTTCAGCGATAATTCGTCCGATTTCAATGATTCGATTTTTGTTGGAAAGGGGGTACTTCAGGGGTGGTCCCATATACATTTGGTCAAAATCTAATAATTGGGTCCATGAGAAAATCCTCAAACTTCATTTTATTTATGTTTAGCGATTATGTTTTACCATCTTGTCTGATTTATATGATTCTTTTTTTGTTAGTAAGGAGGTACCTTAGGGGTGGTCCCTTATAAATTTTGTTTAGATGTGGTGATGGCATCTACACGTTTTTGAAGTCGATTTTTTTAATTTTTAATTTCTAATACTTGTTATATACAATTTAAAACCCAGTGAAGCTGGCTGGAAGTTTAGACTTAGTGTCTCTTAAAGATAGTATTTGTAGGTTCTGAATCAAAGGCCTCTTCCATCAATTTATAGTTCTAATAAGACAATCCATTAAAGGTCTGGATTTATCAGAGTACGTAAATATGACTATACCACGCTATACCTCGTACTCATTTATATACCGCCTAGCACCGGTCAGCTGTGGTATGCAACTACGCTGGTATTTGTTTGAGCTATATAGGCACATACTTTGATTTTCGTTTTATATAGGTAAATTGACTTTTCTAACTGCGCGCGGCCTTGCATAAGTATAGATATTGATACACAGAACTGAATTTGCCAAGCCCCACTTCAGGAATAAACAATCAGAGCAGTTCTTATGTTTTATTACTTTGTCGACTTTCCTAAGATTTGCAAAGTGAAAACACATCAAGTTATGCGTGTGTGTGTGTGAGTGTGTGTGTGTATGTGTGTGTGTGTGTGTGTGTGTGTGTGTGTGTGTGTGTGTGTGTGTGTGTGTGTGTGTGTGTGTGTGTGTGTGTGTGTGTGTGTGTGTGTATGTGTATGTGTATGTGTATGTGTATGTGTATGTGTATGTGTATGTGTATGTGTATGTGTATGTGTATGTGTATGTGTATGTGTATGTGTATGTGTATGTGTATGTGTATGTGTATGTGTATGTGTGTGTGTGTGTGTGTGTGTGTGTGTGTGTGTGTGTGTGTGTGTGTGTGTGTGTGTGTGTGTGTGTGTGTGTGTGTGTGTGTCTGTATTCTCGGTAACTCATGAACGGATAAAAAGAAAAAAAACAAATTTTAAACTTAAGCCTTATTTCGGCCTCCAATGAACAGATTAGATTTTGGGCAGTATCGGAACATCTAGGGGGGGGGGGGGTACTTTATAAGTGGTCTTTTTTATATTTTATGGAATATATTTATTATTTACGTTTTGAGGAGAACATTCTTTAAATTTATTTGACAAAATGTAAAAAAATAATTTTTTATAAAAATTGTTTAAATAAAAGTTGTTTGTAATATAATTCTCTATATTTTTTATCCTATACATATTTTCTCTAAAATAAACTGTATTCGAGATATTTGAGAAAATGTGTAAATTTTGAATTTTGAAGAAAACTCAAAACCGATTAAAGAAAAAACATTAAATTTTAAACGTAAGTTTTATTTCGGCCTGAGGTAAAATGAAAAGATTTTGGACAAAAGTTGGAACATCTGGAGATACTTTATAGGAGATCGTTTTTATATTTTATGGAATATATCTATTAGTTATGTTTGGAAAAGAAAATTGTTTAAATAAAAGTTACTTCTAATGTTATTATCTATAATTTTTGTTTCATGTCAAATTTTCTTGAAATGGCCTGTATTCGAGAAATTTGACAAAATGTGCAAAATTCTGATTTTTAAGAAAATTGTTAAACTAAAAGTTGTTTGCAGTATCGATCTCTATAATTTTTGTTTTTTTACGTGATTTCTCTAAAATGGATCGTTATGAAAAAATTTGACGAAAAGTGCTAAATTAAAATTTTTCAGTATTTTTGTTTTCAATGAATATCTGTAGAAAAATGTTTCGAGTTAGATGTATGTGGAAAATGTATATATTTAGTTTATCCTCTAAACATTTATAGAGGTGCTGCAATAGGTTGTACAAAATAGCCGGAAAAAGCCTATGATAACTAGATAGGAAAGTCATGTGTTGGACACATCAGATTTTATAATTTAATTTAATTTTTTAAATAAATCATGTACTCTTGAATAATATCCACCTTTGAGTGTGAATATCTCCAAAACAAATCACTTTCATTTATTTAAATTATATTGGGAAATACAAAATTATTGCATTTAATAATTTTTTAATTTTCAACTTTAGCACCCTGTACTTGAAACACCAGTAATATTTTATTCGAGATTTTATACAAGCATGTTTCGTTTAATCGTGTTATTTTTATTCAGAGAATCTTCAGTCATATAGACGTACCTATATCACCAAAACAAATTATTACGGAGAGTACATGTTGATTGACACTACCAATGAGTATACTTACTTTACCTGCTGTTTACTGCATACATATTGGTTAAAATTATACGAGATAATTATTTTTTAAATAATAATCAAAGACAATGTTATACTTATTATTCTTTATTAAATCCATTAATGATTATCACTAATTGCTAGTGATTTCTATCAATTCTACTCTATTTCGAATTTCTACCTTTTTGTGCTTACATTTTTTTACAATTACAATAAAATAACATTTAAATAATTTACACATATACATCCGTATATACAAAGATTTGTACAAAATATTTTACAATGCCGTTACAATGCTCTTCACATAAATGCCATTTTAAATAAATTACATAGGTACCTACATATTTATTAATTTGTTATAGTGCGGTCAATTTAGGGATTATACTACATTTATTCAATTAATATAGTGCAGTAAAATAATGTTTCTGAAGTATGGTATTAGGAAAGTTGATTTAACTCCGTGGTTGGAAAATCAAATTAACACAGTTTAGCTTGGACACTCCAAGAATTTATTGAATGGGGGATTTGATCAAATAGTTTTTGATTAAATAATAGATTGATCAGGGTTGTATTAATAGTATGGTTTTTCTTGAGTTATTCCCCTTATGTACGAAATGAAATTAAATATTTAAATATAAAAAGTTTACTGTAGGAGTATTAATTACTATGTTTAAAATTAAATCTTGCTGTTAACCTCATTTTTGTTAAGTAGAAATAATATTTTTAATTCTTAATTTTTATATTTTTCATTATACATGGTATATAAAAATAAATATAAAAAATTATTGGTTTATTTGAAAAGTACGTACCTAAAAAAATATTATTTTCCTTGTTTTATCATCAGGAAATCATTTTTTAATTATGAAGGTTGTAATGAAGTCAATTTTCATTATTTTTTTTTTTCTAATTCCGGGTATTAATTTCGATTTTTTACTTAATTTTACCTTCGTGGATATGCCCTGTGTATGATCGGTTTTGTCGCTGTTCAAAATTACCGAGATACTCTACATGGGCGCGTTGTAATGGTGGGATTTTCTGGTAGTGGAAGGGTTCTCGACGACTGAACGAGGTCCGAGATTGAATTAAAATTTTTAGTTCCTAATACACCGATTTATCGAACAGTTGCTAGTAGACTTGCTTTTACACCGTTGTATTGAATAGGCGAATAATTAAATTACTCCGATACGATTCCGATACAATCAAAACCGAAATTCATTTCTAGCCGCGATCTTGACGATAGGTAAATTGTTGTCATTGTTTTTATAAATTAATTTTTTTTTTCGCTCGAGACTTTAAGCCGTGCTATTGGAAACCGATTTAATTTGATTTATTTTTAATTAGCAATATTCCGTGTTGAGTTAAGAATTGAAATTTGTTTTGATTAAGAAATACTTTAATTTATTCTTGTTAGAATACACCGTTCTTTTGAAATTTCATTTTAGTTTATTTAAGATTTTAACTGTTAAATAATTTATTTTTCATTCGATCGTAAATATAGTGGTATAGTTAATTTTTCCTACTACTGTAAATTTTCGTGGACAAATCGTAAATTTCATTTTAGTTTATTAAAAGCTTAAACCAATAAATAATTGGTCGGAACTGTTTGGGAATTGTTTAATGTTTTGATTGGTTATCTTAGTAGAATTGAGACGAGACATTTTCTTTTGTTTTATCCTATTAACCGCAACTTTTAGGAGAATTTAAATAGCATCTGAAATATTCCATCTGAAACATTCATTTGCGTAAGTCTCCGTTATTTCAAGAGAACTGAAATAGTATCATTCCCCTGTCTGAAGCGGCTCGTGATTACGATCACTTCATTCAGAGATAATGTACTATCCCGGTTGTTAGTTGATTTTACTTTTCACCCACTAGTTTAAGTAAACTTCCTATAGAGTCCTGGTTTCAGTAATGGAATTAGTACTGTCCCGAACCTGTTTCCTCGCATTATCTGCAACCGCATATAAAATTTTGCTTTGCCGAAGCGTTCAATTACATTTGATTGTAAATACCAATTACATAATTTAACAGTTAATTTTTGCTACGACCGAATTAATACTTCCGAACGAAATAGCATGTTACATTTTTAGCTCAACAGCCGAATAGACAGTTCAATAATAAACTTTTGCTGCGACCGTGATAACTACAATTATTGATTTAATTTTTTTTCTTTACGTCTGATAGAGGCTATTCGGAAGTTATTTCCGGCCGTTTTGTTTGTTTAGTTCTGTTCAGGGTTTGTAAATACGAGTATTACATTAATACATTAATTTATCCCTTTTTTTGTTGTAAATAGTTTAAAACAATATATGTGTCAATGTTAACTTGCCGTATTACTGGTTATTAATTCCTTACTTTATTTCCCCCTTATATTTCAGCTAGTGATAAATTCTGTAGCATCCCAAGCAACGATTAAAGCCCGTTACTTATGGCCTACTATCACCTGTGTCTAAGTGACCTTTGACCACTGGAATTTTTCATCTCCATCTGTATCTACCCGAGTACCATAACGATAAATCTGGCGCTCGAAAACCGCTTGCAACCAGCGCCATTCGTAAGGAACCGTTTTCTCTGTGGCGTGAAAACCCCTTACAAGGTAAAGTATTTTTAAAAATATATTTTTTACAAAAAACTAGTGCCACTAAAATGACAAGCGCAAATGTTGAAAGACACTTTCCTAAATTTATTTTTTCCGTTCTTTTGAGATATTTAAATAGATATGTCAAATTTGGTAATAAAATATGATTTGAAATCATCCAAGTGTCCTACACCTACAGTTAACGTATGTACATAACATTCTGTGCAGTTCATATGGAATAAATTAATTTTTTGCGGTATTATGTACTATTGGAAAACGTCTGAAACATTTCGATTTCTATTCTTAATTTGAAATTTTATAGATAAAAATGTTTCCCCCTCTTGCACCCACTCTGAATTATGAGCACCCCATCGAAAATTTTATATAAAATGGGGGCGTGTGGCAATATATAGTTATTTTTTAAATTTTTTGTGCAATCATAACTAAGAATATAAAATTTAAAAATTTAAAATTATAATATCTTCATTAAAAAATCTTACGTAGAATATTTAGAGGATATTTTTCAATTTATTTTACAATTATTAATTTTTAGCTTCATTTTAGGAGTTGTTATTTAGATTAAAATTTTATACTTTTACCAATAATTTTCTCAGTTATGAATACCGCCAATTTAAAAAATATCATATTGCTCATGCGAGAGTTAAAATTTATTTCAAACAAGGTGCAACACGAGAAGTTCATATTTCAGAGGGGGTGCAAGAGGGGGTAATATTTTTATTACTTAATTATTAGAATAACCTGTTTCACGTTTTTCTCCAAAAGTTTATAATATGGCTAAAAATTAATTTATTCCATAAAGATGGACCACATATCTAAAGCGCAAATTACCTACTTTATATTTTTTATAACTTGAATTATATCGAATTTTACAATAACCTTTATTTTAAACACCTATTTTATGCGACCAAAAATTATACAAAAAAAATCATTTTAAAGAAAAATCTTCCGTACAACACTTTTCGTAATGACGTTAATAGCTATTTTGTTTGCAAAATAATATAATTTTTAATTTTTTAATTACTTAACGCATGTACTTATCTTTTTTGTTTGTATAATTAATTAGAACATCCATACAAAGGTCAGCTCGACTTGCAAACACAACAATCTCTGTAATAAGCAATTTCGTTTGAATTTTTGTTTTATATTATTCGATTTCTCTAATTAGATCTAAAAACCGATTTTAATTATAGGAATGAACTCACATTATATCGCGTTACAAAATTAATTATGGTAATAAATGTGTTTGTTTTCTTTTAATTTTTGAGACAAATTAATTTTCTTTATCAGCAGTAATTCAATAAATTACACCGAAAGGTTATCGGTGACTAAAATTGAGGCCAGAACTGTACAGAATAATATTTTGATGATTAATGGTATTGGATAGAAATTGAATCAAATGTAAATTAGTGAAATATAGATGATTACCAAATTAACCATACATAAAATCATTTTAATGAGAAAATTTGGAAATAATTAACTGGTAGGAATAAGAATTTCAAATACATTTGCAGAAGAAAACCTTGTTTTGGTCTCAAATTAGACAATGAAAGAGTTAAAAACTAAATAGTATTTTGTGTAACAAGAGTGGATATGGATAAGCCACTCAAGTTGTACAGTATATTTTTTCTACGACCCACTAACGGAAATCTACAAATTTAAATAATTATTTTAGGTTATTAAGACAAAATAACTAATTTTAGAAGAAATTATGAATTTCACTAATTTATAAAATAAAATAAGTATCCAAAAAAGATTTAATTTAATTAGTCCCCAGCCCATATTTAAACCCGGACCACTCACGTGGACCACAGACGCTTTGTTCTCAAGTCCACCGCCACTTTTATGAATTTAGTTTTAATACTCGTAAATAAATTGGTTTCATATAGTTTTTTTTTTCAAAATGAGCACCAAATAAAAATGCTATTATTTATCAAATCTACACAAAAATAACTTATTTTAATGTATATTTAATCTGAATAACTAAAAAATATACTGACAATTGTCATTAATTTAAAATTTAAAAAATAATAGTAGTTGGGTGTCCAAAATATAAACTGTGATTGGTGGATTTTATTTTTTGCAGTGTTCTAACTACTTAGAATGGATATGAAATATATGTGTTCATTTGGAGGCTATAGCATACATTTTCGTTTTGTAGTCTCTGCGTAGATAAGCTATTATCTATGTGGTAGTAGAAAAAATTATATTACACAAACAACTATTTTTTTTACGTCTGAAAGCCACGTTTAAAAGCAACTGGACTAGTTTTAAGCTAAGCGAATTTGAATATTTTACTCTATATTTAGTATCTAGACTGACATTAACCAAAGGTAAAGACATTAGCATCATGCCATCAACCATAATATGTCAAGCAATGTCAACTGGAAAGCTTACTAACTGGCTCACAGATTCAAACAAAATTCCAGTTCCCATAAAGTTTTTTTATAATCAAGAATATCGCCTTAAATTACAGGCATATAGAAGAACCATGGGACACAAACTCAGTACATTTCCCCATACTTCTCACATTGTGTGATACTGTAATCAAAAAAGAAAATTTACCTAAACGAGTCAACAAAGGACAGACTGGAAAAGCTTCAAAATGAACCTAGAAAAATTCCATTTAGGACTAAGAAACTAAGAACCTTTTTGTCAAAAACATTCAACAAGCATCGTGGGAAAACAGTCCCGAAGTTAAATGCAGATTGCAAGATAATAATTATCCAACAAAAATCTTATATCAGAAAAAAGGAAAATTAGAAGAAAATGGCAACAGACTAGAGCACCAGATGATAAAATAACGTAACAACAAATAAATCGTGAAATACGGCGCATTAAAAATGAGTCGATTGGCGAATACTTAAATGAATTAACTAACGATAACAGTACCGATTATGCACAATGGAAACCTACCAAACGATTAACAATTCCCACTATACATAACTCATCAATCAGAAATAGAGATGGAAGTTGGACCCGAAACAATTTGCAAAAAGAACCGCAGATTTGCGGAACATATGAGAGTACCTTCCAACCCAATAATGGAAAAGATCTTCAAGACTGGATGGAACTAGCACAAGAAGCCACAGTCGTTAAACCTACTTCTCCAAAAGAACTTTATATGGAAATCCAAACAAATATAAATCCTAAAAAAGCCTCTAGATTTGACCTTATTATTGAGAAAATTTTAAAAAAGCTATTGACAAAATTGCCAATATCATCAATGCGACCTCTAGACTAAAATACGTACGAAAGATGTGGAAAGTGGCAGAAGTGTTTTAATGATACCTAAGCCAGGTAAACTTCCTCATGAATTTACATCATACAGACCCATCTCCTTTTTATCTGTTATCTCGAAACTTGCTTTTTAAGTGATTGAAACCTATGATAGAAAAAAAGGACCTAATACCCTCCCACCAGGTTGGCTATAGAGAAATAGAGAAAAATACTCGACCGTCGACCAAGTTATCATTAAAAAGTCCCTAGAAGAAAAAAGTGTGCTTCACCATCTTTTTGGATGTAGCTCAGGCTTTCGACAAAGTATGGTGTGAATGCCTGATTCAAAAACTGAACATGTTTCTGCCACGTCAATACTCTAAGCTATTAAAATCCTAAGTATGGTGTGAATGCCTGATTCAAAAACTGAACATGTTTCTGCCACGTCAATACTCTAAGCTATTAAAATCCTAAGAGAAATTAAGACAGCAGTACCTCAAGGTAGTGTACTAGGTCCAGTACTCTACTTGTTGTGTACCAGAGACATTCCTAATCGTGAGCCCAGTACTATAGCAACATTTGCTAAGGATACCGCAATCCTTCCTATTGGAATAAATCACGAAGACGCTAATAGAAAATTGTAAAAATCTATACACCATAATAACATCTGGACGGAAAAAATAAAAATGAATGAAGGCAAATCTGTCCATATTAATTTCAGTAATAAATAAAATGAAAATATTCCTGTTAGAATAAACGACAATCAGATCCCTTTTACCAATACAACAAAATAACTGGGTATGACACTTGATGCTAGACTTCGCTGGAAAGTCCATAATAAAAAGAAACGCAAAGAGCTTGGTATAAAATACAAAAGAATGTATTGGTTGCTAGGAAAACATTTCAAATTATCCACATACAACAAACTGCTTCTTCACAGGCAGATATTGAAACCCGTATGGACGTATGGTATCCAGCTTTGGAGCTGTGCCAGTAAAAGTAACATCCAAGTTATTTAAAGTATTAAAGTGGAGACTGTTGAAAATACAATACAAAAACTTGCCAGTAGTCACCAACAACGACTGCTCCAACATGGTAACGTTGAGGTTATCCAGCTCCTCAATAATGCCAATCTAATAAGAAGACTCAAGAGAACCAAGCCCTTTGATTTAGTTCAGTAATGTCAGATAAAAGCAGAGTATAGTGCGATTTAGTTTTATACTTTACGGGTACTGTAATTAAATAATTAGACTCTAAGGTACACTAGTGAGTAGAATCTCAGTTAATGAAGTTTTTTATACCTAGATAAGTTAGGTTAAATTAAAATTGCTAATTGATCTTAATGATTAGATTGTAATAATCGTAAATGCTTCTTTACTTGGGGCATTTATTTATAAAAAAAAATTAGTAATACTCTTACTATAATTATTTATCCCTTTAGGAATTAACCTCTGAGAGAGAAGATTGTGTCAGGATAGAGCGGCTATTTTATTATATTTCGCAAAACTAATGTACACTACTTTCAAACCGCAAGAAAATTTATTATTTATTTTACTACATATTAAAAAAATCGGAACACCAAGATATTGTTTAGTAATTTATTTTTCTAAATCTTGGTACATAATATGTATATGTATGTACATCAATCGATTAAAGTTTAAAGTAAATTCGATAAAAAATAGAGTTTAAGTTGGGGGTAGTGGTAATAAAATTAGGTATGGGGTAGTGGTAATATTGCAGCCTTTAGTGTTGATAATAATACGTACATTTTAGTACCCATGGAAAGTTAGGTATAAAAACGCTAGGAGGGCATAATTACTCACAAATGTTTTGAGGGTTTTCTAATAAAAAATTGTATTTTATGTGTCTCGAGAATATTAAGAGCTTTCAATTTGTGCAATAATAAGGCAGCAATCTACAAAGATATTTGAGATAACAGGTGGGAAATACTTCCGTATAAAAGCTACTAGATATTTATTAAAACAAAAAACAGCAAATTTTCATAGATTTAATACATAACGGCGCGTAATTTTTTTATTTAATTTCTTTTAAGAATTATAAATAGTTTTCAAATATTATCAAAAAAAAATCATGGTCTCTCCACCATAAGTATTGTTATTATTGGTAATTCTTAAAAATTTCACAAACATCAGACTAAAAATAATGGTTAAGAAGGCATAAGAAATTTTTAAGATTTTGGTTTAATCTTCATATAGGTAAATTGCAAGAAGAAAAACCGATCTATATCGACGTAAGCTGAGAATTGGCGATTGACATGCATGGAATAAAGAAAATAGAGAAAGCCTCACCCAAGGCTCTGGGCGATCAAGGGAAGCCATAGAGGTATATTATCAGTACTTTTGACCTTGACAGAGCCTCACATGTTCACAAGATGTGTGGCAGCTTCTTGCTATAATCTGGCAGGCCAACCAATTGCTGTCTAATCAATTGACCGCCGTTTATCTCCACAGTTACCGTCTGCGTTTGGAGTTTCTCCTGACACCCAAGCATCGACGCCAAAGACTAAAATGGAACACATAATATAAGTTTTGTTTGGAAACACATTATTTCCATCAGGTGATAGAAGAGTATAAAGAGAAAAGCTAATGCCAGCATTTTTTTTGTATCGAAATGTTACTGGAACTATGGGCGTTATGATTTGGGGAGCCATTGAGCCATCTGCTACGGTAGTAGATCTCCCCTGGTATGTACTGAAGTCATTAGGAATACACATCGGTATGTACAGGAAGTGTTAGGGCATGTTGTCATCCCATGTATTGAAGGCACCACTGACGCTCGGCCTCATATTGCCCGCGTTTAATTTATTGTGTCTCGAATAAGCTACTGTTGCTGTCTGGTCTTTGCATCCACGTTTTTCAGACGTATTCCCCATTGCCCATATTTATGTAGGATATGATCGGGAGAATACTCCATAATCTTCGCCGGAGGCCAGAGACCATGGAGCAAATGAGGCAAGACATTCGGATGATATGGGGAAAAATTATATTCTCATCCATAGCATGCCGTGATGAGTAGCTGAATGTGCAAGTTTATGGGGAGGGCCCACAAATTAATAAAGCAGCTGTGTGTTATACTGCTGTAATTGTGCTAAAACTTAAAAAATGGTATTTTAGTTAATACTATTATTGTACTAAATTAAATAAATATTAATGTTTTGATGATGTTTGGATTTTTTGGTTAGCATTATATTTGCCGTGGCTTTCCGGGGCGATATATATAATATTAAAAAAAGGAAAATAACTTAAATATGACCAAGACTTAAATAAAGCAATATGTCACACATGGTTTTATTTAATTTATTTTATTTTCAGATTATTGATGATATAGCATTTGACTCACATCATTAACACGATACCTGACTGCAATTGACATTTGGAAGTTTCAACAGATAGTAATTAAATTGTGGATAGATTGATTTAAAATTCCGAAAAACTGTCAATTATTTATCCGAAAACAAAGTACCTATATAAATATAATTTCGTTAAAAATTTCCAAATAACATTTTCAAAAGTACCAATACGAAATAATGAAAACTATTTGTAAAACCCCAAAATTAATATCAAAATTTGGAAATTGAAAAACTTTGTCCCGAGACCCACCACGATAGAAAATGCAATTTAATGATGCAATTAAATATGTAATTTAATGTTGAAAAAATCGGGTTGATTTTTAAGTTTGATTGTAGTCTCTTTATTGGTACAAAGAGAATAAAACATTTAAAGGTATTTCTTGTTTGATTGTTCCCATCTACTTAAATTGTTCACAATTAGAAGTTTCTTTTCTAAACGGCCGATAGCGATATTTTGTTTTATAGGCCAGTTTTAATAACAATAAAATGCCTTTCTAGAGGTATTTTCTTAAAAAGAGTAACTTTGCAAGTTTTATTCGATTACATAGACTTTTTATAAAATAAATTTCAGTTTACATTTATTAACACATTTAAATGATGAAAATGTGAGTGTTTTATTTTAATTTTAATGTACCTTATCAGATTTTTTCAATGTTGCATTTATTTACAACTTGCTATTTATTAATTCGTAGACATGAATTCCTTATGAAATTGTATCGCAATCAAAATAGTAAGCAGTAAAAATAAAGAGCAATTAATTAAAAAAAAAATACAATGTAGAAATTAATTTTGTTATTTGAAAAGTGTCTTGCAATAAATTAAGATATAAACACAATGTTTAATGAGCCAATCACTATCGATGTCAATTAATTTTTATTATGGTGTAAAGATCACAAAATACTGCCATTATTGATAAATTTAATTTTATGGAAACGTTTATTACGCTATTATTCTTTATCAAGAATCCCAATTTATTATAAAATAAATAATTAACACCAACAATTTAGAGCAGTACTGGCTGTTAAGTAGTTAGATTTAAAAAGCCAAGTAGTAAGATGTAAGAGGCCAAGTAGATATAGAAGAGTAGTCAAGTGTCAGGTTATCAGAATAATGTTTTGCGAATAAATACTTTAATAATTATCTATTATATTCCTATAATTATAACTCCATCACAATATAAAATACATCATAAGCCAGATAATAATTAACACTGGCAATAGATACAATTTTGTATTAATTGAATTAAAAAAATTGTTCTGTACCATAGTTGTTAAAAATAAATAAAGTTGATAATAATTGTGTAAATAGATTTAGGCCAGTTTTTGATACAAAGTATTAGTATAATTAAGCTTTCTATTTTATTACACAATGTTACTCAAAAGTCCCCTCCCTTTATTATATTTTGGACGGTTATGACTTAGACTAACGAGATTTGCAGGGTAAAAATAAATAATTTTAAAGTTTTCTACTAGTGGTAACAGGCAAGGGCGGTCCAACCCGGTGGTGCAAGGGGTGCGGGGCACACGGGAGGCAAATCAAATATCTATTAGTACTAATTTATTCGTAAAATAATATAAAAATATTATCATTATAACATTTGGAGTTAAAAATGAATTTAACAAGTATAACTGAAAATAAACAAAAAAATATTGACTTTAAAAACGCTATTTCACATCGCAACCAGTCAAAAAATAAAAAAACTGTAAAGTATGTTACATGATCTATCAAAAAATTAAAAAGATATTATAGCTGTAGATTTATGTGATGAAATCGACAACATTGCACTCTTATATGTCCCCTAAACTGAACGCTTTAAATGTAATTTAATGCTTATTTACAAATAACCTCATCTATTTGTCTCCAAATTTGATAATTGCCATACTGTGGCTAGCGGGCAAAGAAGCTTTTCAAAACTTAAAATATTAAAAATTTAT
This sequence comes from Psylliodes chrysocephalus, assembly GCA_927349885.1. Classification (NCBI taxonomy): domain Eukaryota; kingdom Metazoa; phylum Arthropoda; class Insecta; order Coleoptera; family Chrysomelidae; genus Psylliodes; species Psylliodes chrysocephalus. The sequence continues at coordinate 68,984,434 of OV651813.1, forward strand.
TTGAGATCAACAACAACACATGAAAGACTTTCAGACTTGTCTATTTATATTAATGAAAAGGATATTTCGGAAGATTTGGAAGTATCGGATAATTTAACAGAAGTGCATTAAAGGCGCAAAATTTTATGCTTTTTGACTAACTTGTTAAGTATTATTTATAAATATTTTTGTGTATATATGTATTTATTTGGTTATTATATTTAGAACTAAGAAATAAACCAAATTTCTTATATTATCTGTAATTTTTTGTTCTATTTAAGTTAAAAATATCTCTAATTCATATGGTATGAAAGGGGTGACGAAATAATCATAGATGGCTTCACATGACACCTGTGGTCAACGACATTATGGCAAGTAATACCTCTTTTCAGAAGTATTCAAAATACTTATTCAATTATACAAATATACAAAAAAATAATAATTTCAAATTTAATTAATAAAGATTCAAAAGGTCGCCTAGGATTGATTTAAAAAAAAAGATTATTTTTAATCCTACAAGTCGTTTGCTTTTTCATATTTTTAAAAATGATACATTGTATTTTTAGTTCAATTACTGGAGGGGACAGTAATTTTGCGATTGGTGGTTTAAGAGCCGTTTTAGAAAGAGTGCGTTTTGCTGATTTCGAATTTTACACCTGATTTTGCAAATTGGCTCTAGTTTTTGAGATAAAGTCAACCAGTCGAATAGAAAAAGAAGACTACCTAAGAAGTCAGTCAAAGTACACACTTGGTAATGATCAAAAACAAATTTAAAATTGTGCATCAACTTTTAAATAACGACTTCTTGGAAAATATGTCCACTTAAATTGGCCAACAGCCAGTCTATGTAAAAACAAGCAATAAAAATGTTAAAATTTAAAATTTGAGATATTTTAATAACAGAAATATTATGTTTCGTGAAAACCTAGACCGTTTCCTCCAAAAGTAAATGACTGGGCAGGTATTTTGGAAAACCACTTAGTTGAGCCTGTTTGAGGTGAAGCGTATTTGGAGATGTTACAAAACAAAATTGAGCGGTTATTTTTGAAATTCTAGATGAATTTGGTAACATGGAAATAACATTGCGAAAGATAATAAGTCTGCACATTTTTATGGTGAGGAATATCGTGGTAGATAAATTGGACAATGAGGTCTGATAGATGACCAGATCGGACACGCCTTAAGAGTTTATTCTAAGGTTTACACTAAAGTTTCTGTTAGTATTGACGTTTTTAAAAAAGAATTAAGCACATTTTGTACAGTTACTACTAGAACCGATTCTTGAATCTTTATTAATTAAATGCGAAACTATAAATTTATTGTTTAAAATTACCCAAACAAAATTAGTGCAGGGTGTCTAATTAAGGACTCTAAGCGGCTGTATCTCAGAAACTGTTTATCCAACAGCTTGGAAAAATATTTTTATAACAAAGTCGGTTTACAGAAAACGCTGGAAATTATTTTAAACTTTCTATATAAACCATTAGAGGTCGTAATTCGCTATGGTAATACGAACAATCACTCTTTCCTTTTAAATGTCCAATAATAGTAGGATAGTAATAAAAAAAAACGGTAATTTTGAACAAATTTTACAAAAGTTTTATCCAACACTTTTCGCTCTATTCAATAAAATAATTGGAAGGAGCGATTGAAAACCTTAACTTAATAAAACTATAACTACTGTGTGGTTCATCAGATTTTAAAAAACTTAGTGTCGATTAAAAGCTAATTGACTGTTTAGTAAAAAATTTCAATGTAGTTCTGATTCAGTTGTTTAAACCAGTACTAGGTGGCGTTGTTTAAACAGTAACCATTTTTTGGAAGTTTTCTTGAACAAGGAAATTTTATAATTTTTATACGTTATTTACAAAGAAAATTCCACACCTGTAATTTTGAACCAATCAAAATACGTGTTTTTGACAGATCACCATGGCAACGGAGGTATTTTAGTGAACATTTTTTTCTCGTGGGGTACCCAACAGCGAATTATACTGGAAATTTTTTGACGTTTACAATAACAGACCATTTTTGACAGACCGGTTTTTATTTGTTCACATAATAGGTTTAGTTTTGATACATTTTAGTTACAATGCTAAGGTGTTTTCTATATTCTTCGGCCACGTCTTTTCTTCTTAATGGCGAAAATGCAGGACTTTGGATGCTTTAAATTATGTGTCTATGTCTAATAAAATATATATAATATTTAGACACTAATTTATTCACCTTTTTCCCATTCAGCACTTTGAATTTTGCGTAGTTTAGGTGCAAATATTCGTGGACAATTCGGAACAAATTTTCGTTTTTCTAGTTGGAGCCACAATCCTCTATTAATCCGAGTAAGTAAGTCATGGTGCAATGATTGATCATTACATCAGACAATTTCACGCATATTTTGCATAGCGTATGATTTTCAAATCGATTCATTTTTAAAAAAATAGGTAATTTTGTTGGTTTTACTTGCTGTGCAATATTCTTTATCGCAACAAAACGCGAGTTATTTAATGTTTTGAACTGTCAAAATACAATGATCACAGCCTCCTACGATTGATGCTTGCTGACGCTGGTTACGAATTTCATACCATTTTAAAACGCATGTTAATAAAAACGCAGAAAAACAATTTTCTATCACTTGTAGTTATTCAAAACTTACGTAAAATTAAAGAATATACTATTTTCTATTTTCAAATGGTATTCCCATGCAACTACAATGAGTAGAAATAAGCAATTTGAAGGCCTAAATAATTGCAGCGAAACATTTTTTTACGTCGGGCCGCTTGACAACTTCAAAACTAAAATTATATTCGAGGTTAGGGTCTCACTTAGTTACCATGACAACTCAACATTCAAGGCGACAACACCTTTTATGTTTCACTGGTGACTTGGAGAAAATAATTTGCATTGTTGAGAAACGAAAAATAAATTTTAAAAATATTTAATTTTCAACCATAATTCGGCGTGGAATTTTCTTACCGAATACCACGCGAGGTCAAATTAATATCAGGAAATTTTTTCTCGCTCATGAATTTTCTAAATATTCATGAGCTCGAAAAAATTTCCGGAAATAATTTGACCTCTAGTGGTATTACTAGTGAGAATTCAATTCTGACAAGAAACAGTAAAATCCGTTCTTTTATTATTATCATACTAATATTCGATATTTAAAGGTTAAAAGTGATTTTTTGCATTACCATAGCCATCTAACGGATAAAATAGAAAAATGAAAATAATTTCCATTATTTTCTCTTGATCGACTTTGTTATAATACACAGGGTGTTTCAGCTTTAAACGGACACAGCTCAATGGGAGGTAGAGTACACTTAGCTGAGTTCAAAACACCCCTATACTAAGCCTTTAATCTTATTCGTTTTTGAGATATAGGCTGTTTTATGACTTTTTGCCAAAACTAAAATCGGCCATTTTGTTTGAACGGCTAGAGTAATTTTGATAAAATTTTGTACAAAAGTTACACTCTCTTAGGTTAATGAAAACCATAATTTAATTTTAAAAAATTCCAAGACCGGACTCTCTTTTTTTATATTGCTCTTCTTAGCTAGAATATCACCCTGTAAATTGGATTTTAATAAATGTTACTGCACATTTAAATAGTACATGGATCAAAAAATAAAATATTGTAATAATATTTAATGGCACCATCTTGATGTTTTTACAATAAATTTTTATAATGGCGACTTCATTATTATAAATCAGTATTTACAAAATTAAAATCAAATATTTTACCCTGTACTTTTAGAACCCTACACAAATTAGGTACCATCTTAATTTTTTTTTACTACAGCATTTTCCATTAGGAAATTGAACATCTACACATGACCGGGCTCACTTTATTTAATAAAGTAATAGAACAAACTAACGGAAACAAATAATTAATTAAAGCTAAAGTAGATTTTCAAAATGAACAACGTGGATGTGAATACACCTCTGCGAACGTTTTAACAGGTTTTTCACTGATTTGTCAATTATTTTTGGTTTATTTCTAATGTTGTTACATACATTGTTAATTTTTTCAATAACTGTGCTCGGGTATGTATTTCTTCGTTGTACACCTCTGATTTAAGGTAGCCCCATAAAAAATAATCCAGAGGTGTTAGATCTGGAGATCTTGGTGGCCAATTGACGGGACCGCCTCGACCTATCCATCTCTTTGGGAAACGCTGATTTAACTGTGCTTGGGTATTAAGTGATTTTTTAAAAATTCCACACCAAACATTTAATGTGTGTTCAAGTCGCTGGATGGGTCAAGGCGGTCCCGCCAATTGACCATCAAGATCTCCAGATATAACACCTCTGGATTATATTTTATGGGGCTACCTTAAATCAGAGGTGTTTAACGAAGAAATGAATACCCGAGCACAGTTATTGGAAAAAATTAATAATGTATGCAACAACATTAGAAATAAACCGGAAATAATTGACAAATCAGTGAAAAACCTGTTAAAATGTTCGCAGGGATGTATTGACGTTCACGGTGTTCATTTTGAAAATTTACTTTAGTTTAAATTAATTATTTGTTTCTGTTAGTTTGTTCTGTTACTTTATGAAATAAAGTGAGCCCGGTCCTATGTAGATAGTCAATTTCTTATTGGAAAATGCAGTAGTTAAAAATAAATTAAGAGTTTTAAAAGTACAGAGTAAAATATTTGATTTTAATTTGGAAATACTGATTTATAATAATGTAGTCGCCATTATAAAAATTTATTGTAAGAACATCAAGATGGTGCCATTAAATATTATTACATTGTTTCATTTTTTGATCCATGTACTATTTAAGTGTGCCGTAACATTTATTAAAATCCGATATACAGGGTGATATTCTAGCTAAGAAAGAGAGTCCGCTGCTGGAATTTTTCAAAATTAAATTATGGTTTTCATTAACCTAGGAGAGTAACTTGTACAAAATTTTATCAAAATGACTCTAGCCATTCAAACAAAATGGCCGATTTTAGTTTTGGCAAAAGTCATAAAACACCCTATATCTCAGAAACGAGTAAGATTAAAGGCTAAGTATAGAAGTGTTTTGAACTCAGCTAAGTGTACTCTACATCCCATTAGGCTGTGTCCGTTTAAAACTGAAACACCCTGTATAAAGGTCGTAGGATAAATAGTTTCTGAGATACAGCCGCTAAGAGTTCTTAATCAGATACCCTACCCTGACAAGTGAATAGATATTTTAAATACCTTTTAAATGAGGTGTCATTTGTTATAATGTCCCGTTTAAATTTATTGGTCACATCATCTGTTACCAGTAGTAGAGATGCTAACAGGCGTTTATTTTTATCATCCAAATTTCATCAGTCTAAGTACCTTTCAAAATATACGAAGGGGAGGGGACTTTTAAGTACCACTATATATATTAAAAATAATATCTAACGGAATGCAATCTTGATTATTACACCTTATACTCAACGTTCGTGACATTTTCAGAATGTGGTATCCCACGCGATGACATCAGAATAAAAACTTCTAACTTCCAGTATAACGCCTATAGTTTACGCATATATTTGGGTCGCTACAACTACTTCAAACTTCAAATAGTCGCTAGTTTCTTTCATGTATAACTTACTCCAAAGAATGAATCGTTATGTCTCTATTTTTGAATAGTGATACATTCCACCATCTGCGTTTTTTCCCTTTGTTCTTCTTCTTCTTCTTCTTCTTCTTCTTCTTCTTCTTCTTCTTCTTCTTCTTCTTCTTCTTCTTCTTCTTCTTCTTCTTCTTCTTCTTCTTCTTCTTCTTCTTCTTCTTCTTCTTCTTCTTCTTCTTCTTCTTCTTCTTCTTCTTCTTCTTCTTCTTCTTCTTCTTCTTCTTCTTCTTCTTCTTCTTCTTCTTCTTCTTCTTCTTCTTCTTCTTCTTCTTCTTCTTCTTCTTCTTCTTCTTTTTTTTTTTTCTTCTGCGCCATGATTATAAAAATAGTACTAGCTATTGCCAGATGATGATTGCCCTTCATATTTTCAAAGTTCATTGCTCATAAAATTAACGCTAACTAACTGCGAACATAAATCATAAATCAATCATGATGAATCATCCATGATGAATCGCGAATAAATGAATAGTCTGTAGCAAGCTTTATGTGTTCCTTTTCACGAAATTGGAACGCACCACTCAAAGGAACTTTATCTTTTTTTATACGGATCAAATCAACTTTCTTAAAATTTAATTTTTTTATTTAACATAGGAAAACTCTTTCAATTACCATTAATTTTATAAATGGCATAAAACATTGGCAAATATGATTATCGGATTAATTAACTTTTTAAGATGGTATAATTAGTATACAATAAAAGTAAGTAAAGAATAAAGAGCAGATCTAAAATTGTATATTTCTCTATTTAAAATTACGGTTTTCATGTATTTAATAATTTAAATTTTTTTTAAGGTGAGGAAAATGTAAATCCTTTTTATCTGACATTAATATATATGTATAATTCGAGAAAAAGAAAATTTTTATTTTCTTCATTTTAAATAAACTCCACTCACACATTGCTACCTCGAGTATTATTTTAAATTTTCCTTTAGACATACCTAATTGTTAGGAGATTGGTTCTTTCTTTTCATACTTTAGGACTATTTTTTAATCGAAATGTAAATCTTGTAAAACGTTGGTGATACAAAGTTAGTTAAATACAAAACAGTTGTAATTTTCAAGTGTAATCTAAATATGTATTCCATACTCTCTCTTTTTATCTCATATCTTTCTGCCTTATTAGGCCTCGCCATGGATCTATTCTCTTCCTGGATCCATTCCCTCCATTCTTTTTTTTCCTGACTAGTATTTTCATCTCTTTCAGTTTTTTCCTTTTATCAATCCGATCTTTTCAGTCTCGTCAATCCATTTCTTCCTGTGACTTCCTCATTGCCATTTTCTTGATTTTCCTAATTTAATTATTTATTTCAATATTTTATCTAGTTTCGTTCTTTATTGGGTAGAACTATATCAGTTTGTTTGTTTTAAACTTTCTCACTATTTGTTCCTGTTTAGTAATTCTCCTTGTATTTTCTTTCCTTACACTCTCCCATTTAGTTTTTCCCGCTTCTTTCCTAAAATGTTTCATTTTCATTATATTTATTTTTGTCTCACATTTTTTCTAAAGTACACAGTTTTAGCTAGAATAAGTTATTGTTGGTACTGTAATTATATTGTGAATTATCAGTTTTGTGTCTGTATCAATATCTTTATGTCCCTACATTGTTTTATTTAGGGAGTACATAGTTATAATATATTGGTTGACTAATTTGCCCTGTTTAACTATTTTGTATCCAATCATACTTTGTCTGTAAGTATTCATAATTTGTTACCAACAACGAACAACTACTAGACTAATTTTGTTTACAAAAATCGAATTTTGAGCATTCATGGTGTTATCCACATATTATTATGGGTGAGTAAGGAAAAGTGTTGTTACATGAATTGTTTATGCGTATAATTCGGAATATGCTTAACCTAAGGCACTAAAAAATACAAAATGGTTTAAATGGTCTATTAAGTAAGTATATTTGCTTTCTTAGTGTCAGTTTTTTATGTTTTATATTCTTTACTGGTAGCTGAAGGTGATTTACAGGAAAGTACACCATTTATTTACAGCCTGGCAACGGTATAAAGCAGGAATTATAGTAGTACGAGGTTCTTTCATCAAACGTGCACTTCGGAAAAACAAACTCGCACAAACCATCACCACCCAATTTAGCAGCCCTCTCGTTCTTTATTATGTGGCAACCGATGCGATAGCTCTATCTGCCTAATATAAACCACAATTATTTAAATGCTTGCAATGAATAAAAGCATTATTACTATTGAATGGACTAGTCTAGTAGGTTTTCGTCGTTGGTTGTTATTTTTGAGTATTATTATAATTCGGTAATATTTCTATCGTCTTCTCTGTTTTGCGTTTGCAATCATCAATTTAGTTGTAATTCAAAATATCAAAATCAGTTTCTGATAATTATATTCGACAAAAAACAATATAGTCCAATTTGTTTACTCCACTTCAGTCCGTTTATTTTGAAGAATAGATACAAATTATTTTCGTTAAAAATGAAATTGAGCTTATAATAGCGTATTTATTAAAAAAAAGGGAGAAATAGTCAACATTTCAGCAGATTTGAACCTTCATCACGTAAGTTTACTAGTACGGGTCTATATTTTGTCATGTCAAACATGTTTAGATTAGTAAATTCTGTATTATCTATCTTAATTATAAAAATGCCAATTTAATGATTTTAATCTTCAATAACATTTATTATATTATAACTGTGGGACATATAATATGTTAACCCAAAAATCCTTCAAAATAAAGATGAGACGCTTAATTATATTTGCACGTGAGAAAAATAAGGAGAGACGCTCGTGATTGGACAGATGGATACGCTCTACCACTTGTGGGCTGGCGCGCACTGTTCTACCTATATCTAATCAAAGCCATCGCTTTTATGTACCGTTCTTCTGCCATTTTTGTATGAGACATACTGTATAGTATTTCTGTATTAATCAATAAATGTATAAACACTCAATTTCCTAGGATGTGGTTTGGTATATACGGACCTATTCGATGGCTGCCTAGGTCAGCCTGCTTAAATCATGTCGATAATTTTGTATTGGGATATCTCAAAAATATAATTTATTATTATGGGGTGAAGTAAGGTAATTTCGTGACATAGGTAAGTTCGTGATAGAATTATAAAAATTTGTCAGCACAGCTATTGCTTTAGGTGGATGAATCCTTGGCTAGTGAAAGGTGTATGATGCTACTAGATTGCGCAACCTATCGCATTTGGATATCACGAACATATCAGTCATTAGAAAACTTTGTTTACATGTGGTGCGTATTACGTCGTAATTTTTCGCGGGTTTTTCAACTAGAAAGAGATCTGCTGTTTCAAAAGGAATTACCGAAAGGCAGGCTTATGAAATTTATACCAATTATAGTGTCTGAAATGGGAAATCTTCCTGTCAAATGCGATTTACAAATTTTAACTTAGTTTTACCGTAATTGCTTATTCCGTGGAGCTAATTTCTCACGTTTTTTTTACATGTGCTGAAGATGTTAAAATGCTAGGGTTGTTAAATTTTTTCGCACGCAGTAAAATTACCCCATATTCTAAGAATGTTTTATTTTTATGATTTACTACGAACCGTATGTAAAAAAGAACGTTATTGAACATATCACGAACTTACCTATTATCACGAATTTACCTATTGTTTGTAATTTCAGCTTTAACATGGAAGACAAAAAAAGAAAATATCGCAGTTATGAAATATCTGATTTAATAGAAGCTGGTAGGTCAGTAGAGGAAACAAACATGACAATCTATAGAGCAAGCAAAAAGACTGGGATACCATGGAGTACGCTGAAAGATTTTTTGTCAAAAAACCAAGACAACTAGCAACAAATAGGAAGGCCATATGCACTGACTCCAGAAATTGAAACGAAACTATTCAATTATATTATCAAGATGCAGGAACTAGGTTTTGGTCTAACAGTTGAAATGGTAAAAAAAACAGCTTTCGAATTGGCAAAAGAATCTGGTAGAGAAAATTTTTTCAAGGAAGGTAACAATTCTGCAAGTAAATGGTGGTGGTCACAATTCAAGAAGAGGTACAATCTTGCTTTAGGCGTTCCAGAAAATCTCGCAGCTTGTCGTGCCTCTATGGGTAATCCAGAGATAATACAGGACTACTTCGTAAAACTAGAAGCACTCATGGAGAAGCTAAACATGAAGAACATGCCGAGTAGAATATAGTTGTAACGTCTATTGGAAAACGATACATTTACAAGAGAACATATGCTGATAGGGGTGAGTCACATACACTTCTTGGTTGTATCTGTGCTGACGGGACATGGATTCCTTTCCTAATTATTTTTAAAGGAATTCGCTGGAATAATAATTTAAAATCAGACTGTCTTCCTGGTACACTAGTTAAACTGTCTCCTAAGGGTTGGATCAACACTGATTTATTTCTGGAGTAGTTCCAATTCTTTATTAAACCAATTCCTCCAGCTCGTCCTGTTATCCTTCTGATGGATTCTCATGCCTCTCATATAAATGCCACAGTAATTTCTCTAGCTAAAGAGAATCACATTTATTTATTTACTTTTCCGGCGCACACATCTCATTTGCTTCAACCCCTAGATGCGGGCGTGTATAAATCTCTTAAGACCAATTGGTCTAAGAATTTAAACGATTTTATGAGAGAACATCCTACAGAAAAACCCAACAGGCAAAATTTTCACTCTCTGTTAAATCCAACATTTGTCGCAAGTTTTTGTCGTTCCAATATCACAAATGCTTTTCGAAAAACTGGGGCGTGTCCATTTGACAAAGACGCTATTCCTAGAGAGGCTGTTGCTCCGTCTATACTTACCAATAAATCAGCTCCTCAAGACCAGTTTTTGCAGATGAAACTGAGCCAGCCACTGCAACTGATCAGAAGCAGTTATTGTCTCTACCAGTGGCACCCAGTGCATCCGATGTTCCTGCCAAAGCAAACCAAAGGAAACGGGATTCGAAAGCTAAATGTCCCAATGATTTTGATGATGTTTCCTCACTAAACGAACCTTCTACGTCAGGTACTAATAGCTCTAAAGTCAAAGAAAAATCTGCAATGAACGTCAAGACTCAGTCGTCTACTTTCAAAGCCAAGACTATTTCTGAAAAGAAAGTTCCCCAACAGCAGAATGACAATGTGGATGACTGGAGGTGTGGTGTTTGAGAAGGAAGTTACTTGGAAGATTGTAAGAAGAAGAATGGAGCATGGTGGATACAGTGTTCCTACTGTTTAGTACCATATCACTTTAAATGTCAAGCATCCGAGAAACATACTGTTTTTATGTGCGATAGTTGCGCTGGTACTAGCAGCGATGACTTAGATTAAAACTTTACGCATAAAGTGATACATTGTAACTTGTAACCGATAATAAAACCGTATCTTACAATTTTTAGCACTAACTGTTGTCACAAATATACCTACCCCATATCACGAAATAAGATATCCTATCACGAAATTACCTTTCCTTGACTATGTTATTTTAAAACTTTTTTTTAGTGAGTTTCTAAGTTTTTTAATAAAAAAATACCAAAATCTAAAGCCAAACGGTAAGGTCTTAGCTCCCTTACAATTATAGCAAAAACGCATGCTATTTTCATTACTTTCAAACGACTAAACTATAATCATCACGAACATACCATACTTCACCCTATTCCAAATAATCCAAATTGGCAATGCTGTACGAAAATTAATAATTGGTTTAATTTTATAACTTCAGATATATGGTATCTGCCAGTATAGCTCAAGCGGGGGACAATATTGGATATTGTATTCGAGAAGAAGCAGGACATTTTTAGCAACTATTTTTTTTCTGGTAGTTACTGTTGTTTTTTTTTATTAAATTATTTTTGTAATTACCAGTAAAATTAACATTTACCTTAAGATAATTTTAAAATGTACCTAGCTACTTTTTTCCAATAATTCAACATCGTTATATTACTTTTAATCTTTTGAAATAATGATTAATTATTATATGTTATTACCTGTATGCGCCACTGAGCATATACTAAAATGATATATTGGAATAATGCAGTTCCGTATTCAAATAAATAAATTAATGATGGCGATATACTTACGAAATTTTCCACTGAAGTGAAATAAAAAATTGGACTAAACTGTATTTTGTAGAACATCTCAGAAACCACCTTGATATTTTGGATTTCACAACAACAACACTTTTTCATTTAACCAACTTTGTATTACTAACGATAGTAACACATTTAAATTAAAAAGTGGAAATCATGTATACCATGATTTATACAATTCCACAGTCTTGTTTTATGCCACAAAATTTATCAATAAATTCTCATATTCTTCGATTTAGTTTTATGATGTGAATGAAAGTAAAAAGTCATTAATAATTATACCAACATAAAATTGTAATGCCTACAATAACAAGAGTTTTAATTTAATTGATGAAAAACAAACAGATAATATTAAACTAAAATCACACGAAATAGAGGTAACATTAATTAAAAAATTAGGTAATAGGCCAACAAAATATCTACATTTAGACCTTTTTGTTGCCACAATTATAAATTTTCCCGCATTATAAATCATATTCATATTTGATTTGTTTACACAAACGTCTATAAGGAAGAACATTGAATGAACAAAATAATTATATATCATGAGAATGAGCACTCAAAACATTTTTCTCACTACTACCCTACATTTTCTTAGTTCATATGCGGGCTCGGCGACCTGATATTCCCCTGTGGAGACGCCATGTGGGGGGGCGGATGCTGGGGATTGAGTCCGAAGGGGCCCATCGGTGGTCTGGCACCCAGTAGAGACGCCAGAGGGTGCGTCCCTGGGGAAAAGTAGCCCTGTAGGGCGGGATGGGGGTACAGAGCATGGGGGTGGCGAGAAAGAGAAGCCATTTTTAATTTTTCCAGTTCTGCCTCTTGAAGACGTTTCGCTTTAGCTCGACGATTTTGAAACCAGATTTTCACCTGAAATAGAAATAAAAAATGTGTAACAATAAAGTAGAAAAATAGATACAATCCAAAAATTAAATATACTCCATTAACAAACTTTATGAATCTCTTTTGTTAATTTAGTTTTCTTTGAGATGATACGAGTAGCAAATTTCTGTCATTATTGACAATCATTTTAATACCGAAACATATTGTATTTTTCTGTTCAACTATATTAAAATTTGTTAACTTTATATAAACTACTGTTTATTTTACATATTTATCTAATATTTTAACAAAATGATTGATTTTTAGTAAAGAATATTCTTGTCATAATAATAATAATAATAATATTCTTAAAATAAAAAAAAATATTAGTAAAAGGTAATTTATAAATTGTACTGATATCATGGCCACAGTAGCACACTCCAATATTCGTATCATTAACTAATTTTGATAGATGTCATGTATGTGTAATATTTAAGAATCCTTTTGTTCAACAGATGTAGCAATATTCCATATTTAATAGTTCTTTTGCTCAACAGATGAAGTAATAATTCAATTTATTATTTATCCGGTCCACTTTGGATATCTAATCGACATGACAACACTACGCAGTCAAACGGTTACTGTTAGCGCAGTTAAACGGTTACTGTAATAATAACTTCATCCACAGCGCGATAAACAAACGAGATTCTTGACCTTGAAAAATATTTTTCAGGTATCAGGTAAATAACAGTTTTTGATTTAGATTCGGGATATCGATATATTTACTTAGTCGTTCTTCGTTGTGTCCAGCAAGGGCGTAAATAAGGGGGTTATGGGGGTAATTACCCCCAAGCGATAGTTCAACATCATTATTTAACATTTATATTAAACAAAAATAGAAAGATAAATAAATACAATAAAACAAAGAGTTTCTCAAACATTGTCATCTAAAATAAAAATATTTCTGTAAATTCTGTAAAAGAATAAATTACCGTAAATTGGGGACTCTACGTTAAAGACTTTTACTTAAAAATATGTATATGTTAGTTAATCATCATTATTAGTTAATATACTATATATATTTCGATAATTTACGATAATCGATTGGCGTAAAATCAAATGCTAAGAAAACACCCTATATTTCACAAAAGTTAAGATTAATAATTATTCCTCATGCAATTTTTCACAAAAAAGGGACACTCTGTTGAAACCTGTAGAACATTTCATTTCCGAGGTGTTTTAGTTTTAGTTCTACAAAAACAAATTTATCGAAATAGAGTGTGTTAAATAATAATAATGATTAACTGACATATTCATATTTTTAAGTTAAAGTTTTTACGGTAACGGAAGTTATTTAGAAAATTATGCATTTATGAAATTCACTTTATCACCCTGCAGATTGAAAACTGAGACGTTTATAGGAAAATTATGTTTAGCTTTTCTTTATAATTAGTTAAGATCTACAAATTTCAAAAATTACGGTACCCCATTCTGAAACACCCTGTATACAGGGTGCCCTGAAATTAGACGGTCATAATTTAACAGCGTAATCTACATCATAAAATAGGAGTAAAGGTTCATGTAAACGTAGGTCCGAAAACGTTTCGTTTTCAAGTTACAGGGTGTTACAAGTGAAGTCCAAATAGCACATTTTTGTAAATATTTTCTAAAATTTCTTTAGTCACTAGTTTTCCAAAGTTAAAAATAGTTAAATTTCTGATTCCACAGGCCTACTAATTATTGTTCACACTCGAATAAGATAACATTACTTATCATGAAATTTTCAAATGCTTTTTTCTTGAAAATGGTGCGTCCTAGCGAGATCCAACAAAAGTTGCTTTATTATAAAGAAAATATTGGTTTTAAAAATTTTATAGTCAAAAATTTTAAAAACTGTCAACAAAAAACTTAGGGCAATTTTACCCTAAGCCCCCCATAATTTACCCACCTATGAAGATGATCAAAAACTGGGGTATAGTCCATTAAATAGAGCGTAAAAAGGTTAGCATTTTAACCAAATTTCACTTAGTTATCTTTAAACGTTTAGAAAATATTTACAAAAGTGTGTCATCAGGACTTCACTTTTAACACCCTGTATCTCGGAAAAGAAACATTTTCGGACCTATGTTTATATGAAATTTTACTCCTATTTTAGGATGTAGATTACGCTGTTAAAATATGACCGTCTAATTTTGGGATATAAATAAAAATTTAAAAACAACTTGATTATAAAACTCATACATCTTTTTTCTGGAAATACACATATGAACTCTAGACGTTGCATTTTGCATTGTTACCATATTTTAATATAACACGCTGCGCATTCACCAATAATGTAAATAGTGTTACCTTCCAAGAAAACAACCTAGCTACGGGCTTGGTGTCCAGTTAAAGGTCTTGGTATCATTAAGTAGGGACCTATTATACATGGTGTTTCGTTAAAAATGGGACATAGAACAACTGAAGATTCTCTGATAAAAATATGACAACTAAACGAAGCATGCTTAGATAAAATGTTTCTCGTTTTCGAAATACGGTGTTAAAATTTTAAAATCCAAAAATTATTTATGGCTATATTTTTTTATTATTTCTGGCAAACGTTTTTGGTGTTAAAATATCCTGTCAGAACTAAAATTAGTTACATAAATTAACTTTTCCAGTGGCGTACAGCATTGGTAAGTAATGCCTTTTATGCCTCCTAAATTTATACAAAAAGTTATTTTAACAGAGCTTGAGAAAGTTATTAACAGTTCAAAAATTTATCAATGTGCAAATGTTTGTTAGTATTAGCTAATAACAATGAATTTTATATTTTAAGGTTCATTGATAAATTAATCGAGTTGCACAGTAAATATCGACTATTCAAAATAAAACTTACTTGGGTTTCAGTAAGCCTTAGCGAACTAGAAAATTCTGCTCTTTCTGCTATACTAAGGTACTGCTTGTCACGGAATTTTTTTTCTAAAGCTAGTAACTGTTGGGTAGTGAACGGAGTCCTAGGTTTTCTATTTGGTTTATGCTTCCGTAAATTACATTTCAGTTTTGGTGGTTCACCATTTGAATCAACTGTAACAAAGAAAAAGCAATTATTATAAAAAAACAGGAAAAGTGCAAGTCGTATTTTGCGCAATAGTGTTCAGTATCGTAGTTATTTTAAAATAAGTACTTCTTCTGCTAGAATTTACTTGACTAGTGTTAGAACGATTAAGAATCGGTTTATTCTATCCTATAAAATTGGAAAATAAACAACAAAGGATAGGCCCGTTTTATTATTTTTACTACTCCAAACAAACCATATATTGAGGCACTACAAACCCCAGGTAATTTTTAATTATCGAACAAGAAGATAAGACCATTGAGCATATCCTCTACGATTGCTGGGTGCTCTCATTTATTAGAAGATTTGTGTTTGGCGAGTATCGGATAACAAAGGCCGACATAAGAAAAGCATCTCTTGGCGACGTTGTCAACTACATTAAATTTGTAGGCTGGCTCACGAGCTAAGAGGTGCCCATCATCATAGGAGGATGCACAATGGGTCTAGTGAGGCCTAAGTACCGTGGGGGTAATCTACCTATACACACACAGAGACATCATCGCGAAAATAGTCAAAACGGATTCAGCGGGCCCCAAAACGAAAAAAAATCATGATTCTTATTACAGGCGAGAAAAGTTCGGAAAACCTAACCCACCACCATTATCGAAACAGTAACGCACTGCGATTTGTAGTCTGGATGCTATATTAGCAGAAATTAAATTACTACTAATACGACACCCAACAAATCCTAAAACAAGTTATGCACATTAATTAAAAATTCGCATGGTATGCCCTAGGATTCGCAGCCGTATTTCATTAACCACTGAAAGGCCCGTAAATGAATACATATTGCTCTAACATACTTCGCTACCGAGTTGATATTTAATTACTAACATTTAATTACTGACATTTAATTACTGACATTTAATTACTGACATTTAATTACTGACATTTAATTACTGACATTTAATTACTGACATTTAATTACTAACATTTAATTAATAACATTTCATTACTGACATTTAATTACTAACATTTAATTACTAACATTTAATTACTGGCATTTAATTACAGACATTTAACTACTGGTATTTATTTACTGACATTTAATTACTAACATTTAAATACTGACATTTAATTACTGACATTTAATTACTGACATTTAATTACTGACATTTAATTACTGCCATTTACTTACTGATGTTGAATAATTATCAGTATTTATTTGTTCTTTTATCTATTTAATAATTCGTTTTCAGTCAAATAATAACGCCATTTTGCCCTACTAATGAGAGACGAAATACTTTATTACTTCTTTTTTAATTAAAAACGCCCAATTGATTTTTTAGATGTAATATATTATTCTAGTTGCCAATTACGTAGGACTTTTGATTCAGATAACGAAGTTATAAAATAAGGCAATAATAATTAGTAAGATATATTGCAACTCACTGTCAACACACCTGTTCAAAATAATTTGTATTCGATCAGTACAATCAATTTGTAAAATATTTTGTTTGAAAGAAAAACAGGACCGTAACCACTAATGAGGTTTTTACATACCGTGTTGAAGGAATAAAATGAATTTACCTATAACCAGTCAGTGTAGTAAATAACTGCAAGTTTTTAATCAAATAATTGAGTGCGTACTGAAATTAAGTAATAATAATTAATAATTATAAAAAGTACTTCTATTTATGGAGTATCTAGAATTTCAGTAATGCATATAAGGTAATGCAAATACGTGTAAGGTTTTAATAAAATCGTTCATAATTGTTGAATATATAGGGTGTCACTGAAATTCATAATATGTACATTATTAAAATATACTATAATAGTAAACTCTTCTGATATCATTTTTAAAAATACCTACGATTAAAGAAGTAGTTGCATTTTGTACAACATTCGCGTTGTAGCCTTTTAGAATTTCCGTGGGTGTTTTTAAATAATTTACTAACACTAAATGGCGAAATTTAAAAAGAAAGAAAAATAAAACTTGAGGCTGGTCAAAAACTAAACGTAGAAATATGATGAGAAAAAGAAGTAAATTGATCCATTTTTATTGGCATAGAGACATTCATTCTAGTAATGTGAATTTGGTTGAATCTTTCATTGTTGACACCGAAATTTAATACAAAAAAAGTCTACAAAAATCCCCTGTTTCTTGGTTTAATGAACATGTTAAAGAAATGAGATGTAGGTACTTTAGCTAATCTTAAAATACTAGCGGATTCGACTAGAGACCAACAGGCTTTTGATGCTTTTAAAGCATATAAAAAACATTATAGTAGTCATAAAAATTAGTAAAAATCAGCATACGACAATTTTATATTTGCATCCAAAGCTTTTTAAAAAATACATAATTTTAAAAGAAATCATAGTCAAACTAGTTCCAATTTCACAAACATATCATCAGAAAATTTCAATGATTTTTTTACAAGCGTCACTGGAAGGAACATGCTCATCTATACAGATAGCAGACAAGCACTACTCACCCTGAACAGACCAGGAATTTATTCGGGGTTAATACTAGAATGTCACGAAGCTTTGGCCGAAGTATCCATCAACAATGTGGTCACCTTAAGATGGATTAAAGGTCACGCCACATCGAAAGGTAACCGTCTTGCTGATTCACTAGCCAAGAAAGCAGCCAGCCAAATACTTTTTCGACCTGGCCCTTCTATTGGCCTGAGAAAATCGGTAGTGACAGACCTAATCAAAGAACATTCCCTTGTGAAATTCAAGGAAAGATGGGATGAAACAAGTAACTGCAGAGTTGACAGGGAGCTCTTAAGTTTTCCTGACAACACTGTAGCAAACAAATACTTGACTATGACTAGACAGAATCTGCGTCTAGTCACAGGCATTCTAACTGGTCATTGCCAAGTACGAAAGCATCTCTATAGCATGGGGCTGTCAGAATTCGCACTCTGCAGAAGGTGCGAACAAGAAGATTAGACCATCGACGCTCTCATTTATTAGAAGATTTGTGTTTGGCGAGTATTAGCTAACACCGGCCGATATAAGAGAAGCACCTCTTGGCGACGTTGTCAACTACATTAAATTTGTAGGCTGGCTCACGAGCTAGGAGGTGTCTATCTTCTCAGGAGGATGCACAATGGGCCTAATAAGGCCTATGTGCCGTGGGGTAACCCACCCTCCACACATTACAGATACAGATACAAGCGTGGCTGACAATGTAATACAGTCTCTTCCTACTGCCTCAAATATTGTTTTACTTAACTTCAAAAATTATCCTGTCCGTGTAGTTCTTTTTTTTGTACTCAGCAACTAAATTGGAGATTTTGAAAGCGATTAATGCCTTAAAAGACTCAAATTGTATGGATACTTATGAGATAAATAGTCGAATTATAAAAAAACAGAAATAATTTTTGTACCACTAACTAATCTTGTAAACGTAATCTTAAGAACTGGAATATTTCCAGATGTTTTCAAATATTCAAAAGTTATTCCGCTTCTAAAAAAAGGAGATAGCTCTGCTCCTAATAACAATAGGCCAATTTTTATAACCAGCGTTTTCGGTAAAGTAGTAGAAAAGGTTATGAAGCAGAGGCTCAATGATAACCTTAATAAAAATAATTTCTTTTGCGAATAACAATATGGTTTCCGTAATGAACAGTCCACCATTCAAGCAGTTCTCAAAGTTATTAGTGGCATAGCTGAGGGCCTAAAAAAAGGCGAACACACTGCGATTATACTATGTGATCTTTCGAGGACCTTCGACTGTTTCTCTCACGACATTCTGTTGGAAAAACTAAATTATTATGAAATTAGAGGTGTACCCCTGTCACTCATTTTTCTTATCTGAAAAATAGATCGCAGGCTCTATATTTTAGTAATACCTCACGTAAGCTTAAAATGATTACTCATGAAGTGCCACAAGGTTCTGTTCTTGGGCTTCTACTGTTTATTATATACATCAACGATCTAATTAACCCTTGCAAACCTATTCTTTTTGCCGACGATACGACATCTATCTCAACTGGAAAAGATCAATTTATTCTATCAAATTCTACTGAGGGTAGTATTGAATTGTTAAAAAAAAGGTTCGGTGCACATAAGCTTATGCTAAATGATACAAAAACTCAAAACCTTAATTTTGGATCTGGTAGTTTATCATCGGAACTTGACAGTGTCAAACTGTTAGGAATAAAACTTAATATTAATCTTTCATGGACCTGCCATATCGATATGATTGCTAAAAGATTGTCTAGTTTGTTGTGTTTACTTCGGAGTTTGGCCTCATTTACCAATTTTCGATGTTTTAAAAGTGGTATATTTTTCATTTTTACATTTTCAGATGTTACGGAATTATCCATTACTATCTTAGCGAATGTTGGGTACCGTGAGCACTGTCAATCACTCTTTTTATTAATATGACACTACAATCACTACTTATTTTTAATACAGTTCTCGAAATTCACAAAAATAGTGCAAATCTACTGAAGCAGTCTGATTTCGATTATCTAAATCGCAAAAAAATTCACTAAACTTTAACTTATATAATATTTCTGCTTGAAATGTGCTTTTATTCAGTCAGTGAATAAACAGACCATTTTCAAAATTTAAATTGTACATATAAGTTATGTTAATTATATTATTGTTTATTACTCTCTTTATATCTGTCTAATATTTTGTACTTTGTTTTTTATATTATTTTGTTCTAGGAACATATTTTATTTATTTGTGACTTGCTACAAATGTACTATTTGTATATAACGTAGTGAAAAACAATTATATTATATTCCACCAATCGACCTACGTTGCCATTTAAAAAAATTAAACATAGCGGCGGTAAGCTAAGCACTGTAACGGTTGGAACCGTTTTCGGTATTTAAACCCAAACATTGTAACGGTTGGAACCGTTTTCGTTATTTTGCCTTGCGTCAAAAGTTCGTAATTCATTTCGATTCGTATCTGTCAACAAGCAAGTTGATTTAAATTTAAAATTATCTAGGTTATCCGATGTACTAAATAAAGTTTATCTATCGTATAGGCCGTTTGATTTTGTAAGGTAAGTTTGAATACCGATATATTGTTGAAAATATATATTTTCTACAAAGATTTTTAATTAAAATGTCAAATTTGAAACATAACCTCAATACTTAAATAACACATGAATAACACGTTTTGTATAATATTATATATTGTTTTGTTTGGAAGAGATAATATGCTTTACTATATTTAAATATGTTAAATAAGATTTTTCCTTTTCATATTAATTTTAGTCTCTGTGAAACTATTCACTTAATAGTTTAAATTGTTCAATTATTAGTTAAAGGCATTTTATCTGGTTCCTATATAAATCTCCTAGTTCCTTTCTTGATATTTTTACCTTTTTCTTGTAGCCTGGCTGTATTTAGACGGTTTAGAAGTTTAGTTCAAGCTGTATCGAAGAGGTTCATTTCAAGTCATAGTTTAGAAGTTTAATTCAAGCTATATCTAAACTGTTTATGGTGATTTCTATCAAGAAGTTTATTTCAAGCTATTTTAAGAGGTTTGGTTCGAGTTACATCTAAAGAAGCTTCTGAAGATTTAATTTTATGAAGATTTATACCTAGGAGTTTGGTGCTATCCAAAGAGTATCGTTCGAGTCCCTTTGAAGAAGGCCTATACAAATCACTCCTTATATAATACCTCTTGTTACAACAGATAAGTCTATTTTTAATAAATCATCTAAATTTTAATAAGTAAACCTCTGTGAGTTAGAATTTGTTACTACCTTATCTAAAACTTTGTTTAATTATAATATCTTATTGGTTAGTGATTTTCTATATTTTTATCACTAATCGATAGTCAAGTTTAGTAAGTTTTATATATAGTGGTGTCCAACATTCTTTTTCAAAGTAATACGAGTTATTTAATAACCTGACCCACTCCCAAAATCATTAGATAAAAATAACAAGTATCATATTACAACGCTGACGTCACATAAAATTGACATGTCCTTTAAAAATGCAGAATATAATTTCATTCATCAGCCTACAATTTCATACCTTGTTGCCAGACTTTTTGGCTACCCTACGGCAATATTTCAATGAAGCTGTTATCTTGAATATTTAAAACCACTACATACAGCAACCATGTTTAAAAATGAAAATACCAGGAAAAATAATTTGTTAGGTACCTAAACATCTAAATTAAAACGTCAAGACAGGTTAACAAATTCGTAATTTTTATTTGGTTTTAATTACACTGCAATAATAAATACGAATAAATTAGCAATTTTTTAACCGTTTCAACGACTCCTAAAATAAAAACGTAATTAATTGTTTTAAATGGTCAATAAATTTCAACAAAATTGTGGAAATGACCTTGGTACTTAATATTCCTGAGGTAATAAAAAAGTAGCACGAAATTCTGTATTTCGACTAATTAGTAATTTATTAATTTTTATTTTTCTTTGCATAATTAATTAATCGATTAAAATCTCAACTTCTTGTTTACAAATTAATTTTATCTAAAAAAGGTTTATAATTCAGGCAGTGTTAAAAATTGTTAAAATTTGTTAAATTAACTATTCCTACCCAATAAGTAATACGAGTAACGATTTACAAATTATTCGCTATTTTAATAGTTTATTTTTAGTTTTAGAAAGGTTTTTATTGTTATTCTAAACTAATCCAACAATAGCAGCAATAAAAAATTTAAATCTAACCCAACTTGTTACTAAATATCTTTAAACTTAAACTTTAAGGGTCTTGTTCATTAGTAGTTCCATAGGCTCTAATACAAATTTACTGCTGTTACACAACCGTCCTTAATCTTCCTAGCCACGAAGACAAGAAAAAGGCAACGTTGCGATGAGGGTTTTTATTTCTTTCTTTGGCCCAAATATGCAAGATAAAAAAATCTAACAAGACATTTTAAAACTTTCATCCAGGACACCCGCGTTCGAGTAAAATAGTTGTATAGTATATTAGTGTATTTAATACAGAATTAAATTTTAAAAATTTGATGGTAGTGTTGAAGAAGTGTAGGATAATTGTTTGATAGTGATATACAATAAACAAAATTGCAGTTTAACTAAAGAAAACTAAGGGTTTTATCTCGAGTTTTATGCATTTAAAATGGCTGAACTAAACACACTAAATAGTGTGTTTAAAATTGTGTTCTTAGAGTTTTTAAGTTTGAATAATAGGTGTCTCCATCAATACTTTTGATAAAAAAATACATGCAGTAGGTTGGCACCTACAACTTGAATTTAAGGATTTATGGTTAAGTGACTATTTTATTTAATTTTTAAAATGATTAGAATGTGTTATGTTCCTAGTTGCAAATCCAACTATAGAAGTACTTTACTAAAGACTGCTAATAAAGGTGTATTTGTTTTTAAGTTTTCTAAAGATGAATATTTAAAGAAAAACTCCATTCCAAGGAATTACTGGATCCCTTCAAAAAAGAAGCAGTTTTTTTACATTTTCCAGGTAGTGACATTATACAAGAAGATAATTATCTTAAATTAGATGGTACTCTAACTATAACTTTTGTTAAGGCAAAATTAAAGGATAATGCATGTCCCTGAATTTTCCAAATTTGCCAAAATACCTCTAAAAACCCGTATCCGCTCCAAGAAAAAATCCAGACGAAAAAGCCTCTATTGAGGGGATTTAATTTTAAATTTTAATAAAAAGACAAAGTTTCGGAGAGCTGGACGAGTAAAATCATAGGGGATCTTATAATATATTTTTATACAGTTGACTCTTCAAAGGGATGTCTTAAGATTGTAAATCAATTTTAATTTATAATAAATAATATGATAGTAAACATTTTTGTTAATAATGGCAACGAAATGTGTTTTAATGAGCTTAAATGGATTTTATCAGTAGATATAAAACTATGTAGATGGTCACAGCAAAAAAACTTGTCTTAAAATTATTTTATTGAAAAAGGAATAGAATTTTCAAACAAAGTTTTAAATGAACAAAATTTAGGAGGTTGCAACGATAAGTTTGAAAATAGTTCAAATTTAGAAATATTAATAGATCAGATTAACTTTGCTTATTTTAAACAAAATAAATATTCAACTTGTATTATGATACGGTCTTTTATGCTTCTCCTTGCGCAAGCGCAAGCATATGAATTCAGGAGAACATATTTATCACTACCAACTAAAATGTATTTACAATAGTTATCAAATCGATGGCGTAGGTGTCTATAGCAATTTTATGGTAACAGATACACTGGCTTTGAATTCGACAGAAGCCCATCTCTATAGTATGGATTTTGTATTCGCAGAAATTTCATTTCTGTTGATATGACATCCAGATTTTAAAAATCGTAGTGCGTTACCGTTTTGATGATGGTGGGGGGGGGGGGGGGGGGGAGGGGTTGGGTCCCATGTTTTCCTCACCTGTAAGTCGAATGGCACCATCAATCATCTTTAAGTTGCTCCATAGCGCTACGCAAATAATAATAGCGGTCTCTTCCCCGCACAAGCTCGGCTTTTGAGGTAAAAATTAACTCGTAAGGGGATGAATTAGAAAGAGTATTATTATTACTTATAATATTATTATTATTATTATTTGTAGCTTGATGTTTATCGGTATATTTTTACAGGCATGCGTCGGCCTTCACGGGAAGACACATGTTCTGCGGTCACGTGTCTATAAATTATCTGACTATGTGTAGTATCCATGATTACCGACTTTTGCATTATGTGGTAAGAATTTGCTAGGATACCCAATTTTAATAGGTTGCCTTCAAGGTTTGTGGGTACCAGTCCCATAGCAGAAATAATAAGTGGAATAACTTCTACGCGTTCCAATTTCTAAAGGCCCTTGATTTCTCGACATAGCGGTAGGTCTATTTTTTCTTTTTTTTTTTGTCCATATTGTTGTTGTTTGATACTGATGAATCGACCAGATTGTCTTCAATGTTGTGCACTCTACAGAGTTTTTGATACACTACAGCTGCTACTTTGTTGTATCTTTCCAGGTATTTATGGTTGGTTTTTTAAGCATTGGCAGGCAGAAATAATATGTTCTATTGTTTCAAAATTCAAGTTGCACTTTCGACATTTGTCCGTACCGATATTTTCTTTTTATACATATTTGCGATGGTTTTTTGTATTGGAAACATTGTCTTGGACGCCTAGGGTAAAACCCTTTGTTGCTTGGTACAGATCGGTGATATTATTCCTCAAGAAATATTCTCTTAGTGACATTGCTTGTTGTGCTGATGTCATTTTTGTTCGTATTTGTCGATTTATGTTTTCCAACTCTGTGTAAATTCAATTTACAACTCCAAACTAACAGGATAAAGTTGCATAGCTGTTTATTGTTTTAGTAAGTCGCGATAAGTTCAGTTCTGTTTTAAGTAAGGGGATTAACCGAGATATAAACTTTTTGATAAACTTTTCTTTAATTAATTTGTCCAACTTTATTCGTCTGAAAGTAGCCGTCACAGTATTTGTGTTTTAAAAGAAATCATTGAGTATTGTAATATTATATATTCCCAGGGAAATTTACAACCGAAAAAATAGAAAACCTTTTTGGACAATATAGATTTTTGTATGGTTTTAATTATAATGATTAGACTCAAACATGTAGTTAGGAAAGCCTGTGAGATTACTTTTTCATTTGCGGAAATTCAGAAGCAAATTGACAGCTGCAATGACTCCGATTTTGACTGGTATATACCAAAATCATACGTAAATATAGGTAAATTTTTAATTATATTAGAAGGGGACTATTTAAGTAAATGCGAAATTGATGAAAATAAAGGTAGAAATGCTAATGTTATGTTAGGACGGCTGAGTTCCTTATCTTAATATTTAATGAAACCTAATTTGAATCAACTGAAAGTCCTCTTTATTTTTCCCAACGTCTCTATTGCATTACAAGTCCTAATGCCTTCTCTTCTCTCATTATGCATTGCAATGCTTCTTGAATAACCAATCAAATTAAACGAATTACTTCGTATTGCTTAGTTGTCAATAAAGGTAACATAGTTAATTTCATAGTTCTGCGTTAACAATTAATTACAATATTATGATATATGTATATATTTACAAATAATTAAATTATTAAGCCTATTTTAAACTTAATAGATAAGGCCGGCATTACACTTACAGCGGGTACTTCAATAATATACAACGTAGTGGTTTAAAAGTATCAACCGCTTTTGTAAAATCTGTTTGCAAATGTGTGCAATTTTTGAATAAATTATTAACGATCCAATGACAGAATGCGCTTATTTGCAAACGAGCAGTCAGAAAATTATTTTATGTAATTTTAATGTAAAAAGCATCAAACAAGGCCAGTTTTTGAGTAATTTTTTTTCTCAATGTGCACGCGGAAAAAAATACACCAATATTTTGCGTATGCTTTGTTCAATTTTTTCTAACGATTTACTTAATAATTATGTAAAGAAAAAGAATAATCACACTGCAACTAATAAATCAGAATTTAAAAACAAAGAATGCTTTTTTACTTTTGCGCCGGTCCTAACAAGCGCCGGTAGACGCCCAAAGGCGCTGGTCCTAACGTTGACAGTCGTCGGTTCTAGCACCGATGGGCGCCGCCGCGGTTGTTTTTTAACAATTTGAAATATCCAAAGGATTGAAAAGGCCAGAATTTATTAATCTACTTATTAATGTTTTCTGTAAATCATAAGTACATGACGAAAGCGCCCATACCCAGAAAAACATAATATTTTATGTGATATTGCATTGTTATGAGGATATTAAGGTACCTCGTATTTCGCAATTGGCTGACTCCAGCCCCTGCCTCTTTTTTATTATTCCAGGATTGCAGGAATAATTAAGTGAAAAAAACGGAGACTGAGAGAGTGTTGCATAATAAAATATGCAGTACTTATTATTTTTTATAAGGCATAGCCATATTTTCACAGCCAACATGTGGCAACTACGATATCCCCGCTATCGCTGTTCTGTCTAGATTTGTTACTGATATTCGGTTCGGCTAATATCTCATCACAATATCTTCTAATTCAAGTCGACGACTGGCTGTTGCCCTGTTGCTATTTTATTAATTTATATACTAGTCGTATGCCTAACAGAAGAAAATAAGTACGTTTACTTTTACTTAATACCTTCTGCTTAATAACATTTTTTTTTCTAAATACAAATTTATAGTTAATGAGTTTGTAACTCTGTACCTAATTATTCGAAATTTTTAGCAATGATGTTACCGCCTAAATTGCAATTAAATTTACAATTCGTGCTCGTTGGCAAGCGCGTCGCCACAATCAATGCACACGGAACGTGCTTCCAGAAATGTGTACTCGGCAGGCGTCGTGATTGTCCAAGTAGAAAAATGTCATTTAGGAATAACCAGTAATCAACAGGACGACGGTAATAGAGAAAACAATATGGAATGCAAGAGTTGCAGAAATTGCTGACTGTGCTGCTATTCCATCATTTGTACATATATGTAAAAAGAGGTTTACCCAAAAATGTCATTAACATATAAATGTTTGCTGACAATTCCAATTTCAGAAGTAGCCTGCGAGAGATTTTCCAAACTGACGTACTTGAAAAACCGACAGTCAAAACCGACGACATATACAAAACGATATATTAAATACAATAGAAAATGTCGAAGTCATTGACCGATTAAACTGTTATTTAGACTGCAAAACTTTATGTATTTTCCAATGGAATATTCAGTGCGATCTGAGTGTATTCTTACTTTCTTCTTTTCCATGTCGATAAACAAGGACACAAATATACTCAGTTCGTACTGCCAGTGCCAATGGAAAGCGCCATTATATTAGGAGTTCTTTTTTTATTTATGTGATATTTGTGTTAACGAAATTAATAATTATTGTATTTACTTTTTTACCTATGTTTTTTATATAAAAATGGCCTTTGTTTTTATTTATCAGTTATTGTAAAATAATTTATGGTTAATTTATTAATAAAATAAATAACAATTAATTTTTTTGCTTGACCGACGCGGCGCCGATTTAATTGACTTCTCGGGCCGGTCCAAGGGGTTCCATCCGCCCTTGCATCTATAGTCCTTCTTAGTGATTCAGTAATTGTTAATAATGAAGCTATTAATTCACAGAACTGTGACCAATTAGTTTATTATTTTTTTTATATTTTGCGACTAAAATAATTTTATAATTTTGTAAATTATATACGCTCACCTCGATACTCAGCGACATACCTCGATACTCAGCGACATACCTCGATTCTCAGCGACATACCTCGATACTCAGCGACATACCTCGATACTCTGCGACATACCTCGATACTCAGCGACATTATTTAAAATATCAGTAAGTACTTTTCAACATGCAGTAATTATTGTAATATTCGAAAAAAATTTGTTTTGGTAGGTTTAGTTTTGTATTCCTAGATACCTACCTGCTAAAAATTTTAATGTTAGGCACTACTCTACGTCTGCATTTATCTCGGGCGATCGGACTCCTGATTCAGTTCAATGCGACGTTTCCACGTTGGTGTTCGGGGCTAGCAAGATTAAAGATGGTTGTGGCTGTTTCATCCTCAGAATTGCATGTCTTAAGTTCATACTAGTTTTAATATTTGCTTGTAGAGAAGAAATTTATTCTAAATTAATAAATTGGAAATTCTTTCAAATAACAATAATTTTTTTATATTTTATACTTAGTTCGTTAATATTTCTCTTTGCATAGATTTTTCAACATAATCTCGGATCTACGTCCATCCCCAGAAATTCACTTAGGTTTAGAACAAGTATGTCATTAGGCCTTGGCCAAAGTATTCATCAACAATGTGGTCACGCCACATCGAAAGGTAACCGTCTGGCCGATTCACTAACTAATAAGCCAACCAAATATGTGTTGGATTTGGCCCTTTTATTTGACTAACAACATTGGTCGTGAAATTCGAGGAAAGTTTGGATGCAACAAAAAGCCAAGGACACAAATACTTGATTGTGAATAGACAAAGTCTGGCCGTGTGGTCACAGGCATTCTGTCTGATCATTGCCCAGAAGAACGGAATTATCTTCGTGGCATGGGGCTGACAGATACCGCACTCTGGAAGGGATTCTAGCAAGAAGATGAAGATGATACTAGGGAGAAAATTCTCTATGATTGCCCGATGCTCTCAGCTATTAAGAGCTTTGTGTTCAGCGAGTGTTGGCTAACACCGACCTTTTAAGAGAGGCACCTCTTGGCGACCTCATCAACTATATTAAATCTCTGAGAAGCTTATCTAGGAGGATGCAAAATGGGTCCAGTGTGGCGTAAGAGTTACAGGAGAGTAATCCACACTTCGTCGCCTTACAGATACATAGAGGGTGATAATTCTTGGATATTTCGATATATAAGTGTGTGCCAATAATTATGATGGATAATATATGCTGTTTTTAATTGTTGGTTAAATTTAAGAGACATTTAATTCAATCCATGGAGGTATATGCAGAATTTAAAGTATGAGCGCGTTTAAACGTCATTTTTATAAAAATATTATTCATGAAGTTAATAACATATTACTAATAGTATAGGTCTTGAGATAATGTACTTTGCTCTTGTCCAAATTGGTAACTGATGATTGGATTTAAAAAAATTGGCTGCGTACGCGTATGCAAGAGTACCCACGATTTTTTAAGAAATACCCCTTCAAGAAATTATCCACGCTATTGAGAATGGACAAAAGGACAATATCAAATAATTATTTATATCTTTTATCCAATGCTACAGTTCTTCATATCAAATTTGTTACATAAGTTTAGATACCGTAGTAGAGTGTAAAAGTCTTATTATTTTTGCCACTTTTTATAGTTTGTTTCATCTAAATTCTAAGCCATCAATGCGAAAAACAACATTTTTATTATTACCATTAATTATTAATAAATAAACGCTTTTTTGACCAATAAATTGCTCCACCTACAAAATTAATTTTTTAAAAAATAAATAACCTGATAGATGACAGCAAACACGGTAAACTCGTACCGCTATATCAACTAATGGGCTATTATTCAAAACATCCAAAACATCTGTTCCACTGGAACAAAAAAAAAAACTGAAAAGGAAGGGAAAGAAGAAAAGTAAAGGAGCCGAAGTGATATTTCCATGACAATTTTTAAGTGAACATGACACGATTTAAAATAACAAATAGTCCATGGAAATGGCTTCGTACGAGCTGATGGGAACTATAATGAAAAGTTTTAGAAATAATACATTGTGGGAAGGAATATGTTAACTTTATTCTTTTATTCTGGAAAATCAATAAAATAGTATATTACATTACGAGTGGAAAATATTGTCGCACGATACATAAGCCGAGTATAGTGAAGAAAAACTTTTTTTTATTAATGATTACTCATTTCTCTACTCACATTTTTTTTTTCTGAACAGTAATTAAAATAGAACAAAATAAGTAGCAAAAAGAATAACTGTAAGGGAATTATTACGATAAATAACATGTATTTTAAATAAACAACAAGTCATATTTTTCCAATGTTCATATTTTTCAAATTTTTTTTTAAAAATTTAGACACTATATGACAGTTACGTCATTTGACTTATCTAATTAAATATGTATATGAGCCAGGAAAAATAAAAAATAATGTACTTTAAAATTATTTTAATAATTTGTTAAAAAGATTTATATTTAAAAATTAATGGTAACAATTTAATCATCAAATCAATTTTACTATTATAATGGACATTACATCAGTCAAAACAGAAATTAGATTTCTGACATATTTGACAGGTTATGCGGAAAGTAGATTCATATTCACACATGGGTGGAAAGTAGATTTAAACACATGCGTATGATATAGGGCACTTTCTCATAAGACTAAATAGTGCCGATAGGTGTCACTTTCCTAAATTTTTTATTTTTATTTATAATTTTATATTATATTGATAATAAAAAATATAATATCACACTTACTGCAAAGGAATTAAAACTGAAGGTGATATTAAACAAAACACATCTACGGCGAAACCTGAAAAGTGTGTAACTCAACAATTTTAGATTTTAGTATTATCTTTTAGTTAGCTGAACATACCCAGAACACCCCAGTATTAGTAATAATACAGTAGCGACAGTTAATTGTTTATGAGGGTTCCATATTTTTCTGCGCATGTCCGTAAATAAGCGGCAAATACGTCAAACTGGCATATGTGAATTGTCAATGGATTAATGGTAGTTGATTGTTTTGATTATATGATTGATTGTATGCAAATTTTAATACATTTTCATTATATTTAGACTTAGTTTTCATCTTTCATTTATTGTGTGATATTTTATTCAAACAGACAAAGGGTCAAGATATTTTAAAGTTACTTATTTCAGTGTAGAAATAAGCGGCAAAAACGTCAACTGTCAATAAAAATCTGACCACCCCGACATCAAAGGAGCCGACTCAAGCTGTCGCTACTGTATTGTTAATTATACTGGGCTAGCACTGTAGAAAATGGTGTCTCATCCTTTCCTGCTGTGATTGTTTAAACTTGAAAAATATAAATATACGTAATTTCAGAGATCTTACATTTGTAAACGAGAAAAGTGTATTAGATAAACAAATTTGTAACTGAGATCTCTGATAGTTTGGTATTTTGCCCAATTGATTCACAACATAACGTCACAAAACACATCCAAAATACTCGGAACTCATTTTAAGAAAATCAATTTTTTGCCTCTCCTGTAAAAATTTTTAATATGAAGTTACGCACTTATCGGGTTTCGCCGATGACGTACATGAAATGTTAAGGTATAACAAATTTTAATGGGTAATAGCTGACATTAAAACTAAGAAAAAGTTTTTATTCTCATATATCTCAACAGTTTTTGTGTTTTCGAGGAAAACGCGGTAAGCCATCCAGAATTGTATAATAAAGTCGGCAATATCTCAAATAGTTCAACTGCTAAAACCTTAGCAAAATGTGAAAATTATTTTTTCATTCATACACAATTAAAATTTTTACAATTGTGTAATTGTATGATCAATATAATAGATAAAATGTGTGCAGAAAAAATGAGAAATGAAGAGCTAAATTTGGGTAGTAATATAAATAAATGGGCAGTAATGCGTGAATAGTTATTAAATCAGAATCGGTCAGTTTAAAATATAATTAGTGCTATAAAGAGTGGTCCGCCAAATTTTTTGTTAAAGTAAGCTATGACCGACAAAGACACAGATTCGAATCGTGTCCGTGATAACTAAGCACGGCTTTTTTGTAACCTTTTCAGTTGGCTCACAGACTAAAACTAAACATAACACGATTCCAAATAAAAAATCATCCACAAATATCTAAAGAGAATGAACCCGACGCGCATATCTGTGTCGGAAGTTAAACAGCCAACTAAATGATCATTACAAAGTATTTATTGCCAGGGCGTTTTGGAGGATTAATAACCATCTATCACGTGCTAGACACACAAAGATCTTCCCTGCTATTTAACATTCCTGCTAACGGGAAATATTCAGCTTTGCTTTTGGATTGTGAATTCCAGAAAATTAAGGTATTTTAAAGTTTCAGAAGTGAAAGGAAATGGATGTTTAAGAATTATAACTTTTTAAAGCTGATATTGATTTTTTGATCGCAAAATTATACTATAACACAGACGTGATGATTTAGCTACTATACCTTATAGCTTTTTAATGTCAGTATTGCAATTATTGGTAACATTATTGGAAAAATTAGGGGAATCCGTTTTTCTACGACCCTCTATAAATAAGATAATAATTTTTCTGTGGTGATATTTCGTAAAGAGTTTGGTTGAGAAAATATTTCATAATTTTTAACAAGAAATTTCCTTTCAAATTTGTTTGCATGTATTAGACGTTTTCTAATATTTAACAAAATGATGTACTAATGATGGATCACGTGACCAATAAATGGCCGACTGCTGCAATCATGATTTTTATCTGATAAAAATTATTTGAGAACGTCTGACATTTGTGATTTTATAATCTTAACTGTAAAACTGTCTTTATTTAATGAAAACCACATACTTTAATGAAAACAAACAATTCGAAGACTTTTTGATAAGCATAAAAACAAAAGACAACTACGGGCAATACAATAATTGAAAAAACATGTAACTTGTCTTCATTTGCTTGCTATATATCTATCGCTAACAATCTTATTTTAAAAGTTAGCCCACTTATAGGTTGGTTTAAAGAAACCCAGTGAGTTTCTTCATTCATATTAGTAGGAATTTTAAGCAAACTATTCCTATTTCCTTATCTGTTTAATATTAATTAATATAGGAACTCGCATTGTTAACCATAACCATTGAAAAAATTATTCCAACTCAAATGTAACCAAGACGTAAAATTGAAAAAAATAATCCGAAGCCACATTTGAATTGTAATTGTTTTCCTATTGCTTTTGTTATTTCCCACCTGGCTTGCTTTTGGTACCACCTAGTTTTTGAACTAAATAAAACAAGCGAACTTTTATTCTGCTTACTAATTGCAGATGGCGTTACCATTTTCACTTTGTGACTACTTATTCTATCGCAACTTTCACTAAGGTATGTGAGTGAATGTAATACTTTTACAAATTCCAATAGAGACTGGAATTGAGAATATCTATTTCTTGCTGAAGAGTCCTAATAAAGACGAAACCAGTCCAAGAATAACGTTCGTTTTCCTTAGTAAGCATAATCAAAGGTAGAATGTTGAAATTAAATTTTTTTTCCCTGCTGTCTTTCCTTTGGATATAATTAAATGCCAGTTGCGGTATTAGTCGAAAGAATATTTGATTTTTAGTTCTTTATTTCACAGTCGTATGATGATTTAACTGTCTCTTGATACTTTAAATCTACCACAATTCCTAAATTTCAATAATTGTTAATTTGTCGGCACAAAAGCCACATAGAATTTACTGGACAACAAAAAAGTAATAAAAAAACTACAGGAATTGAAATAAAGAAAGAAAAACAACTAAAAAATATATGAATAAAATCAAGACATAAATGATTCCATTATACATGCATTCATATACAGGGTGTCCCATTAGTGCATAATTGTTCAATATTTTAATTTGTGTTATAGACACATAATAAGTTTTAAATAAAAGTTATATGGATTTGAAAAATACCAATTTTAAAAATATTTTTGAATACACAGTGTGTTGCATTTTTGCCTGAGAGATAAAACTGTATATTTTTTGAATGGAACACCCTATATTTTATTTCATTTTTAGAATGTTTTAGAAATACAATATTCAATCCTAGTTTTTTGTTTCAAAAACTTTACAGGTTTGCCAAGCAATTAATTTTATATGAAATTGGAGAATGATGCAGACCCCAATTTAAATTATCCTAATTTAGGTAAATTTACAATGATTCAAAAATTGTTTGATATACAGACTTATAAGATACTATGTTAATGAATAGTGGCAATAGAACTGGTTTATTTTATATAGAGTGTTTGCAACCATGTCTTAAATATGACAAATTTTAAGTTCAAATTACTCAATTTTGTCAAATGCAACACCCTGCATATTATTTTAGCAAAAAATTCCTTATAAATTTGCCTATCGTCGGATACCAACATGTCAGTCAATAGCACATATACAGGGTGTGCCATCAGTGCGTAATTGATCAATAGCTGTTTTATTATTGAAAATAGGAAGAAATTTGTAATATAAAAGTTGTATAACCATATTTAAAAATTAATCTTTAATATACAGGGAAGTCCATAAACGAGGTGCTGACCAAACCTACACTTTTTTAAAGCAAAATACCCTGTTTTCACATCATCAAACAATTATTTTAATTGACTTCATTCTTTCGCTGTGTTGCATATAGGGCGTGTCAAAATGCGAGGTTACGATTTTTTCAATTTTTGAAATGGAATACCAGGTATTAATTAATTGGTGGTAAAATTTCTTTTAAAAAATATGAAATATCGTAACCTCGCAGTTTAACACACTCTATATACAACATAGTAAATGAATAAAGTCTGTTATATTTCTTTACCTGCAGGGTGATTTGCATTAAAAATGTATAGGTTTGGTCGGCCCCTCATTTACGGAACACTCTGTATATTTAAGAATAATTGTTAAATGTGGTCATACAACGTTTATATATTTTTATATTTCCAATAATAAAACAGCTATCGATCAATAACGCACTGAGGGGACATCCTGTATATGTATAATTAGTTAACCTTTTGCTGTCGTTGAATAGGTAAATTTATAAGAAAGCTAATGCAAAAATAATATACAGGGTGTTCCAATTAGCCATATTTAAGACATGTTTTAAAATAAACCAGTTCACTATTTTTCGTTAGCTTAGTACCTTATAAGTTTGTATTTAAAAAATTTTTAAAATCATTGCTAATCTACCTAAATTATGATAATTTTAATTTGAGGTCTGCATCATTCTGAAATTTCTTAAAATAATTAATTGCTTGGCAACCCTGCAATATTTTTTAAAGATATTTTAACTTTGAAAACAGCATTGTGAGGCCATTCTAAAACTGAAAGAAAATACAGGGTATTCAATTTAAAAAATATACATTTTTATTTGTCAAGCAAAAGCGCAACATCCTGTATATTAAAAATATTTTTAAAATATGTATTTTTAAAATCCATATAACTTTTATTTAAAACTTTTTTGTGTGTCTGTAGCAAATTGATTTATCGAGTAATTAATGAGAGACCCTGTATAAACCTCACAAGATAATCTTGAGTAGCAATTATATCCGAAAATAGATGTCTAGGTTTAAAGGAAATCCATCAAAATCAGAAACAATGGTACAACGACATGCAAAGCCTGCTGGATCTAAATTCGAATGTAGATTTGAGTAGTAGGCTTTGACAGACTACGCTCTTTTGTTTCTGTGATCCATGACAAGCCATCGAGATTTATTTTGGAATTCCATCTGAATGCATTTTAGATACCTAAGTTTATTGATTTATTTCGTATGGTTGAATGAAAATTTGTACTTACTTAAAATTCTTTGTTTAAATCAAAACAATCAATTGACCGGTTTACGATATTAAAATGATCATATTCAGGGCCGGATTTGGGGTATGCGAAATATTCCTTGTTGTAAACTAAACAAATTTTCTCTATACTAAGGCTCGCCATTTTTTTTTTTAAATATATACTTAGATAAGGATAATTTCCAGACCGTAGCAGAATTTTATATAAATAAAAGTTTCCTTGGTGTATTCGGTCATAAATTTTATTTTTGATGTTTTAAGAATGTCTATTACTAAATATCCTTCAACATTTTTAATGATTATTATATTCCGTTATTAAATTTGTTATTTCAAATTATAATTGTATAATTATTTGCATCATAAAGCACGAATGCGATAATTTTATTCTAATATTAGTCACTGAAAAATAAAGTGTTGCTTTTTAACACTAAATGCTGATTTTGAACGCTTTAACAAAATATTTTTATACAAGTAATAGGTCGATGATTTTCCTCTTTCCATTTTCTGCTTTAAAACGGATTCGTTTTTTGTTCTTCCGTAAGTTTGACAGGGGCTCATTCATCGTTATTTTTCGTACTGTAACATCTTTAGGTGGTGTGGCCAACCCCTTTCCAATCAGTTTCTTAACCAACGCCGTCATTGCGCCTCGAATGTTTCACTATGACAGTTTCTTGCAACCACGTAACTCTTATGATTTTGCATCTATCAGGCATCACCGGTCCTTCCTGTACATCCACCGGCACGGTTTTTCGATTCGTAGAGTTCTCAGGGCGTTTGCACGAACTGCTTACATTTCCCATTTTACCGCAATTCCAGCACCTGATAGTCTTCGACTGCTTTTCCATAAGGATTTTTATCATGTTAAATAGTTGGTCGAATTTATTTCCCAGTTCTTATTCTTTTACAGTCCTTACT
This sequence comes from Psylliodes chrysocephalus, assembly GCA_927349885.1. NCBI lineage: Eukaryota > Metazoa > Arthropoda > Insecta > Coleoptera > Chrysomelidae > Psylliodes > Psylliodes chrysocephalus. The sequence continues at coordinate 69,020,726 of OV651813.1, forward strand.
TAACTGTATCCACCAGAAGCCAGCGTAGCAGTTTCATTTTCAAAAGCCGCGGACATCGACCAACGTTTTGTGATGGGCTAAATGAAGTGTTCTTTGCATTTCATGGTCACGAAGTCCATCAACAAATGCTAGAACAGCTAAACATTCAATCATGTATTCCGGAGCTGATGGACAGGCAAATCACACCAACTTTACAATTTGTAATTCGTATTCTTGAAGGCTCTCGTCACGTTTCTGTTTGCGATTCTTTAACTGAAATCAGTATACATGCTTCAAGTGTTTGTGGCCATATCGCATGTTTAGTCGCTTTCTAAGTTGTTCAAAGTTATCTATTTCTTCAACAGGTATAGTCTGAAGGACTTCTAACGCGTCTCCAAGAAGAGCGATAGTCATATTTACTGCCTTCTCTCTTTAAGACCATACATTTGCTCGTCTAGCAGCTGTTTCGAACTGTTTAAAGTAATTGGTCCACTACATCTTCCCGTCAAAAGTTGGGGCTTTATCACAAGCAGAGTTTGACTCCACCTCATGGCACTTTATTTCAATGTCTTTGGCCTATCCTGCTTGTTCAATTTCTTCTATCTCTTTTATTTTCTCCTTAACGGAAAAAATCTTATTTTCCACATTAGAAGAAATTTTTATAGACGAGATATTAGAGGAGATTTGAATTTCCATATAACATTTCAGAAAACACCTTTTGAAGAAAAGGCGTCCTTAGAAGTAAGGAAGAAACTTTACTATTATCTATGGAAAAAATGCCTGAAGTCATTTTAGTTTCCTACGAAGAAACTGTATTATTTAATGAAGAAATATCAGACGAAACTTTATTTTCTTAGAAGGAAATATCATTTTTTTATACAGGAAATTTTATTTTCTACACAAGACAATTTAATTTCCAGATCGGATGAAATTTCGGTTTTTACAGAAGTGATAGTAGAAGAAATTTCGATTTTTGAAAAAGATATCTTACTTTCAATACAGAAGAAAATGAAAAATATGACAGAAGGTGCATGATCCGAAAATAAATACGTTTCCGGATCCAAACATTCACTTTCTATCGCTTCTTTAAGACATTCTGCCAGCTCTGCTTTCTTTCCAGTCGTCTTCAGATCACGATTCTCTAGTTCTCGACGCAACTCAGTTACTTTTAAATAACAATTTTTTAACAATTTTTGTTCACTATTTATTTACAATCCCACTTCTGACACCAATGTAACGATTGTTTAATTTAAAAATAGTTTATTTATTTAAAACAGTTTATTTATAATTTATTTGCACTATGTACTAATGAATTTATTTAATACTTAATCACTATTATATTTCACACTTATTTATTTTAACAATTTATCTTAACTTGACAACATTTATAATGAAACTTAAACGACGAAAGAATTTACTTATATATAAAATTGTAACAGTCTAGAAAGACCCAATAATGTGTAGAAGAATCTCGAAGTCTTCCTCCACGTATCGGACCGCATTTAGAGAAAATTCTAGCAATGTCTCCATCATGAGTCGGGTCTCGATGGCCAACACAAGACTCAACAGCGCGGTTAAGGTCGAAGAACAGAGTCGGATTCAGGCGATCGCAAGACAATAATATCTTATACAATCACGTATATGGTTTTTATTATAATACAGACGTGAACGTGAAGAATATTTGGAAGCGAAGCTATCAATTTTCTACTTTACATTTGTGTTTATAGTACCCCAAACAAATCTGACATAATTGCATTCACCCGCAGCAGGAAATGGGAGGGACTAGGGCCTCTAAACCTAGGAGGTGCAAGCATCCAGCTTAAGGGGGAGGTAAAATATCTCGGGGTTATGATTGACTCGAGACTTACCTGGAACCAGCATCTAGAAAAAACCACAAGGAGATCGGAAACCTCGTTAATGATGGCAAAGCGATCCTTTGGAAAAAAAATGGGGGTTAAAACCAAACATGGTATATTGGCTTTATAACATGGTGGTGAGACCGATAATAACATACGCAGCTTTGGTGTGGTGGCCAAAGACACAGCAAAGGAAAGCAATAATAAGGTTAAGTAAGGTACAGAGACTTGCCTGCCTCGGAATGACGGAAGCAATGAAAACAACCCCCACAGCTGCAATGGAAGCATTAATAGGACTCCCACCTCTTCACTATGTGATACAATAGGAGGCAAGATTAGGTGCTTACAGATTAGGGAATACACAGGGAAATCTTGACATTAGGCCAGGTCACATGAGTATCTCAAGGTTAGTGACAGGAGACGTGCAAACATGAGATCAGACCACATAACCAAGAGGTACTTCATTTGAGGTTTTAATACAGGAAAGAGCGGAGATCACCATAAGGGAGCCCAATGCCCAACGACAGGAACATACCTGGTACACAGACGGGTCTGACTGCGGAAGGCATTGGGGCGGGAGTATTCTCCAAAAACCCTGATACTAACCATAGCTATGCTATAGGAATACATTCCTCGGTATTTCAGGCCGAGGTATACGCAATTTTGCAATTTTGCAATGTGCAAACACAAACAATCAAAGAGTTGTCGAAAATCAGCATATTCAAATAATGTCAGACAGCTAAGCGGCACTTAAGGCCATCGAGGCATCGAGTCAGAAAGTTACGTCGAGGCTGGTATGGGAATGCATCAAAGAACTAAGAACACTGGCAGACCGAAATAGAGTAAACTATTTTGGGTGCAAAGTCATCAAGGGATCGAAGGCAACGAAAAGGCTGACGAACTTGCAAAAAGAGGGTCAGAAGAAACACCGGAACCAGACACAAACCCAGAAGTACCAAAAAGTACAGTCCGGGGTTTCATAAACGACTAGATTCGGGAACAACATATTAACTATTGGGGAAGCACCCCAAAACAGGCACATCGAAAAGCCTTCATAGACAGACCATGTCCCAACAGAACAGGAGAACTACTCTTTAGAAATAGGAACCAGTTGAAAGTGATAGCAGGGTTCATGACTGGGCACGCCCCAGAAAAGGGACACTTGAACAAAACTGGCATGTACAATGGGGAACTCATGTGCCGACTATGTCACAAGAAATCAGAAACGGCCAAACACATACTGTGCGAATTCGAAGCTCTAGATTGCAAAAGACAGGCACTTTTTGGACAACCCCAAGTTGATCCAACAACGTATAGAACCCACTTACCCAAGTATCTGTACAAACTTGTATAAGGTACAAATGTGTCAGAGTGGGTGCTATGAACTAACATGGGGTAAAACACAATAAGCCATTAGGCTTCAGTGTTATTCAGAGACATAGTCAGACGAGCCCAGGAGAAAAAAAAACACTAATAAGCAGGTACGCATGTTAAACGACAAACCTGGTTTTCAGTGATCAACCATGTACTATCTACTGAAAGTTTTATATTTTCTGGAATACACTGCATTTTTTCAATCGTCTTTTGGACTTAATAAATACATTCTTTATAATTTAAACTTTTATAGATGCATATAATTAAATATTCTTAATTTTAATTTAAACTCGTTTCTCTTTTTTTAATATTTAATGGATACAATTTAGATGATGGTAAATAACTTGTTATCACGTCGTTTTTCATTTAAAACTAGTTCAGATTTTATGGCTTTTTTATTGATCATTTTTTAAAGTTTATTAACTAGCTGTATAATCTTTGAATTTTTTGGAGTTAATTTACTTCGGTAAAAAGTAAGAACAATAATATTTATCAAAATGTGTGGAATTAATGACTGGAAAGGTTCATATTATGAGAGTACGTAAAAATAAAAAAAACCGTTATTACTGACCTTCTTCGGGCAACCTTAAAAGGGAATTTCATTGATTAGTAGAAAATATATCCCTTATATCTATGATTGACGAAAATATACCGGTCTCTTGCAATCTCTGTACCCCATATCGCAGTCTATGTCTATACTAGTCTATGTTTGACTAGTACCTGGGACCTGTTTATTGTTACAGATAAGCTATTTTGGTTATTTTTATGTACTCGTAAAAAATTAAAATTTATAGATATTCGCTCGTTTCATTTTATTCTCTACTAGTTTGTCTATATCTGCTGAATTTTAACAACTAATTTCTTAGAACTTTTCACTGACTTTAACTGCATTTGTTCCTATTGCTGAAAAAGCAGTGTCGTTTTGACATTAATCATTTCTGGTAAATCGAAGGTACAGGTGTTAGAAGACAGGACCAAGGAGGCTCCCATATTGTACTTTTGCTTTGGCTTGTTGTTGACTCTTTAAAACGTTTATGTTATGTACGATTTTAGCAGTTGTACCAAGAACAAAAAATGACTGGACTACTCCATTCATTCATAATTAAGCTCTTATTTATTGCAATCATTGAGATTGTGTTTTATAATATGCAGGCAAAGCTGTCGCATCGGTTACCGCATTAGAAAGAAGGAGAAGGCGGCTAATTTACTTGAAGATGGTTTGTGTGAGTTTGTTTATCTGAGGAGCGAGCATGTGTTTTATGAATTATTCAGTACTTATGTGTACGACGCTTGCTTTACACTGCTGTCACACTTTAAAATTATTTGCGTACTAGCCTGGAAAACACCTTCATCTATAATATTTGCAACGAGAAAAATACATTTAACTGATAATGGTTCCTATGATTGAACGTTTACGTTATCCGTAACGTACCTGTTAGGCCGAATTATAAAAGTAACGAGGCAAGTTTGGATGATGGAAAACTGTTAAATTAGAAGATAACAGGCGGAAAATAACAGTAACGTGTTGAAAAAAATTTTTCATCATACGAATTTGCCTCATTTCTGTTAAAACTCGGCCTAACATGTACGTTACGGATAACGTAAACGTTCAATCATAGGACCCAATAGCTGGTATTCAGAACGCAAATATACTTCCCTAAGGTTTATATTTTTTATATTTTAGAGCCCTATGTTAATTCAATACTGAATTATAGCCATAAACAATCCTTATAACAAGATTCTTCTATACTTGATTTATATAAATAAAATTAGTCTAATAAAACAATATAAAATCAATTTAATTACGAGTATTAAAACTTAGAAATTATGTATGGCGATGAAGCAGTGACTAGGTCAATTGGCTTTCAAGCAGAGATCCCGGGTTCAAGTTTAGGATTGGAGGAATTAAATTAATTTGGTTTATTTTATTATATTATTTTATTATATTAATTAGTAAAAGTCATAAATTATTTTTAAATTAGTTATTTTATCTTAATAATTTTTTTTAGAATTTTGTTAAAAATATATTGTACAACTCGAGTGGATTGTCTGTATCGCACTCAAAAGATTAAGCATTCCGCTTACAGTCGTGCTCAAACTTCGTCTTCATGCGATATGGCCATTATATCCGCTTTTGTTTGACAAACTACCATTTCATAATGTGCAGCAGTGCAATCTTTTAAAAAATCCTAGTTTTATGTTTAAATGCCTACCTTGATCGATTATGCACAAAAAATAAACTTCTTTTTTATTGCTTGTGGAAGTATCGCGTATATTTTCCGAAAAAAGTATAAACAATTACTATCCGTTTTTATTTAAATTTTTTTTTACCTACTGCTTCTAATTATTGTTTTCGTAACTCTTCTGTATTTATATATACACAACTTTATAATAAAGCTTACTTTTTATTTTATTTATTAATGACCTGTCAGCAGTGGCAACTTGATATCAATTAAAAAAACATCTTTGATCTCTATAGGAATCTTTATTTATTTTAACCTTTTTTTTATTATATCAAATCCAAGTCAGCCGTTTTCTTTTCCCATATTAACCGTTAAAAGCACATTCATCAAGCAGGCTTATATAAAAGACACAATTAAATTCTGAACAGGAAGATATAACTAAAAATGATAATTGCTCCCAGTCAGGATATTAAAAGTGTGTTTCTAGCCAATTATGATAATGCAGGTGACATTTTTACCGACTGTTATACGGTATGCGGCCTAATTGGCTAGTGTCCTTTTTCTTGTATATCTCACGGTAGATTGTATGGTTTTTGCTCAGCTAATTCTTACCTGTTATTAAAAATTTGTTTCCTGAAGAAATATTCAATATTATATTAAAATAGAAATAATATTTTTGCGCACTAGTTGAATTTAAGTACAATGTGTGTTTAACGTATGTATTACTATGTCCACGCATGTATGTCATACACAACTTTATATTCAACTTCTTCTTAAAATTTGTAGTGAGAGATGGAAAATATGTGACTTACATTATATTTTTTCTACAACCCACTAACGAAAATCTACAAATATTAAAAATAGTTTTGGGTTATTAAGATAAAATAATTAATTTATACATAATTTATGACTTTTACTAATTTATAAAATAAAATAAACAAGAGAAAACGAAAAACAATTCATTTAATTTTTCTCCATCTGAGATTTGAACTCGAGTCTTCCGTATGGAAGGCAAGAACCACCCTGACCACAGGACCATATATGCGTTAATTTTTTTACTTTATTACTCGTAATTAAAATGACTTCATATGTAATTGCTCCGATGTTTTATTTTGACTGCACCCGAAGATGGAAATTTTTCCGAAAAATATGTAGTGCTGTGCTAAACGCTGGAAAATAAAAACATGACCGAATAAACCAAGGAAATTTTTATATTTATATAAAATGACTTCATAGAGTTTTATTTAAATTAACAAATTATTTGTAATTATAGACAAAATAAAAATATAAATTCTATTAATTAGGTATCGATTCTACACAAGAATAACTCATTTTAATGTATGAATAATCTTAATAACTAAAAAATATACTGACAATTAGTTTGACAGAATTGTCACTCATTTTAAATTTTAAAAATAATAGCAGTCGGTTGATCAAATATGAACTGTGATTGGTGGATTTCATTTTTTTGCAGTGTTTTCACTACCTAGATATACAGATAGCAGACAAGCACTACTCACCCTAAACAGACCACAAATTTACTCAGGGTTAGTACTATAATGTCACGAAGCTTTGGTCGAAGTATCCATCAACAACGTGGTCACCTTAAAGTGGGTCAGAGGTGACGCCACATCGAAAGGTAACCGTTTCGCTAATTCACTAGCCAAGAAAGCAGTCAACCAAATACTTTTTGGACCTAGCCCTTCTATTGGCCTGCCAAAATCGGTAGTGACAAACCTAATTAAAGAACATTCCCTTGTGAAATTCAAGGGAAGATGGAATTAAACAAGAAACTGCAGAGTTGGCAGGGAGCTTTTAAGTTATCCTCACAATATTGCAGCAAACAAATAATTGACTATGAAAAGACAAAATCTGCGTCTGGTCACAGGCATTCTGACTGGTCATTGCCAAGTACGGAAGCATCTCCATATCATGGGGCTGTCAGAATCTGCACTCTTCAGAGGATGCAAAGAAGAAGATGATACCATCGAGCATATCCTTTACGATTGCTCGACGCTCGCATTTATTAGAAGAATTGTGATGGACGAGTATTGGCTAACACTGGCCGATATAAGAGAATCACCTCTTGGCGACGTTGTCAACTACATTAAATCTGCAGGCTGGCTCACTAGCTAGGAGGTGCCTATCATCTTAGGGGAGGATGCACAATGGGCCTAATGAGGCCTAAGTGCTATGGGGGTAACCCACCCTCCACACGTTACAGATATAGATAGCTAGAATGGATATCAAATATACTTGTTCAATTGAAGGCTATAGCATATTTTTTCGTTTTGAAGTCTGTGCGAAGATAAGCTAATATATATCCATGTAGGGAAATAATTTTTTTCTATGACCCTAAATAACAGAAATATACCTTTAGGTAGAAAAATCCCTCCAAATTCTTTCAGGCCTGGTTGTGTTAGGGAAAGTATGCGAAGGACAATTAAAGGGCAAAATTGAATGTAATACCTATAGGAGAAACGGGATTATCTGAACATCGGTTCGTATTCCACAAGACTAAATCGATAGTTCACGCTGTAAACTGGGTGCTTACCAAAGTAGAGAGTAGGAGGCAGAAGTGGGTGGCCTTCATCACATTAGATGTAGAAAACGTATTTAATACGGCATCGTGAAACCTAATTTAAAACGTCTTAGGACAAAAAATATAGGGAATACCTCACAAATACCTTAACAGACTATTTTATAAATAGAAATATCCTCATCAATTCAAAGAAAAAAATCAAAGTGACGGCTGGAATCCCACAGGTTTCCATTCTAGAACATACACACCCTATGAAATATGAAATATTTTGTAGGACAAAGATTTTAACCTACAACTGCCGAAATACTGCGATAGCATTGCATTCGCAGATTATCTAGCCCTGATAATAAGAGCATAAATAACAAAGAAAGATTAATGGCGATGGTCATAGATTAGAAGGCGCGAAATAAGATTAAATAAGCCTGCCATAAAACGGAGGTAGTATTGTTAAATGGTAAAATCAACGACGATTTAGAAAACAAATTAAATTCAAAATCGAATAACGTAAGATAATTCCTGTTACCAAAGCTGTTGAAAAAGGCAGACCACAATACAAATATATTGTCAAAAATAATGCTCAACATTGGAGGACCAAGTAGCCTGAAATAGCAAAAGCTGTACGAAGTAAAGCAATTTATACTTCTATATGGGCCTCAGTATGGACAAAAAGCTTAATAATACAGAGGTATAGAGAACTGCTGATCAGATTTCAAAGAGTAGCCAGTACATGTAGAACTACCTCCATAGAAGCACTTGCGGTGATCACTGGTATCCCACTGATTTATTTGCTAGCTCCTAAAGCAAATGAAACGTTTTACAGTAACTGGAGAAAAGACGTGGGAAAAAGGAAGCCAGGAAAAATACAATTGTCAAATGTGAAAAAGAATGGAACAACCTAATTAAAAACGCAAAACAAGAGGCTGATTCTACAATTGTAGACATGGGTAATCTGTAAATACATGAGAACGGAATACCTTACCTAGTTCTTAACGGAGCACAGATCCTTCGGAACATAAGTGCTCCAAAAGAAATAAAAAAGCCGCTGATGACATCTATAGGTACTGCAGAATGCACACATACCTCTAGTGTGTTAGGTGCACCAAAGAATGGTGTAAAGCTGAGCAAGAGTTAGAATAGCACATAAAGCCAAAAAACGTAATTGCAACGACGACTGCACACGAAAAAATTAAAATGAAAAAATCGACAATTAGATCATGGTTTTAGGAAAAACAAAGAATATTGAATAGACCAGTAAAGAACCTACGATGAAAACTAGTAATGGTAGTACCAGCATGAGAAGAAGGAGTGAAATGGGTTTTTAAGGGATAGTTAAAATCTTGAATCCCAAACTACCCTGCTGAAAATCGAGCAGGGTGTGCGTAGAAGCATTTACCCTCAAACAATAGAAAAACTTTCCATCCCGTCAGGTGGGTATATCGTGGTTTCATCCACTATCTCAGTCAGATCACTGATCCGTTACTAAGTACTGTATACTTATTATATTAACCGAATATACCCTCTCTGCATAGCACTTGGTCAGTGTAATTCGGGCTTAAGTGTTGCTCAAGAACATTTTAAAAGAGGTTTTTGGTCACTTTGTGGATCCAATATACAACAAGAATTGGCATGTTTAAAGGCGGGTACAGATCTGAGCACTTACGCGTAAAAGGTAAGCCGAGGCCGAAACGAATACCTCGTGTGGCGCATTTTTTATACACGAATGGTGGATGCATGAAGCGCTATTCGCCACTGATCCAGTGAATTCGCGAGCACGGAACCGTACACCTAGAACACAGGTAAAAGTAAAACAAAAACAGAGGATGAAGATGACGTCGCGGAGTTGCGTGACTGTTTTGTTATTTTGTTCGACATATTAAAGAAAAAAGTAGAAAAAAGAATTGATGACCGATTTCGTGCCAAGCTTATTTATCGTTATTGTGTTGCAATAGAACTGGTGTCTTGCTCTCAATATGATATCTCGCTGATTATATAAATCCAGGAGAAGCAAAACGTTTTTCTCATTTCACTCCACAAAAGATAAACCTTGAAAACTCGCTATATTCTGTTCAATGACGTATGGTACAAATTCCCCGACCAGACTGAGCACGTACTGCGCATTGCCTCCCTTTGATGTACGGCGCACACAACGAGGTAGCTGGGGGCTTAAATCATATGCGCGTTATATCAACAGGTTAGTGCGCAACAAATCCGCGCATACCTGTCCGTTTTACAATAACAAAATGATATTTAAAGTACACTGAATAATTGAATAATTCAAACATATCTCGTTTAGTAACAAAAGTAACACACGGAAAGATTGTTTCAAAATTATATATTTATATAAATACTACAATTATTTGAAAAACATGAATTGATCAATAATTTGTACAATGTAAATCTGACTTTGGGATTGTCGCCCGATCGAACCCAAACATCAAACAATAACAGAACAATATGGTTATGGTTGCTGATTAAAACATGGTAAGTACTTTTACTTTTAGTAAAACATGTTAAATTTAAAATTAAGCAAAGATCGTTTGATGTTTTAACATGTGTTTAGCAGGTCCTGTTCGTAATAAATTCATAATATCCAATTTTAATAGCGTTGTTTGTATAGAGGTAAATAGTACATTTTACTACTGACCATTTTATGCAGTAAATTTTAAGAACAAACATTTTTTTTATTTCCTTCCGATATTAAGCAACGCTAATAATACTGCATAAACTTCATCATTCCACTTGCAAAAAACTATTTATAGGTAACAAGACTGTGTAAATTAACACTAAAGAGTAATACTAACTAATATTTTTATCATACCATCAAAAAATTACCCAAAAAAACAAAGATTAGATATTGTATTTTTAAATCGAACCAATGAATAGTATATTAAACTTCAAGGAAGAAAAAACTTTATTTTATAATTAAAAAACAGCAAAGTAAAATTTGCGGATTAAAGAAAAAAGAGATTCTGCGTTTAATTTTTTTCTTTTTCAGATTATATGGGTGGTTCTCCTTCATGTGTTTTGTTACCTACCCAAGTTTACAGAAACTTAAGTTTTAGTTGTTTTATTAAAGTACTGCTTATTTAGAAAATTTATTATAAATTAGTTTTAATGATATAATAGATAATACAATTATTTAATATTACATTATTTATTTTACCTTTCCTAAAATTATGGGTCATAAAATTATACATTTTGATTGGCATTTTGTTACATCTTGCACCTTGTCTGTGTAAAAAATGTCAATAAAAATTATACTAATTAAAGTAGAGCTACAAACAAAATCCCGCTAATTTTTAAATGAAATAAAATATGCAAGTATCTATATTACCGGCTGAGATTTAGTTGGACAAATCCCTCCCATATGGTGCTGATAGCAAACATGTTGCCATATTTATACAAAAAAACGGCAACTCTTAATTATCCTTCCTCCATGCGAGGCAGTTTGCCGCGCCTCGGAAGCCCGTCCACATGTGCATGCTCATGCGTCCTCTGCTTGCCTCATACGCGTACGTGCTCAGATCTGGACCCGCCTTTCTATTGCAATCATGAACAAATAAATGGTTTCTTGAATCTAGTAGTTGATCTCCAGTATACCACTTTAAATTGTATTTTTTCTTTCATTCTTTATGGGTTTAATAATTAACATTACCTTGAACTGAAGGTTTGTAATAAACCGAGAGCTACAATATTTAACCATTGATTTATTCCTTATATTTTTAACTGGTCAACTGCTCTTCAAACTAAATGATGCTTGATTCCATTATAAAATCAGCAATTCCCCAATTCTTTTCTAACTCCGTATTTGAGAGGAAATCACTTAAGAAAATTAATTATTGACTTAAGTCGTAAACATTTCTTGCATCTCTCTGTGATTGTTTTCAGTGAAAAAAGAGGATTAGTAATCTTCGGTTGTAAAGTTCATAAAATTGCTAATTAAAATAACATTTTTATTCACAAAACAATTTTAAATAGCTACTTACTTGTAAATCCTTAAAGACAGAAACGTCAACGTCCATTTAGAAAAAATAGAGTTGGACGGCACTTTAAAACGATATATTTTCTTAAATCATTACCAAATAAAATATGTTTATAATATTGGACATTCCTTATAATAACGTTTCAATCTTTAAGGTTTTACATGTGGGTAAAATTAAAGAGAACTTTGTAAATTAGACTATAAATTTATAAAGTAGAAATTTAATTAGGCAGTTTTTTAGTTTATACATATATTAATAGGTTAAAAACACTTATGTTTACAAAAAATTATCAAAAAATGGCTAAATGTCAATTTTTCCGTTTTATTTTCTTCTATAATAGACTAATGAAAATAGAAAACAGAGTTAAATTATTATATCGTGGTTCATTAAAATGACAAACAAAGGAATTTTATTTTTAAAATTAAAAACACAAATAATATCGTGGGCTTGCAAGCAAAAGGCACTAATTCCATTTTTTTTTGGAAAAATGGGATTTTAACTGCACTAAAATCAGTAATTGATGATCTAAGTACAGATAAATCGCACTAAGTCCTAAGTGGGTACCGAAGAGAGCTGCTCACTAGACAAAACGCACTAATTTGGTTTTGGTACAAAGTCCCTTAGTGGTTATTACATTTCTTTATCTCTTAAAAGTCACGTTGCAATAGACACTAAGTCACTTAGTGCGTTTTACTTGTACGCAACTTCAAGCAAAATTATCACTGTGACTTAGTGTTTATATGTTTGCCGAGGTGCGAAAAATAATGAAGAGGAAAGAAAGAAACAATCAGGTAAGCAATAAAAAATAGTTGTTATTTATTTGAGGTTATGTTATTATTTTTAAAGATAATTGTTTATAATAAAATTTCTGAAATGATATTTAAAAAGAAAGTCCCTACCAGTCCGTCGGACGGTTGTTACTTTTCTGTAATTTTGCCGGCGTACGGTTACATACCGTTAATTATATGACCGTCCAAACATTACTCTTATACCCTGCTGCTCGTTAAGTTTTCATCAGAGCGTACTAGTTCCGTGGTTACTATTGCTGGCTATTGATCGGAATGTAGGGGGTTTGATATTCCTCCTGGTCGGCGATTTTTTTTTATTTTTTGAGCTATTAATATTAGCTAACCCGCAACAGACTGACCAGTAATGAAGAAAATAATACTCAAATGCCCGATGATAAGAGTATGATAATAATGGACCAAGGAAGATCCGAGATGAATAGAATCAAGCCGGATCTGTATGTAGGGGATAGTGGGGATCCTTGGGCAGGTGGGAGGCCTGGGCATTTGTGAATAAAATCATACGCAAAACATTAGACACGCCCCTGTCGTGGTAGCCGAATAGTATTGGCCTTGTTTCTTCCAGCGAACGTCACAGTGCAGCGGTGTCAGTTATCCAGACACGACAAAAACCAGTTTTATGTTTATTTACTTGAAAACAAACAATTTTATCGGTGATTATTGTACTTGTAAGGTCCTTAAATCAATGTAAGTATGCTTTCTTTTTTTTAATCCGTATATATCGCTTTCTTGTGCATGCAATACTGTATTATTTGGTGGTTAAAAGTATTTGTTTAGTGTAGTACTTTGCAATTGAATTTTAATGGCACCGGCGGGATGCATGGACACCGAACGGTGCGGGAACATTGGGCATGCCCATCCATCCCTACCTTACAGTATTTTTTTTATTTTCAGAAAAATATGCCGTTTTGCTACAAGAAAAAAACAAACCGCATTGAAATACCACATGACATAATCGAAAGAGCTATCGACGAAGTCCGCATGGGAGCAAAGATTCAGCCAACTGCGATAAAGTATGAGATCCCCAGATCTTCCCTTCAACGTTACTTAAAGTTAGAGCGACCTTTGAAAAACACAGACGACAAATATATAACGAGACAGATATTCACTACTGATGAAGAAAAAGCACTTCGTGAATATTTAATTAGATGTTCCCAATTACATTACGGCTTGACTAAATTAAACTGTAGAAAGTTTGCATACGAATATGCAGTTGCTAATGGAAAAGTTATTCCTGAAAATTGGAAGCAGCATAAATATGCATCAAAAGACTGGATCAGGGGCTTTATGATTCGAAACAAAACTTTATCTTTGCGCACTCCTGAGGCGACTAGTTTGTCACGAGCCACCAGCTTCAACCGGAAAAACGTAATGGAATTTTTTGACAATTACAGAATGATATTGGATCGCTATAAATTTGGACCACAAGCAATATATAATATAGACGAAACTGGATTAACGACAGTGCAATCTACGCAGAAAGTTTTAGCAGTGAAGGGTTGCAAGCAAGTAGGACAAATGACATCTGCCGAAAGGGGCACCTTAGTTACCCTGTGCTGCACGATTAATGCTATTGGAAATTCTATACCGCCATTTTACATATTCCCTCGAGTGAATTTTAAGCAATATATGCTGAGTGGTGCCCCGGTTGGATCCGATGGTGCAGCTTATACATCTGGGTGGATGACTGCACAAAATTTCGTTTTATACCTGAAACATTTCATTAAATATGTTAAGCCGTCAAAGACTTCACCTGTAGCCATTGTACTTGACAATCATGAAAGCCACATATCAATAGAAGCGTTAGACTTGTGCAAAGAAAACGGCATAGTGATGCTAACCTTCCCGCCTCACTGTAGCCACAGGCTACAGCCTTTGGACTTAACGGTGTTCGGACCGCTTAAGAGATATTACAACGTTGCTTTAACAGATTGGCTTTCTATGAATCCATCAAAAACTTGCACTATTTATGAAATAGCAAAATTATCTGCACTGGCCATACCTCAGGCTTTTACTCCCAAAAATATTCAACACGGATTCGAGAAAAGTGGCATTTGGCCTTTCAACTCTAATGTTTTTACAGACAACGATTTTCTTAGTTCCTATGTCACGGACAGGCCTATGTTGATAGAACAAGAGGAAGACGTTGTCGCGACTTCAGTTCAAGAATAACCAATGACTAGTACTACTGATCCGCATTTTCCCGTAACTGCTAGTGAAGAAAATAAGCCTTCTACTTCCGCATCTGCCTTATTAGAGCCAGCTCAGGAACGGCTAACTAATACACCAACCAATGAATCCTTCTTGACTCCCAAAACTGTGAGACCATATCCTAAGGCACAGCCAAGGAAAAATGTTAAGACTAAAAGGAAGAAAGCGAAATCTAGGATCATGACAGACACACCAGAAAAACTGTTAATAGAGCAGCAAGCAGCTGAAAAAAAACGTAAATTACCGGTGAAAAAAATTCCAAAACTGTCAAATGAATTGCAGTTCCCTAAGAAAGAAAGAAATATTAAGCGAAAGGAAAGTACATCGAGCGAAAGTTTAAATGGCGAAAGTTTCTCGTCGGGCTCCTCATCAGAATGGAACGAATTTGAAGAAGAAAGTGAAAAGGAAGTGGATGCAAATGACGTCATATGTCTTGATCGTAGTTTCCATAAAGGAGACTACGTCTTAGTCCAGTTTCCAATTAAGAAAACCAGTGTCCATTATGTAGGAAAAATCGAGGAATTCGAAAACAACGATTTTGCAATAAATTTCATGAGACTAACAAAATTAAAAAACACATTCTGCTACCCTGATATAAAGGATGTATCATTGGTCACCCGAAATGATATAATCACAAAGTTACCCACACCCACTATTTCGACAAGAAGAGGAAGCTTTAAGTATCTGTTTGATAAACCACTATGGGTTATTGAAAATTTGAAATAGGTCGTTCTCTCACGAAAATACAAAAGTTAGTTGTTTTTTTATGTATATGTGTACCAAATATTATCAATAAAAATAGTTTGTAAAATTATTTATTTGTTGGTTATTTCATGTCCAAGGCTCCCTACCACAGTGCCCACAGATCCCTCTGGTAGGGATGCTTGGGCACTATTGCAAGGACTTAAAAAAGTAACATTTTTTAAAAAAATTTAAAGAATAGGATTTCTAACACAATGCCCGAGGCTTAAGATAAGTCATCTATAATTGGTGATATAAATAAATTAGAGCTAGATTGAGCTGAATTTACTGTACCGGCAATAAACTGAAAAAGTGCTCAAGGATCCCCACTTTCCCCTAAGCTCTTTTTATTTGGGGAATTTTAATTTTTTTTATCTATGCATAATTTTTATTTCTCAGGCCAATGAGCTGATAGAAATTCAAAATTGTTCAGCAATGGCCCGCTAGATGTATTAAACAACAGGGATTTAAATATTCCAACCACCAGCACATTTGATCAATATGAAGAATTTTAGCGACTGTGATGATTCAATTATCGATAAAAACTATGAACCAAACATGAGCGATCTATCGGATGCAAGTTCAAATTTTGATATAGAAAAAAAAAGCAGAACATCAGAGTCCGAAGAAATTAAACCAGAGCAGCCTAAAAAAAATGCAGGTGGAAAAAAGCAAGGCCTGCAAGCTGGAAGCGACCAAAAGATATAAAGTAACGAGATAAATGTTTACCGTACAAAAATTACAAAGGAACTGTTCAAGTGGCTAAGTTACCAAAGCCCGTGGATTGTTCAAAATGCAAATTAAAATGCACGAAAAAATTCTGTGAGGAAGAAAGAAAATCCATATGTAAGAAATTTCGGATTTAAGCTTCGTATGAGAGAAAAAAGACTTTATACTATACAATGTGACAAGTCATGTGCCGCCATCAAGACGTCCCCGTAAAGAAAATGCTAAAAGAATTCAAAATTACAATAAGTACCATTTTATTAAAGATACGGAAAAGTTATAGGTTTGTCAAAACTTCTTCATGAAAACGTTATGCATTTCAAATCGTGTAATTTGAAGGAAAAGATAAATTGGGCTATTTTAGAAATATAGACAAGAGAGGAAGAAAACCTCCCGCTAATAAAACAAAACCGGAAGTTATTGCAATAGAAAAAACCCACATAGAAAGCTTTCCCGCTATGGAGAGCCACTATACCCGCAAATCCAGTGAAACGAAGTACTTGGACTGCAATTTAAGCATAACAAAGATGTATGATTTATACAAACAACAGTGCCAACAGGATGGTAACACAGAAATCGTTAGCCTAATTACTTATCGCAGAATATTCTGCGATAATTACAATTTATCTTCTTTTCATCCAAAAAAGGATCAACGTTTAATGTGTTCAAGATATCAGCAAGCTAATCCTGAAGAAAAACAACGCCTGGAGGTGGTTTATGAATATCATTTAAGAAAAAAAAAGCAAATTCCAACAGGCTAAAGCAGAAGACAAGGAGAGGGCAAAAGTAGATGAATCGTTCATGTCAGTAACATTCTAACATTCAGTAACAATCTACAAAGTGTGCTGCAAATCCCGTCATCTGAGGTACCACTGTCGTATTACATGAGAAAATTAACAATGTACAATTTAACCGTTCATGAGGCAGCACTTTCAAATAAACCTTTTTGTTACTGCTGGACCGACATAAACGGCAAGAAAGAAAGCTGCGAGATAGGAACATACTTGTTAAAATATATCCAAACTTTGTCGCCAGAAGTAAAACATTTATCTTTATTTTCCGACACTTGCGGAATCAGAAAATTGTCGTCTTGATACTCTATGCCGTTCAAAATTCGCACCTGGATATTATCGAACAAAAGTTTTTGGAAAGGGGGCACTCATTCATGAAGTTGACTCCATGCATAGTGCTATAGAGCAGCAAAAAAATAACTCAGTATATTGTGTCAATGATTGGATGAACATTTTCAAATTGGCTTGCTCTCAAAGAGGCACGAATAAAAACAAACCATACGAAGTAGAAGGGATAAAATTTGATAAAATTTTTGACCTTAAACAACTAGCCACCCACTTATTAAAAAATAAAACAATTGATCAAAATGGACAGAAAATAAACTGGCTTAAATTTAAGAACTTTAAATATATGAAAGCTAAGCCAAATTTCAACTACCCGACGTGGAAGAAGACCAGTCCAAGATCAACCGTTTAAAGATGGCTTACCAAAACTATATCACGGAAACCTAAAAATTAGTAATGTCAAAAAAGAAGACTTGTTAGCTATGTGCAATAAGGGGGTGATTCCTGAAATATTTCACCAGTTTTTCCAAAGTATACAATCAGATAAAAAGGTAACAGATACATTGCCAGATGTAGACCTTCAATACGAATCAGATGAAAAACCATTAATTGAAATTTGCTATTTAAACTCTATAAGTAAACTGCAATGTTTTTATAAATAATTAATTCGAATAAAGGTCTAATTTTGTATTTAATTACTCGTATTTGTAAACGATACATTAGTACGACCAAATATAAAAGTTCAAATAACAGTAGTTTATTTTAAAATATAATTATTACAAAAACTAATAATTATGATTAAAAGTTAATTCTATCCACATCTCAAAATGATGTTTTATGACTTAGTGCTCTTTGCTTACAAGTCCACAATATATTGTTTTAAATATAAATAAAAATTGCCTTGATTTATTCGGTCATATTGTTTTTATTTTCTATATTTTAAGCGCAAGCACTGCATATGTTTCGGAACATTTTTCCATCTTCTGGTGCAGTCAAAATTTAAAAAAACATGGGGACGATTACAAACAGTTTAAAATTTTTAAATAACAGAAACCCACTGCACATTTTCATACAAGGAGAAACCAGATCAGCTATTCACAGGCTAATGCAGGGACAAAACCCAATAAGCCAACTGCATAGCGCCGACCACATAAGGCTATATCAGTAAGTAAAAAGGGATAATATTCTAGCAATGCCTACTGATAGAGCCATAACCACATACAAATTTAAAAGAAATTTTCAAATTTAAATACCAGCCCGAGAATCCTGGAAACAGGGACCTCCCGTACAGGCTGAACTCGTCTGGTACACAGATGGTTCAAAAACCAAGGAAGGAGCCGGTACTGGAATCTATGGACCCAAGTCGAAAACAACGATTTCGCTAAGTTTAGGAAAATATGCAACAGTGTTCCAGGCTGAACTAAGAGCCATACAACACTGTGCAAGAGAAATATTAAATCAGCAAGTATCAGGTAAAATTATTGCCATATACTCTGATAGCCAAGCAGCTCTAAAGGCACTTCTCTCACCAGAAATCAAATCACGACTGGTGAAAGACTGTCTAGAAGACCTGGCAGAGCTAAGTAGTCAAAATAAGGTGACCCTAGCCTGGGTTCCAGGTCATAAAGGATATCAGGGCAACGAAAAGGCCGACGAATTAGCCCGAGAAGGACCAGATAAGGGCATGACAGGCCCCGAACCCTTTTGTGGAGTTGCTAAGGCATTGTGCAAGACATCCATTACACAATGGATGCAAAAAGAGTCTCAGGAATGGTGGAACCACTATCCAAGACTGAGACAGGCCAAACAGTTCATTAAGGAACCATCGGCCAAGTTCACGAAAGACCTACTGGATCAAAAGCGTCAAATCGTTAGGATAACAGTAGGCCTTCTTACTGAACACTGTCGCCTTAAAAGGCACATGAGTGTCATAAATCCAGCAGAAGAAGCAACTTTGTGCAGGTTCTGTGAAGAAGAAGAGGAAACATCATTCCACGTCCTGTGCCAATGTGAAGGCCTGGCTGGAATGAGGTTTGTAACATTGGGCGACGAAAAGCCAATTGCATGCAACTACATGCGGGAGTCACTGTCAAAGCTACTAAGTCTAATAAAAAAGATCAGGCTAGACGACATACTCTAGTAGGAGCGGAGTCCCACAATGGATTGAAAAGGTCGCGGTGGACAAGGACAAGTAACGTCCAGCTCCTAATCTAATCTAATCTAATCTAACCCCAATATTTCTATTTCACAGCGTGTGAAGGTATATTCGAAATTTATTTATATAAAATTCAACTGTGCTCAGAAAATTAGCCTTATTCAAATAATGTTTCAGTTTCATGAAAATAATTGCAAAATATAAGTAAGGAAAAAATATTGAAGAAAAAACACCTTTGGTTAATAATGTGTTATTTTATTACTTGACGATATATTTTTAACTGATGCTAATAAAACATCAATTTTAAACTATTTAGAATGATGATATTCCACCAGATTTTCATAATTACCGAAAACAAAGAAGAAATAATAAACATAGGTTTATCTTCCAAATTATACAGTTATACACCTGATCTTATTATTTTTATCTCATTAAAAATAGTCTAATGTGATAGATATATTTTAAGTGCAAATAGAATTAAATCCATTAATTTATTTTGTCGACCCTGACCCATCAACCATGTTGAAAATTAACTTCACAAGATGTGACAGCCCATTGAATAGAAGTTTTTACCAACCAGCGTTTTCTTTGGCAGGATATTGCAATATGAGGGTAATTAGCTGTCAATGGACCGTGCATTTCAAGCATTTTGTATCTCGGTTCGCCTTGTGTATTTATAAATAAGTATAAATTTTATCCTACTTTGTCATGTCTGGAAAATAAGTAGTCTGACTATGAGCTTCGGATTTTTAAATTAAATGAAATATGTGAATATTTGTTCTTATGTCTTCATTACGTAAACGGAATAGTGTTGGAAGAATTGCCATAAATTGACATAAAGCAGAAAATATAAATTAGATTATGAACAATAATTAACACTTAAGGATTTTATGGCTTTCATTACTCTGTAGAGATGTCCATTGCCCATCACTCTATATACTAAATGGTTGGTTACTCGATATAGGTACTTTGAATTACCTATATCAGTAATAGTCCAGGAGCCAGTGAAGTTTTTTGGTACTTATTTTCCCAGTCAGGAAACACCGAGACAGATATAGTGAAGTTAAAAAAAAATTGTATGGCTAATCTGTGAATATGGGTAATATGACTGACAGGTGAAAATATGGAAAAAAATTATCAAAGCCATTGACCTTATTTTCACAGTCCTAAAATTTTGTTAGATGATAGTTTATATTATAATTACAGCTGCGACTATAGTCTGGTTAATGTGGAACACCCCCAAAGCTCTGCCAGACTCGTCCAACGCTTGTCAGGTGCGCTAAATTCGACATGTTCAATTATACAGGTGATTGTTGTCATCTCTACATGTTTTTACTTTTCCTAATGTATGATAAAAAAAGTATTGGTTTAGGGCGAAATTTTACTTTTCTCAACGTTTTGAGATCCCAGGAACCCAAAAAACATAGTTTTAGTAAAATCTCTGTGCGTCAGTCCGTTTTTTAGTCATCAAAAAACATTATTCGCGAATAACTTTTTTGTCCAGTCATTTAAGCTTAAATTAAGTAAGAATCTCGGAATTCGAGATACCCAGCTGTAAGTCTGTAAATACTTGTATATTGACACACCCTTAAAGTTGTCTCAAAACCTACATATGGTAGGATATACGCAACTATTAAATTTCAAGGTCAAAGGTCACAAAAATCGTTTTTTTGTGCTTTTTTTGTAAATATCTCACTTCCTATGGCTTTTTTGCTATTTATATTTATTATCAATATTGTAGAATACAAAATTCTCTACAAATTTTGTTTAAAAAAATTCAGACTACAGTAATAACGTAAAAGCTATGGAGCAGCAGAGTAGAACTGCTGCACTTTCAAAAACGTATGAAGTCTCTTTCGATGAAACAATGGTTGTACCAGTTACTCAAGAAAAATTCTTATCAAATCGAAATAACAAAGATATGCTCATTAATATGTTAATTGAAAAATTACAAGCTGCAAATATTACTACTAAACAAGCCAGAGATGATGCGGATGTTCTTATTGTTGAAACTGCAATTAAAGAATCAATGTCTGAAAAAACTGCAGTTATAATAGGACAAGATATTGATTTACTTGTCATTTTAATTGGGCGTACACTGTCTTTTTTTTTCGGTTTATGGCCTAGGTATTAATACCTAATATGCCAGCCTCAAATTTGTGTTTAAATTCTCAATAATGTGTGTTCTGTGTAGGCTTTGTGACTGTTTCCCAGCGCCACTTCAGGAACAGCGCTGTTAATTAGAACCCAACACTGAATGGTCGAGTGGGGAATCCTACCAAGGCATCAGAATTAATTTTAAATAATTAAATTAAATAAAAAAATCCCGGCCAACGGTGGGATTCGAACCTGGGACCCTTGAATCCACAGGCAGAGACTCTACCACTGAGCCACCCACCCCCCCTATTACGAACAAGAAATTCTCTTTAAAAAAGTGTGGAAAGGAAATGTAAAAACGGAGATATACTCGACTAAAAGTTTTGATAATTATTATCCTCATTCCAAAACACATATTTTATTTCTGCACGCATTAAGTGGCTGTGACACAACTTCTGCGCTTTTTAAAAAGGGAAAAAAGCATTTTTAAAAGTTTTTGAGAAACTGACAAATTTGGATGAACTAGCTGCAGCATTTGAGGAAGAAAATTGTTCGGCCCAGAGATTATTAGAGAGTGGAACTCAAACCTTATTGGCAGTCTATAATGCTCCGAAATCTGTGAAAAGTCTCGATCATCTTCGTTATGTGCATTACGTCAAGTCTACAAAACTTAATAAACCTGTGCAGCTTTCAAATATTTCACCAACAAGTGCAGCTGCTCATCAACATTTCAAACGTGTATATTGTCAAGTTCAGACTTGGTTAGGGCATGATTTGGAACCCCAGGTATGGGTTTGGGCAATGCGAAAGGATTTTCTGGAGCCTATCATGACAATTTTACCACCTGCTCCAGAAGATTTGCTAAATACAATTTTCTGCAACTGCAAGAGTGGTTGTGGTTCGCGATGCGGATGCAGGAAAGCGGGCTTGCAATGCTCTTTAGCTTGTGGCCAATGTAATGCGCAAGCTTGTCTCAATGCTCTACCATATCAGAGCGACATTAACGAAGATGGAACCTTTGACCCCGAAATCATGGAAGAACTTGAGACAAATGTCGTTGAAGACGATAATGAAGACCAGCAGCCGGAAGACGACGATGAAGAGGAAGAAGATGATTAAAATTATAAATTGTAGTTTTTGTACCCTTTATTCCATTTTTTTACTTTTAATAAAAATAAATGTATTGAATGATATTTTTTAATAAAAAGATTAATTCATAATTTATTTGTTTTTTTTTTTCATCATGTAAGAAGTTATTAATATTAATTAGGTTAAAATTTAAATATAATTCCTATATTTTCATTAACAATTCTGCAATTACATGGGCAGGTAAGTGTTGTTAAGTAAATTAATACTGAATAAAAAGTGGATAGGTTAGGAAAAAAATGATAAAATATAATGTAATAGTTAATAAAAATTGACAAATATTTATAATCATTGATTTATCGATAGTTCATCAACTATATATGGCACCGGTTGACCTGAAGTGATGCTGTGACCGCGCGCTCTCCGCCCTCTATCTCGAAAACGGTTCACCGTATGAAAAATTTTTTAAACAAAACTTGTAGAGAATTTTGTATTCTACAATACTGATAATAAATACAAATAGCAAAAAACCCATAGGAAATGAGATATTTACAAAAAAAAGTGCAAAAAACCGATTTTTGTGACCTTTGACCTTGAAATTTAATAGTTTCGTACACCCTACGATATGTAGGTTTTGAGACAACTTTTAGGGTGTCAATATAAAAGTATTTACAGACTTACAGCTGGGTATCTCGAATTCCGAGGTGAACTTACTATAATGACTAGACTATTTAACCTATCAGAGATACGAGAAAGCTGTATTGATATTTTTGTTAAACTTTTTCCTATAAAATCGATCTCTTGACATTATTTTATATCTCCCTTAGTTTTTGAGTTATAGCAATAAAAAAAGAAATATGGCGATTTTAACTATACAAAAAAGATCTCTCGACATTTTTGTTTAATTTGTGAGATTTAGTGAAAATAAAAAATGCGATTTTTTTTACATTCAGGCGCGCAACCATCTGTGAAACTATACAAAATATACGAACAAAATTTGGAAGCAATATTGTAAAGAATTAAATTTCCAACAAAGATATTAATGACGGATGAACGAGCGCGTAGACATTTCGCTAAAACACGAGCAAAATCAAAGTAAGCAAATACACTGTAGTGAGTGTATAGAATACCGAATTCTCATTGGGCAGATTAAAAAATATTAATTTACGAAATCATAAATTTTAATGAAAATCGCAGAAACAAGTTTTTATTTAACATCGAACTTTAAAAAATACACGTGCAAAAATCAGAATAATGAAAAATAAAATTATATTAAATTGAAAATAATGCTGAAAAATTAAACTATACAATGACATATCATCAAATGACGGTGCTTTTGTGATTGTAAATGACAGCCAGACGTGTATTTTCTATGAAATTATAATAGTATTTATCATGTGACAAATTTTATTTTTAAACCCGAGAAAATAAGAGCAAAAATTTTGTAATTTTGATAATTTTAAAGATGCCGCCAGACTCATTTAGCAATTTCGTAAATCAGCCTTTCTTACTTTTGATTAAAGTTTATGACAGTATTAAATGATACGTTAAATTACATGCATGGGAAAATAAGGGTTACGGATTTCAAAAATCGGTAAAATTTTTGGATTCGCAAATTTTCAGCCAGACTGACTTTCCTCCGGATATGCTAGACTGTTATTTCCATTAATAAAATGATTCACTTTAATAAATGTCAAATATTTATGACTGGGAAAATAAGTGGACTGGTCATTTTTTTTATCTAGTGAACCCATCCAAAAATTTTAGCCAGACTCAGAAATTGTCGTTTTGTGTCCACCATCCGAACAATGTCACATTCACCGACTGCGAAAATAAGTATAAATAAATTTCACTGACTCCTGGACTATAATAAGTCAGAGTAAAATATATCAAGTAAACTACCATCGAAGTAAATAACTTTCAACCAAAATGTTTTCGATGAAAATTTCTTCAAAAAATGTTCCGACAAATATTTGTTAGCCACAAATTTTGTAATACAATATAGGTGAGTTCTACAATAAGCAGTAAAAATAATGTAAACTTAGTTTAAACTGTGAACCTCGTTGTATAATCATATATTATTAAACATAGTTATAAACATGACATTTGTACTTTGAATATAACCAGTTAAAAATTAAACTTCTGTTAGCAAAACTGAGTCTTTATACAACCCGCCCTATGTGGTACATGAATCAAACTTTCGTTGCAAAAAAAGGAGAGAGAGATAGTTGTTCAATAGAAAAAGAAAAAGCAATAGCTTGGAAACGTCACTAATTAAGAAAAATTACAGACTTGAGAAAGCAAAATAAAAAGATATTTTATTTAGATGAAACTTGGGTTACAGGAGACTATACCGTGTGAAAAACTTGGCAAGAGATTACCATGCAAAGTATGAAACAGGCAGCCCATGGAGCGAGTTTCTTGTTGTCTAAGTACATCCTCAGAAAAAAAAAACATTTAATATTAATCTACGTAGCCAGCTCAGAAGGATTTCTAGAAGATGGCTCATTATTATTGGAGTAATGGAAACGGGTGACTATCACGAAAACATGCATGGTTCAGTTTTTAAAACTTGATTTTTTTTGCTAGTTTGCATTGCTCCTAGCATTATTTTAACCAACCAGCAATTTGTCTTAATTATAAACTTAAGAGACTTAAAACTAAGAGTTCACCCAATGGTATCTTCTCCTTTCTGTTCTGTTAAACTATATACTGTACACGCCCACTGTGCTCTGCTTTAAGACTTTATAACATCACTAATTCAAATGGTTTGGACCTTCTGAGCCTTTTGATTAGGTATCGATTATTCAGGAACTGTAGAACTTCAATATTTATGTTTTTTGAGATGGATTTCCTCTCTTCTTCTACATTTTCAGATCTCTGTAAAGGTCTGAGTTCCTAACATACCAAGGGGCGTTTACCATTGCCCTTAATATTTATGTTAGTTTTACTGGCACACCCCCAGAGCTGTATGCCCTAAGTCCATACTGGCTTCAGTATATGTTTATATATTATTTATTTTCGATTAATCAACCAGTATAATTTTCTATATTTAATACCCTACTCTTCCCGTTTTTTCTTTATGTGTTCTTACCACTTTAATTTTATATGTAGGTTCATGCCTAAGTATTTCGTCGAATTAGAATATGGTATTCTTGTATTAGTGAATGTCACTACTACTCTTTTATTAGTGAAATTAACCTGAACTTTTTTAGTTTCGTTGAGCTAAATGTGCCATCTTTTTGTCCACTCATAGATTTTATTAGTTGCATGTTGAAGTTTTCTGGTCGATTCTTCTATTGTATTACTGATGGCAAGTATGGCTGTGTCGTCGGCAAATGTGGTTAGCTTCAAATTTTGCATTTGTGGTATGTCGGAGGTAAACAACAGTTAAAGAACTGGCCCCAGAACACTTCCGTGAGGTACCCCTGTTGTTTATTTAAGCATGAAATATTCTTTTTCTTGTTTTACTAGGAAGATTCTATCAGTCAAGTAAGATTTTAAAATGTCACAATATTGCCTAGGTAAAAGTTTATTTATTTTATATACAAGGCCCTCAACCATACTTGACAGCGGTGTCAATTTTCTATGTAAGTCAATGTAAAATGAAGTGTTTTTTTTTTTAAATTGGCGAAAAGAGTCAAAATAGTGTGAAAAAAAGCACCTGAGTACAAGAAACATAAATGACAATAAACATCAAAGTAAGATTTACGTCGTTCCACAAGAAAATACAAGGAGAAATCAATTCAATGTCTTTTTAAAGCTTCAAATGGAAGTAAAATAATGCATGTATATCTAAATATAATATTTATTGTAAACTAATCACAATATTTGGTTTACGGAGTGTAGTTTATTTTATTAAAAGTTTCTATAACATTTTACAGTCATAGATCCTTACCTACAAACAACAATAATTATACATTAAATTTAACTTACTAAAAAAGAACATGTATTTTTTATAGAGTTTTAATGTTAGTTAAACAGTTGCTACGGTTATTTTTTTGTTGAACCCCAATTGAGTCATTGTAAATGTTTTTTATAGGATACTAAACGTTTAGAACAGTGACAGCATTTATATCGGTCCTAGTGCCGATAAAGCACTTTCTAGAGATGATGCTGTTCTATAATTTTTAGAAGATATTATCAAATATTATGAGACTATTTTTACTGATGGTACTGTTAGCAAAATAAAAAGGATAAAGCTGAAATTAAAGGATGAGGTAACAACAATAAAAAAATCTGTTAACTGTGTTTTATTTTCCTCTTAAAACTATATATAGGTTCAATTCAAAAAAATTTTGCCACAAAATTGTACTATAAAATTTCAGCATTTTACAAACCTTTTAGAATTTGGTCATACCTACCTAATTTGTATTTTATATAGATAAAATTAAATAATTTATCAATTAAAACAGGCAGGACTTATTTAGAAATAAATACAACAGTATGTTCTGTGCTTTATTTAGCTATTAACAAGTTTATTTTTATTATTTTGACAAAATTATATATAATTCCCATAAGAAGCCATGTATTTTGAACACCGTAAGCAGTACCAGCGCTCATGCGGTTAATTATAAAAGCTCAATTAGCGTGCGTTTTTTGGGACCGTATTTTGAGTATGCCGATTTGCCTCCTTATCTCTAGTACCAACAACCGTCAAAATAAAATTCTTTAATGAGTAACTATAGAGTACCAAGAAGAAGAATAATTAATAGTATATTAAATTACGAGTATGGAAAGTGACATTTTTCACATGCGCGGGAAATATTGTCACACGAGGCATAAACCGAGTGCGACAATCACGCGAGTGTGAAAAATCACTTTCACACAAGTGGTGTACAATATTTTTACTATAAAGGTTAGCTGGTTTTAGATTAGTTTTTATATGCCTGATTGAATAATTTTTCAAGCGTTTTACATTACAGATAGTGTTTTGCCAAAATTAAAAATATTGTTACAAACAATTTCATAGGATCATAAAGATAAAATAACATTAGTTACAATTGTTTTAAACAAATAAGTTGAACTATCCTGAACAAAAACTTTTTTATTATTAATGGTTACTCACTTCTTTACTCACAATTTTTTTGTGAACAGTAAATAAAATAGAACAAAATATTGTAGGGGTTATAATATGATAATTTAAAAAGCCAGACGGAAAACCATTTACGCTATCATGGCTGTGTGATTTGGCTTATCTAATTAAATATGTATGTGAACCAGAAAAAACAAACATAATGTACGTAATTACTTTAAAATTATTTTAATAATTTGTTAAAAAAAAATATCTTGGCTCTATTTTTAAAAATTAATGTTAATAAATTAATCATCAAACCGATTTTACTATTAAAATGGACATCAATCAAAATATAAATTAGACGTCTGACTTATTTGAGAGCTTATGCGGAAAGTAGATTCATATTCACACACGTGTGGAAAGTAAATTTATCCACACGCGCGTAATATAAGGCACTTTCCATAAGATAGGTGCGATAGGTATCATTTTCCAAAGTGGTCGTAGGAAAAATAGTTTTGTTATCTATAAAGAAGCTATGATTTGAAATAGATGGGATGGGGAACTTTTGAACCGATTTAGAATTTAATTTAGAGTTGGAGGAAGGGCCTTGCCACTAGTACCACTTTATGTAAGAGAACTTGAAGGTGACGGACTATAAAATTCTAGTGAATTTTGCTATAAAAAAAGTTGTCTATAACTACAACATTGCATTGTATTAAAATATTATAATTACATTTTTGTTTTTTTTTTTTTAGTCAAGCAATACAATTTCGTTTATTAGTATTATAGATATTACAGAGAAATATATTAGCAGAATATTCAGTTGCTGGTTTTCAAAGTAATATCTATATAGTGAGTTGATAGCCCATGATAATTCATTCGCACCAATTTGGTATAATTGGTGTCCTCGAAGTTCGATACGGCTAGCAAGTGGAATGCCTAAAACCGGGAGCTGCTTCAATTTAATCCAACTAATCTCCCTGATCATTCGGAATACATTAATTAACACATCGAAATTTGAATAAAATGCCCATTACGGAAAAGTGATGTTCGTTTCTTGACTTCTTTTACACTGACCGGCCGTTTTTATAACTCCATTGATAAAAACTGAGGAGTGTATTTGTCGGGTTTATTGCTGCCATTAAGATATATCGGCTTCTCTCTTATTTTCTTACTAATTTAACTCTTCTTATAATAAAGTCAACACACTCCGTTTGAAATACCAAATAAGAAACGCACATGAAAACTCAATTATTTCATTAATGTTTTTTCACCAACGGTTTTTTTTTTATTTTTTAAATTTAAAAAATAAAGGATAGAAACATCAGAAGAACCATCAGGTCTTCAAGGAGTTTTCTAAAATGAATTGTAGCGATGTTTACAAAGTATTTTTGTGAAGTGATTCAGAAAACTTTATTTCATCTTTCTGAACCATCCTATAATTAACCACTTTCTACAGTAACCATATAATCTACAATTCATGTTTTCTACAACAAACGCCAATAAAATGGGTGTGCTATGAGAAATATGCTTACAAAAAAGTGTCATTTCCGATGTTTAACACCCAGTACCTTGAAAATTAGTCCTAGAATTGGTTTGGGCCAATGAACACTTTTTGTTAGAGCAAGTTTTATAACATATCAACATTTCAGAAAATTTGACAGAGAGCCATTTTTTCATAAGAAAGGTGCCTGGTCTAATCTAGTTAGATTTGAATGTGCTAAAGCCTACTTTGGATAGGCACCGTATGTATTCATACCATTAACATAATTTTTTATTGAAATTGATGAATATTTATTATAACAAATTTGTCAAACTATAAAAATACGTTATAAATATACCTACTAATGAACTATTACACAATATGTTTGGTGTTGTGAGAACGGCGAATGGCAGATTGATGGTCCACGTCACAAAATGTTGGCCAACAGAAATTTTCTGATTTATTCACATGACTTATATGGAATATTTTTCAAAAAAAAAAAATAATAATTTATGTCATAAAAAAGTATTACTATTTTGGTAGTGAAAATTAGTATGTGTGTGATTGGATTTTGTGACTGCGGATATAATCCATAAGCCTATTATTTATTTCTGTTTTATTGATATGAAGTATTTTACAATTGTTTTTCTAATACTATTATTATAAGGATACAAAAATTTTCTTAATATTTTATAGAATTTTTTCTTTTGTTTAGTGTTTTTTCTGTTTTGTTTTTTCTTGTCTTTTTTTGATTTTTTGATTTTTAATTTTTGTTTTTTTTTTTTTATTTTTTGTTTTTTTTTGTTTTTTTGTTTTTTTGTTTTTTTTTTGTTTTTCTTTGGACCGGTTTCGTCCTTATTAGGACTCCTTAGCAAGAAATAGATAAGTTCTCAATTCCAGTCTCTAATGGAATTAACAAATGCTACACATTTCACTGGTCCAAGAATGATGTTCTCCTTGGTGAGCAAAATCAAAGTAGAGAGTGTTGAAAATTAATTTCTATCTCTGCTGTCTTTCCTTCGGATGTAATTCAATGCCTGTTGCGGTATTAGCCAAAGGAGTAGTTGTTTTTTGAAGGGGAGACGGTCGTTGTATTTTGTGTGATATTGGCTTTGAGCTAAATTCATTTTATTTCATTTACGTCTATCCACATTTGAGTTTTGATTTATTTTCGTCTAAAATATTTATCTTCCTCTTTTGATCCGACTGCGGGTTTAATGATTTTCTTTTACTATTTTATATAGAGGGTTTACTAACATTCTTACTTTTTTCTCCAACATTATAAAAAAGTTTTCGTTTTATATTCTTGACCTTTCGGGCTTTTGTATTTTTCTTTTCTAATTCTATCCTTTTGAATTTCTTTTTCTCTGGGGTCAGTTA
This sequence comes from Psylliodes chrysocephalus, assembly GCA_927349885.1. Taxonomy (NCBI): domain Eukaryota; kingdom Metazoa; phylum Arthropoda; class Insecta; order Coleoptera; family Chrysomelidae; genus Psylliodes; species Psylliodes chrysocephalus. The sequence continues at coordinate 69,051,421 of OV651813.1, forward strand.
ATATTTCTTCTACCTTTGTTAGTTGGTTTTCTAGGCTCGGCTTTATAAAATGGCCTGACAATTTCCGGAGTAAATGCAGTGACACCTCTCGATACAGAGGGCACAGCAGCGACATCATTGTACATATATGTACTTAAGCCTACTACTATAGTAGTAGGCTTAAGTGCAGGTTTTGGAGGTGTAACGGCTCTAGATTTTAAAGGTCTATCAGCTGCATTAGTATAAATAAAAGTAGATGTATTTGCAGAGGGTTTAGGAGGATCCTTATTAAGAGTTTCGATTGGGGTATTTATATCAGCAATATCTTAAGATTCAGTAATCGACTGAACTTTATTGATATTTTTAAAATTAGAAACTTCAGATGGCAGGACGTCAATGATAGGTTCAACAGTAGGGTCTTCAGTTGGTTGGTCTGTAAAGAAAGTAGACAATACAGTATCTTATGGAAAGATGTCTCTATTAAAAGGATGTATGATCTGTGGTCGCTTTAAATCATTTTAGAATATTTGCAGGGCTTTCGCAAATGCTTTGTTTATTAGAAAAAGTAGATTATAGTCATAGATTTTCTTGGGTTGTTCCTCATCCATGTATCTATAGATAATTGTTTCTTAAAGGTTCCATATACGCTAACGTCCAATGGTTGTAAACGATGCGAGCAATGTGGTGGAAATGCTATTTTAATATTGTTTTTTCTTTCAAAATTAATGGTGGCTAGTCCCAAATGAGATTCGTGGTTATCCAAAATAAGCAGAACTGGATTATCATTTGTTGACCTTACAAATTTTGCAGTCATTTATAAATATGAAAAAAATCTGTTCCTGTCATCCAGCCGCCGTAATCGTTTGCTACTCCAATACAGTTGGGAAGACCATCTCTTATTAAGTGGTAGTGATTTTTTTTTTGAAACAATAACCTAGATGGAATAGCATTTCCGCTAGCATTGACGTTGTTTCTCCTACTGGTTTTATTCCTTTAGTAGCTACCACTATTCCCACTCTGGTTACCTCATTTTCATTGAAGTTTCAAACAGTAGACGATGTAAAGTTAGTCTGTCTAGAATATCTGTAAATTTGTCAAAAAATAATGATACGTTATCTTTGTTAAAACTGGTAAACTTTGTAAACTTGATAGATCGGAAAAACTTATTAAAAGTTCTTTGTTCTTTTTCTAATGTACTGTGAGCCGTTTAGTTTGCTTAGATAAAAAAAACTGACCTGTCATTGTTGTACCCTACTGATCAGAAAATAAATTTTTCCTAATTTTCTTTAATTTGTGCCTTTTTTACATATAAAAAAGAAGTTACTCAATGGATAATATACTGAAGTGCTACAGACATACCTTATACTCCTTTATTTCGAATTACCTACTCTACTAACAACTTCTTTGAATACTTCCTTTGGAATATTGCACCTATCTGCATTCGGTAAGTAAATTAAATATTTTTACTATATATTCCTTTTGGGCTAATTGGAATATGTTTCAAGTAACCCCATTTCAATTATTTCAACTAACGGATATAAATAGTTTTCTTGATTAAATATTAATTTTCAGGTCTTTCTACAGCCATTTTTAGCTTTAACCACGATAATGTAAACCTTAGTAGTTTACACTTTTATTATAAATTAAAAGAAAGGTTAATAAATAGAAGATAACGAAAATTGTCAAGACATGCCAAATTTACTTACGTCAACACAAAACATTAAATCACTCTCCAAATCGATTAAAGCGGAAGCTACAGTACTCCCTGTATAATTGAAAATGAGCTATTATTTAACTAATTGAAAAAAATAATAGAAAAACTGTCTTAGTGCGTATTTCAGGAATCAGTGTCTTTAGATTTCGGACAGCTATACTCTGTTTTTAAACTAGGAGGAGCGAATTGAAAAGACCCATTTACACAAGGAAAGTAACTAGATTCGTTACTAATTTATGTGTAATAGTTGTTATTATCGGCCCTAGTCAGCGAACGGCCAATGAAGGGTTAAGAAACAAATAAGTATCATAACAGTCGATGTTTTCATTGGTTCCAGACAACGGTCGTAAATTTCACATTATTATGATCGGAAAAGTGTGTCTAAAACGAACTGACACTGTCAAGGGAAATTTGATTTTTTGACGTTATTAGAAATATGTTTTTCTTGCTTTTGAAATCGACTCTTTAAGGATTATGATTTGTTTTAAATGGATAATGAATATTTATGAAAATTGTTTAAAGAATATCAAGATACAGGTTAGTATAAAACATAAAAATATGATCGTTTTACATTTTCAATGATATATTTGTTATAGGTATAAACTTAAGTAAAAGATAATCAGTGAGTGGCAACTGAATCACACAGTGACTAGAATTTCTTCTATGAGTAATATCATTGAGTAAAGGAATCTTTTACTCAATGGTAATATAGACATCGTAGCTTATTTAGTGTTAACCCATAGTTCTGTTAATACGTTAAAGGCCAAATGAAGGCATTCAAAAGTTTACAGGCCTGTCAGGATTTGTTTTGAAAACTGGAACCAACATTTTCATAACACTATATATCAACACTATATCATTATTAAAACTTAACTTAATAATATTGTAGGTTCTTTTAACTCAAGTTGTAATTTTTACCAATATTTTTTAATTTAAAGTGTTATGGAAGTAATATTAGCTCATTATGCTCTAATGTAGTAGATGGTGTTTTTAATGTGAATTAACAATTTTGTAGATGGTTTTATTATTTTTTAATAAATAAAATTTACTTAAACATTTAGTTATTTTTAATCAGTTTGGTAAGAAATTTATTAATTTTTAGTTTTAAAAAATCAGTATTAAAGTTGTTAGTCTTTTCTGGAATACTTCGGAATTCATCTCTTCATCGTAATCTCCCATATTTTGCCTTTAAAACCAATAATGTATTTTCTACAAAACCCTCTTCAGAATCAGCATGTAAAATAATAAGTCGTCTTCCCTTTCTTATAGGGCTTTTTAGGAATTGCTACCCTTAATAGTAGTCGATGAAGAAGGATCCATAATCGTATAACTTCAATACACTTGGTTACTAAAGTTCCGAAAAAGAACTATTATTTACGGAATAAAGTAAAAAAAAAAACTAAGTAATAATGAGATATCAAAATATAAAATGCCAGAACTGTCAACAATATCAATTATCAGCTGATGTTAATGCTAAAAAGTAATGTGTGAAACTGACTGCAATCTGACCAATCAGAAGTCTACAGAATTGCCAACTTAAATTCAAATCACTCCTCCTAGTTTAAAAACAGATAGGTACAAATAATTAGGCATTCCAAACTGAATGGCTACCAGTGGGTTATGATATGGCAAAATTATGGCAACCCTGTAGGCCTGGTGATTTGACAAGGTCAATGAAATAGATAGTTACATAGATTGATCATCCATATTTTTTAAAATAAACATAAGCTTATGCCTTGAAGTAAATTATTATTTTTAATTATCTAAAGGCTAATAATTAGTTTTAAAACACATTTTTGCTAAACCGATTCAAATTAATAAATATTTGCCAGGCAATATGGCCGCTCGTAAACGACCAGCTTTGAGCAATCTATATAACTATATATGTATCATTGACCCTGTTAATGACAACTTGACAACAGGGTTGCCATATCTAAACTGTCATTACCCACTGGTAGCCATTTGGACAGGTCGTTGGAATGCCTAATTATTCGACTGGGACTTTTGACAAACGGTATCTCCCCGCGAAAATATAAAATTTTTGATAATAAGCACTAGTTGAATTACGGCTTTACGAAGTTCCCTTGTCGTTCTCTACCTGGGAGCTCCTCAGTATATCGACTTTGGAAATTCGAAAAGATTGTTTCACGTTAACTCTTAATAAACTTGTTGGCAATACGTACTAGATAAATAAGGTTTGACGATGGTTTCTCGTCGAATTTTACGTGGGTGCTCTTCTCGTAAGTTCGATTTTGGATATTCGACAAGATTATTTCACGATAATTTTGAATAAAGTTGTTAGTAATAAGAACCAGTTAAATTACAGGACAGCAGGAAAAAACGAAAAAAGTTTAAATCAGTAATAAAAAAATCTACCTAGCAATTAAGTATTGAAACGATTTAACTTTAACACAACTTTTTACACAGAACGGGTTCGACCTAGTTTAGGGAAGCACCAAAAGAGCTTCGACGGTAGACAGCAGCCAAGACAAGGAATTTTGTTTTGGCTCTCGTATTTATGTCTCACGACCAGAAGAGTTCGGTTTCCGAGTAATTCCGGAGTGGGAGAAACCACCTCCAGTTCTACTAACGGAGAAATAAAAAACGCCCTTTTGACACCTGCTGAATATACCTAGATAATTTAAATGAAATTTAATGTTCTAATCCGAATTAGAATTTCGGTAAATACGGATATATTTTAAACTACGAGGGTTCAAGCAAATGTTTAAATACGGTAAGTTCTAGGAACGTTCCCAGGAGGAAATTAATTAAAATATACATTTTTATAATTAATTAAAAATAAAATTTAGTGATTTCGTCACAATGCACCAAATGACAACATAACGGTACTTAGGAGAGTGTACGGCACTAACAATACGATGTCGACAAGTCAATTCGTTAAGGAACTAATTCGGAATATTTCAACATACCCAGTGTTCCAAGTAACCTTGGTCTCCCCTACATTTTCACGAGTGTACCTACTAGTAAAAAAATGCGTTCAAAAAGTATTTATTAGAATGTGAGGTGAAGTTGATCTAATTTATGGTAGTGCCGGTTTACTGGTACTAGTGAACAATCACAATGTTAAAGCAGCTTTAAAGAACTTGATACTCATATACTACAGAAATACGTATATATCCTCGTCGCTCATCCTGTATATACTTTGTAAATTAACCTTATTTTATTTTTTTGCAACTTTTAATTCGTTTTTAGATTATTCTAACAGCAAATGAGATGTATTAAGTTTTTTTAAATCAGCTATTTAAAACTGTAAAACCTACATAACTGCAAATATAAGCCTTGACTGGTATATTGAAATTTATATTTTGAGAATTTGTCAAGAATCTACAGAAACTCTGAAATATTTTAAGTATTTTAAAATAATTACTAAGTATTATTAAAATACATTCGAGATCGTTTGAATTTTATACAATTAAACATGTATTCATGATTTCAAATTATCTCTTTTTCACGAGAAATACCTATATCGTTTTATACAGTCATGAACTGTACCCACTTAAGGGTTTATAAATGCAAAAAATAATAAGGATATTCCTCTACACATAAATGTATTGAGTAATTTGTGCAATTATAAAACAAAAGTCCGTCCCTGTTCAAGTTCATATCAACACTGAACGAAGGTAGTTAGAAGTAGACGCTATTAATTTAAATGCAAGTACAGACGGAGTATATGAGAAGACAATAGAATACCGTGGGGATAAATGGTGATTTGAAAATGGAGTCGCTTTGATAAAACAGAGAACGACTCTTGTTAATGATACATTTCCTGTTTCTTGTAAAGAGAGACGTTGAGTGTTGAGTGACTTTAAAACCACGGCACTCAACTCTATGAAAGAAACAAACGTCCCCATGTGTTATATTTAATTATGCAATGATTGAAGACCGGTTAAATCTACTTACCCGATCAAGTTTTTTCATTTTCTTTTTTATTTGTTAGCATGTATGAAATGAGGTTATCTGTTTTGAAACTATTGAAATGTTATGATTTTAAATTGAAATAGTTTTTATATTTAGAAACTGTTTAAGAAAATCTATAAAAGGCTACAGAATTATGAATAACGAAAAAATCTAATAAATCTAATGTCAAATTTCTTTAGTATTATGTAATAATTTTGAAAAAAATATTTTTCAATGGACATGGGTATCTGTTTCATTTTATATCAATGTTATCTGTTTAAACGATACTGCTTTCGTAATTTGCATCTTGTTAGGTGTTACGTTTTCCTCAGTGCCAGTTCATGAATTGTAGCTCCTGAGAAGCATATTTAGTCGTCGCGTTACTAAACGTAATAGAGAATTAAAGCAACGCTACAAACGTATACGTATCTGTCTAACGTAAACGTAAAAATTGACGATACGTTGAACGTGTAATCTGAAAAACAACGGTGGTTAAAGCAAAAACATTGACGTTGACGTATCTACAACTTTATAACCATATGTACCTTTTAAGAAAAGTATTGTTAGTTATAGTAAAAACATTGATTTTAGGGGTTTTTAATGATGATGATGATGATGGTACTGTAACGTTACAAATTCTACATGATGTAAAAAATTTGGCAAATTGAGGTGATTTATATTACAGATTTAATTTCATTAACCTGAAATTGAATGAAAACGTTTCTTTCGATTAAAAAGAGTAACATAATTAGACTTGTTACGGCTCTTTTGGCATGCCAAATATGAATATAACAAATGACCCTAGCAATTGTTCTCTGAAATATTTTTTGTGCATAGATAAATTACAAATGTATCTTATTTCGTATTATGGTTTAGAATTTAAATAGCACATGACATTATAAGTTATTAGTTTTATTAATCGGGTGAGATCGGATGCTCCTGAAGCATTTGCTCAGCTCCATACGAATGCGTATTAGGCATACGTAAGAACACGTACGTTTTTACGTTCGATGTAAATAGATACGTGGGAAAAAATAGTTGTTGGACATGCGTAGCTATCATTACTGTCATTAGATACGTTTACGTATACGCTGCTGGCATTGCTTTAACTCTCTAATGACGGTAATGATGGTAATGACGGTATCAGTTCCTCGTCCACTCCTCCGGACTATCGCACTTCCGAAATATATCATTCAGTATCCAGCTTCAGCAAATGAAACACAAACGCCATGTTGATTTAAAATGGACCAATCAGAAACTTATTAGCGATTCGCGTCTATAAGAAACAGGCTGTAGGGATTCAAGGAATGGTTCTATGGTGTCAAATATTTGTATCTTGTGTTTTTAATATTTTTTGGAATAACTTAGACTTTAATTAACTATATTTCATGAATATTAGCAAGAATATTGAATAAAAAAAATAATTTGACTAATATATTTTCTTGTTTATAGTTTAATTACATTAGATATTGTTTTGATATATTGCTTTTTTTAATATTTTTTTTAGTATTGAATTACTTTTGTTCTTTGATGTTTTGCCCATAATATTTAGGGTCTATCAACCATTTATTTAAAGTTGGTTTTACACTAAATTACAATTATTTTGGATTTGATAAAATTTTAGTATTTTATAGTATGATCAAAAAAAAAAAATGTTCACTTCAACATAAAAAAGAACTATTATTTCTTCTATTCGAACAAGTACTCATAACTAATTATTTAATTTTGAGAACATATTACAGTTTTAATTTATATCTATGAACTGAGTTCATAGGGTGTAGATATTCGATTAAAAAAAGATAAAAAAAAAGGAAACAGAAAACACCATTCGTGTCAAGTTAATTATTAATAAGCCTGTTGTGATAAAACCGAGATAATGATATAATATACATATTATTAATTAGGTAATTTGATTCTACAAGGTTCATGCTGAGCTGTTGAAGTTAGAACATTTTTATGTAGGTGGTTTAAAACTGTGACCAATAAAAATATTTCTTATTGGAAGGAATTAATGAATCCTATGGTAAATCTACAAGAAACATAATTTCAAAATTATTAACTTCCAAACATCTGTTTTAAATATGTAAACAACCAATAACCAAACATTTAAAATTAGTGAGTTTTACATCTTAACTTATTCAACAAACATGTCAAAAAATAGTGTAATGCATTAAGTCGCTTAAATATCCACGTCTTAGTAATAATAAATAAAATAAATACGTAAAAAATAACAAAAAATAAAATCTAAAAAATTTTATATTTTTTCTTTTCTTCTTATGTTATTTATTATGTATCCAAGCAAAAGTTATAAATTTATCTAAGAATAATTAATTATTACATGGTTATTATTAATGAATTATAGGCACTGTAATAAATTTAAATTTATTTCCATAAAAGTATCAACAAAACATTTGACAGAAACTCTAATTTATAGTTAATCCCACGCACAGACGTGCTCTTCTGTGAAAATATATTTATTTTTCCTGATATGTCGTACATTTATATATTTTTCTGTTTTGTCAGCCTTACATATGTAATTTTCCTGCTACATAAATATTGTCAATATTATTACATAATTAATACACTTCAAAGAAGGAGGAGGTTTTCCAATTCGTCGGAATATTCTTTTTTTATTTATGTTCAATGATAATTCTTTACCGTTGTCCGATTTCTATGACTCTTTTTTTGTTAGAAAGGTAATACCTCATATGTAGTTCCGTATACAATTGGTCAGGATCTGATGATCTATCAAAAAATTAAAAATCCTAATTTTTAAGGGCATCTGCACGATTTTGAAGTCGATTTGTTTAAATTACGGTAACGCAAAAGCCGTTTTTTTCTTGTTTATTCTTGCACGTAGTATAAGTCTAGCGCTGGCCATGTAGAGACAAACGCACCGCTTCGAGAAGCTACCGGATAAAACCCTTTGCGGCGTATGAGTCATAGAGAGGAACTTTTCGATCTTTCTGGTAAGTCGAGAGAGTTCTGGTACAGAGCTAGCGTTATATAAATAGCGCAAGTTTGTCGACATACAAGAATATTCAATTTAAGTGTTGGACAGAAAACATAAATTGTACTGTTATTGTCGCTGATATCGAAGAATATGTTATTCTTGGAATGGATGTAATGAACATGGTTTTCAGTTAGACTTTAAAAACAAAGTGATCAAAGTTGGTGCCAAAGAGGTATTCCTACATTCATATGGGGACAGTACCGTGCCAGTTGCTATACTAGGAAGATACAGTGGTACCCGGTAGAAGTGAAACCATTATAGTAGCACGGCTTCAAGAAACTATGGAAGATGAAACACCTGTAATGATGGAACCTTGGAACCACGACGAAGAGGTTGGACGAACAATTTTGATCAGAAAGAGGTTGGTCACGACTGCTAAAGAGATTCCAGTTCCTCTTATAAACGTTAATGATCACCAAATAACCATCAAGAAGAGACCAGAGTCGGAACTTGTGGACTTAGGGAAAATGTATTTAGAGAGTTATCTTGGAAAACATACCTGGTTTATTTACACGACATCATAGTCTAGGGGAAGACATTTTATGAACATCTAGAAAACTTCTAAGATATTTTTAAAAGACTTTAAAAACAAAGTGATCAAAGTTGGTGCCAAAGAGGTATTTCTACATTCATATGGGGACAGTACCGTGCCAGTTGCTCTACTAGGAAGATACAGTGGTACCCGGTAGAAGTGAAACCATTATAGTAGTACGGCTTCAAGAAACTATGGAAAAAGGAAAATCGTAGACCTACCTGTCAAGAAAAATCAAAACTCTCTCCAGTAGTCAAGTCATATTGTGCTCAGTGGGAATATTTTATTCTAGAAGAAGGCTTATTATAGCGAGTACTAGAGAATGATGGTTAAGAAAGCAGAAGATAGTTGGTTATTCCAAAGACAAGAGTAGCGCTCAGTACTTCGTCAGTTACATCACAGCCCATCTGGGGTCATGAAAATTCTTCAGGGAGTTCGTAAAAGGTTTTATTGGATAAACAGTTCCGATGCTGTAAAGGACTGGTGTACGAAATGTACTACCTGTACTATGAGTAACGGAACCCAACAAAAAAAGAAGGCTTCCCATCAAGCAGTACAACGTGCGTAGCCCATTTGAGAGGATTGCCTTAGATATTGTTGGATCATTCCCCATGACCAAAAATGGTAATAAATACATACAAAAATTCATCAGTAGTTCAAGATCCACAGTGACCAAGGTAGAAATTTTGAAAGCCAGCTTTTTCGAGAAATCTGTGACAGACTAGGCATGAAGAAAACCAGACTACCGTGTAACCTGGAGAATACATAGCCGGTGAATATTATGTGATCCAGCTATACGAAGAAAAATAGACGACATGCCTGAATTAGTTCGCTCGCATCTTCAAATCGCCAGCGACAGAATGAAGAAGCGATACGATACCCAAGTTACAGAAGGATGTTCTAAGGAAAGCAAGAAAGGCTTGCTCCATAACTCAAAAAGACAAAAGGGTCATTCTCCAAAGCTTCAAAGGTCTTGGGAAGGTCCGTATCTCATCAAGAAAAAAATTAATTGTCATAAAAAATGAAAAAAATGCGAGTAACTAATATTTTCCAAACCCGAAGTTGTACTTTTATGCGGCGATTGAGTGTTACAAGATATAACAATAGTCTGAATAAAAGAGAAGTGCAGTAGAAGTGGGGTTTTAACGTCACATTTCATAAGCTTACTGTGCTAAATAAGTTTTTGTAATATAATTAAGGTCACGGCATATAAAATGGTATATACGCACTTCGTAGATTAATTAAATTTTGATTGAAAAAAGTTATATTATTAAAAAATAAAAATAACAAGGAGGATTCATTATATGTTGTTAATGAGATTAATTTTTTTTTGTCTCTTGGTAATAAAATTAACACTTCTGTACATAAAATCGAAATTTTTAAAAAATAAAAAGTTAAGGAATTATCTTTAAAAGTTACTGTCTTCACTATAAGTACTGGTATCATTATCATAGTATTTTCTGAGGTTTATTAATATACGGTCTATTAAGTTGTCCATTGCTATATCCACTTTTCAAAATGAATTTTCCACCTTTTTAATATCATCAATGTATTTTCTCCAATGTTTTCCATTTACATCTGAAACTACCTTTAAAAGCAAATTTTGCACAGGTAATTTAAATGTTGTATTGTTTCGAGAAACAACCTTTTAATTGTGACCAGATCAGTTCAATGGGATTAAACTCTGCGTGGTAAGGAGGCAATCTGAGAATTTCAATTCCTTTTTCTCATGCCATCTCGTCTATAATATATTTTTCGAATTCTGCCTTCAAAAATTTAGGAGGGCTGATAATATTTTTAGAATGAGGCCATTTTGAAATATCTTCATTGTTTCAACTTGTTGTAGGTAGTGACTCCTTTAATCGACTGTGATAGGATGCAGTATCCAAAAAAATAACAAAAGTTGCTGGATTTTTTTTTAATATTGTTCTAAAACAAATTTTCAAACATTTTTTTTGGTCGCCTTTTGTTTTCTTCGACTCGAAAATTAATCAACCATCTGGCAAAAATCCATCGGTATTTCCCAATGAGGATTATTATTAATCGATTTCCTTTTCCTGTTGGATTTTTTAATTAACAAGAGCTCCTTCCATGAAGGATTGTTTTTTAGTTTTGATGGAAGTACCTTGCCAAATTTTTCTTACTGTCTGACCAGCATTAACCCATGTTTCATATAAATGAAATACCTATTTATGCTGATTCCTTATGATTGCTATTTTTTTAAATAATTATGTCTCCACGCAATGATTTCGTATTTCTCTGTTAAAAAGCTGTTTCTTTCACGTTTTTTGCAATCAAAATTTAATTCATGTAATATTTTTTGCAGATAAAAATAAGATATATTTAAAAGGGTGGGGCTATTTTCTATATCTGAGTTTAATTTTTTGGGTGTAGGAATTTTATTTCGAAAGAAAGAAGAAATTAACATTTATCTTATTACATTCTTCACCCAAGTTCAATAAAGGTCTTGTTTCTTCCTTGTTCGGATGTGAGACTTCTCCAATAACTGTCTTCTTTAATAATGTTATACACTGTCCGCTTAGATGCTCCAGTATAAGGTCTCACATTCAGTAGCTATTTCATTCAAATACAGTAAAACAGTCTTTTCGAATATTACTAAATACATTAGGTACGATATTTTTTTCTTCCAACGATAATGCTGCATGTCCACTGGGTCGTTTACACGTGCTTGTGCGTGCAATACATATTTTTTAAAGCACTCTTCATTGTAAAATTGCAATATATACTAATACAAAATTCCGAATCAATTATTAAAATACATACGATACGGCTATGAATAAATGAAGTCCGACTTGACTGTCAAAAGAAAAGATTTATTACAGTAAGAACCATGGAAACATTTCTTTCTTCTCTAGACTATAGTTTTGCACATTTTGAGTTACGAAACACTAGTTTTGTATACATTTTAATGATTAATACTAGTTATACTAGTTCTACTTGCTTTATTTAACTCCCTGACATCGGATGTACATAAAATATTTATTATATGTTAATTATAAATCTAACCTAACCTTATTTACGATGATGGAGTGAAAGACTTAAGTGTTTTTCTGTTGGTCCTTTCAAGCAAATGAATGTTTCATAAATTCATTTTATTTCATTTCAATACATTTTTCTTCGGGATGTGCAATGTGATATATTGTAAATCACCACAACATATATTCCCATGGCAAATCAACAGTGATATAGAATAAGAAGTAGAATATATACAACAAGAAGACGGAGCAACGTCTTCTCGTAGGGTGGCGGGTTCGCCGCTACCAGACAATTTCAACCCATACCTGGACGACAGAAATAGACTCCAACGGCCTGGACACGCAGCTCATATTGATGTGTGTTGAAGAAACGAATAAGAAAACAATTAGGTACGTGAAACTTTAAATTTCAAAATTAAAATGATAGAAGACAAAGATCAAAGACAAAAACGTTAGAAATTCAAGGTAATTTACTACTACTACCCTAGTTTTTCGAACGTTGATTAAATAAAAATAAAACAAGTAAAACTAGTATTGATCATTCAAAAATATACAAAACTAGTTTTGCTTATTTTATAACGCTCAATAGCCGTAGAGAATTGCAATTTCGGGTTTGGGAATTATACGTTGCGCAAAATTAGTTTTTCGCATTTTTTTCGAGCATTACCCGAATTCGAGTACTGCACATAATACATTTTATGTTAAAATAAAGATTTAAAAATTGTAGGGCTCTATTTTTTTGTGAAGAGCACATTTCGTCATAGCTATGCCACACTCAAAATAGCCTAAATAAATGCAACAAGTACAAATAAGTGACACTAAGCTACTGAATTCAACTTGTATGAGCGGTAATGAGCGGCAGGTGGCTTCAATCACGTTTATATCAGTCTGACCACGCCTACAAACTCAAATTGATTTCTGCACAATATGACGAAATGTGCTCTTCACAAAAAAATCAAGCTCTAGGACTCTTTAGGAATAACGTTACAACACAAGACAAATATGCAATGATTAATTCTTGTCAATGCAGCATTAATTGTATAATATTAAAAATAAATAAATATTTCAAATTTTTATTTTTATACTTTAGTAAATAAAATTAATTTAAACATAGACAACCGTATTACAAAAATTTAATAATTGTAATATTCCTGACAAATATGCCCAGGCATCATAAATCGTCAATTACCAAAGGGTATTTCCACTGCCTTTCGAACAATTATACAACAATTTTCCCACATAAAACTTAATTTTACCCAGTAATTACAGTAGCGTTGACGTTTTCAAACAAGGCAAAACTACAGTGAACAACAAATAAAATAAACTGGGCATCGCGTTATAAAAACGTATAAGGCCTTTTCCGACTTTGAAGTGGTATAATGTCCGCGATTTGCAGTCAACAATTTTCTTTTTCTTCTAGATACATACAGAGTTTCGAGTAGAAATTAATCCGCGACCACATATCTTTCACATCAAATTACTTGATTGCGAAAACGGGTATTATAGTAATTCGAAATGAAAGAAGAGAAATAACAGAAATTCAGTTCTATTTCATCAGAATGCTAAGTCGAGGCATTTGTCAGTTTTTTCAAATATTACAAAGGCGTAGACCGATATCATTTTTCAAAACTTATTTCTATTACCTATTGTGCGATTAATAAATGGATATTTTATTATTATTGTTGGTCAATAGAATATGCTATCTAGTGAAAAAATATGTTTTTTATGATAACATGTCTTAATTTCTACAGAAATAATACAAGAATATAGAATGTATATGGAACCCACCGACAGTGTTGCCAGATGATCTTTTAAATCAGTATTTGACAGTTTAAAAAATCAGTACTAAATATACAATTTAAAAAAATAATTTAATGGGCCGTAAAAGATATATTAAAACTACGTTATATTGTTTATGTTACGTTACGTTACGTTACGATGCGTTACGTTACGTTACGATGCGTTACGTTACGTTACGATGCGTTACGTTACGTTACGTTACAGTATGTTATGTTATGTTATGTTATGTTATGTTATGTAATGTTATGTTATGTTATGTTATGTTATGTTATGTTATGTTATGTTATGTTATGTTATGTTATGTTATGTTATGTTATGTTATGTTATGTTATGTTATGTTATGTTATGTTATGTTATGTTATGTTATGTTATGTTATGTTGTTATGTTATGTTATGTTATGTTATGTTATGTTATGTTATGTTATGTTATGTTATGTTATGTTATGTTATGTTATGTTATGTTATGTTATGTTATGTTATGTTATGTTATGTTATGTTATGTTATGTTATGTTATGTTATGTTATGTTATGTTATGTTATGTTATGTTATGTTATGTTATGTTATGTTATGTTATGTTATGTTATGTTATGTTATGTTATGTTATGTTATGTTATGTTATGTTATGTTATGTTATGTTATGTTATGTTATGTTATGTTATGTTATGTTATGTTATGTTATGTTATGTTATGTTATGTTATGTTATGTTATGTTATGTTATGTTATGTTATGTTATGTTATGTTATGTTATGTTATGTTATGTTATGTTATGTTATGTTATGTTATGTTATGTTATGTTATGTTATGTTATGTTATGTTATGTTATGTTATGTTATGTTATGTTATGTTATGTTATGTTATGTTATGTTATGTTATGTTATGTTATGTTATGTTATGTTATGTTATGTTATGTTATGTTATGTTATGTTATGTTATGTTATGTTATGTTATGTTATGTTATGTTATGTTATGTTATGTTATGTTATGTTATGTTATGTTATGTTATGTTATGTTATGTTATGTTATGTTATGTTATGTTATGTTATGTTATGTTATGTTATGTTATGTTATGTTATGTTATGTTATGTTATGTTATGTTATGTTATGTTATGTTATGTTATGTTATGTTATGTTATGTTATGTTATGTTATGTTATGTTATGTTATGTTATGTTATGTTATGTTATGTTATGTTATGTTATGTTATGTTATGTTATGTTATGTTTATGAAATAAAATTATAACTTGAAATCCTTGTTTTATTAAAAATTGAAAAAATACTCGTGGTTAGTTCTTTGCGAGTGCATAAAAATTACAGAATTTTAAGTTTGTAGCTTTACTGAAATTTTATTAAATAAAAACTCAATTTTAGTCACCACTTTTAAGGGTGATATCTCGAAAAGAGGTGGGCTGAGGAAATTTTGTTATAGGAAAGAGCCATCTTAATTTCATACGAGCAATCACCTCCTGAATTTTGTCGCATGAATTTAGAAACACCCTGTCTAAATAGCTATTTTCCATTTTAATATCTTTTAAACTGTAAACACAATACATTTTGGCAGAATTACTTAGCTCTGCCAAAAAATCGAAAAAAAACTAATAAACAAAATTGTTACTTTGTATAATAACAAAAAGTGTAACCTTCAAGTCATTTTTCATATCTATGTATGTTTTCATTTATATTAAGCACTGAACTAAAGTATTATTTGAAAAAAGTAACATAGCATACATAATATTACTAAATTGGCGCCTGCGCATTGAATTGATGCAAATGATTTTGTTACCGTTCAGAGGACTATACAAAACTTATATGTTGAAACAAACCTAAGGTTAAATTGATATGGTCCGCCACTGGAGATTAATAGTCAATACACCGTTCTTAGAATAGTAATTTCCAACGACTAATCTCAAAAACAATTACACTTAATCGATCTTAAAGCGCTGCCATTTTTAGAGGGACAAAAAAATGTATTTTCCATATTAAAGATATCCCGCCATTTCGCAATTCAAATACTAGATTGTTGCAAATAACTTCAGTTGTATAATAGAGCAATGGCATTTTTTGTTTAGGTAGAGGAAAAGGAAAGAAATAAAGAAAAAAATGCACTTCAGATAGTTTTTCCAGGACTGGTTGTAAACATTTTAAGAGGTAGGTATCCATTTTATTGAAAGTTGGAACTGGAATTTTTATTTAATTAATTTTAATATGGGAAAAGTGTAAAAATAACTTATCATCATCTTTATATTAAAAACTTAGTATCCCGATAAACTTAAGCTTAAAGCAGGGAAATTAGTTCTTGATTATACTAGAAAAAAAAACGTCGAAGGCTTAATTTAGCACGAACTATAAAACTAAAGGGGCGAGAATTGCAATCTAGCTCTACTTAGAAGTTTGCTGAACCTTCAAAAAAATGAAGCATCTCCTCACTGCGGAATGCTGTTAGAATTGGGTTGAATATGAACTAATTTATACGACAAATGGAATGAAAGGATTGGTCGCCTATAGTTCGGGACACACTGAGTATGCAGTATGTCCAGGCATAGGCAATGTATTGCTAATAGAAGACCGGCACATTGTGTTGCCGTCTTTCCGATAGTTGTAGCAGGATCGGCCCAGTAGTAGTTAATTTTATTAGATAGTACATTCTTGGTTGCATACATAAGGACCGTTTGTCCTTATGGATGTCCAATTGGACGGCTTTCTGCAGAAAGGACGCAACTCACAAATTTGTGATTTTTTGACTTTCGCATAATATTGAATTAACAACCGAAACCTTTACTGCAAAAAAAAAATCCAGGCCACATTATAGTACCTAGCATTATTTGTTAGTCAATGAACCATTTAACTAAATTGATTAAGAAAGTAACCGGCCTGCAGAAGCAATCCAAGCAGCTTGGTTGGTTTCTGCATAATAAAGAAGAGAGTTGGTGACAGTTGGTTATTTGGTTATCTGTAAGAGTGAGTGTGAAGTATTAAAAATATAAATGATAATATTAGAGTATATCAAAGAATTTTTCTGATGACAAAATTAATTGGATGTTGAGAACAAAAAAGTAAGCTGTTTAGAAACACGTAAAATACTTTTTGATAACAAAAATATTTTATATTTTTCTCAAAACCAAATTGTAAAGACACGTATGCTGAAATAGATATCAGAAAAACAAATGGATCGTCCGGCATTATTTAAAGACTTACTTTAACAAAAAAGTATCTCTAACGAAACAGTGCTAAAAAAATTTTACAGAAAGGAACAGACCCTCAGTAATCAAAAAATCCAAGTGAAATGTCTTTTTATTTTAATTTGTAAGGCTAGCATCACATTAGGTAGACGTTCAGCCCTATAATCTCTTATGAGCAATTCTTTAACTTGCTATATTGAGCTGTAATATCGGTTAAAACGCCTAGCCCTTGAATTTACTACGCAAAGATCTGCGGCTCATTTTTGGCGGGTGAACTGGCTAATGTGGTGCTATCCTTAGAATTCATATTGTATACTTACGCATATTTAAAGAGTATGAAATTTTTTATAATTGTCAAAACTTTTACAGCTAATTACTTATTAACTTTTTTTGAGGTTGGTTCAGTTGTGATTTCTTACCTACAACATGGAGTTTAAGAAATTCAAACTCAGACAAATTCTCCATGCGAATGCGAAAATTGTGATTTTTAATACGATTTGTTAATTAGTCAATGACGATAAATTGAATGTGACTTCAGCAGTAATTTCTGCTTCCAAAATGAGTGGGGTCAGTAAAACAATTTATACCATTAAGAAAGAGCTAGGAGGAACAAAATAATGGCGAATTTAAATCTCCTTCAAGAAGAAAAAAGCGGATAAGGTAGTCAATATCTCGCGAACATACATATGATAAGGGCTTTAAGAGCTTATTGAGAGGAATTGTGAACAATGTTTTTTAAACATTTCGCCAATTTTGAATGCAAGTTATAATATTATTAGAGGGAATAAAAATTCACCACCATTCTCTTTAAGAACCATATGTAGATTTGGAAATTGGTTTTGAATATGTAAAGCGTGGTCATAAAACTATAATGTTAGAACGAAACAACATTGACGACACAGGTATTTAAGAGCCATCAAACAATATCGCCAACAAAATTGTAAAGTTATCTGTTTAGATTAGACTTGAGCCAACGAGGGTCAAACGGATAACTATGCATGGTGTGATAACACCATAAAAATAGTAGTTTCTTTTATAAAGGGTTTAACCGCAGAATTTAAAGCACCTACATAAATATGTACACGTTTCGTAATTGTTCATGTAGGTTATGAAGGTGGGTTTTTACCTGGCGCTGCGTGTGTTTTCTTGACAAAGAAAAACAATGGCGATTATCATGACAAAATTAATGCCGACTATTTTTAGCAATGGTTTAAGGAGTCGCCGACTTCCAACTTATCCAAAAATGGACGAAAGAATGTTGTTGTTATGGATTACGCTTCGTATAATATCCGTTAATTTAGTTTTTCAGCTACCTCATGGAATGAACCCGAAATAAAAAATTGGCTGTTTGACGACTCCTATTAAAAATCTGAGCTGCTTGAAGTTGGCAATACATACAGAGAGCAATACGAGAAATATGAAATTAAGGAAATAGTTGCAATATACGGGTAGAGTCCGATTACTGTAAGGGGTTTTCTCTCCACAGAGAAAACGGTTCCTTACGAATGGCGCTGGTTACGTGGGGCGGTTCTCGAACGCCAGATTTTTGGTTATGGTTTACTTCACAATCTCTCGAAACTATCGGGTAGCTACAGATGGAGAAGAAAAATTCCTGGGGCCAAAGGTCACTTAGACACATGTAATGGTAGGCCACAAGTAATGGGCTTTAATCGTTGCTTGGGCTGGTCCAGAATTTATCACTAGCTGAAATACAAGGGGGAAATAAAGTATGGAATTAGTAACCAGTAATACGGCAAGTTAACATTGACACATATATTGTGAATAACTATTCACACATTAAAAATAAAAAAAATTATATATTTCAACGCCCACCCTCGTTGTGATGATAGTCAATATAACCCTGAACAAACAAAACAACAACAAAAACGGACGGTATTGAATCCCGACTAGTCTCAATCAGACGTCAAAATTGAATATAAATAAAATGAGTGTTGCAGGAAAAATTAACTTGACTTCTGAGCCGGTAATTAAACTAAAACATAATTTTTTATTTCGGTAAAGAAAAATTCTAAGAGCGGTCGTAGCAAAAATTAACTATTTAACTGTCGTATCGGGAATTAAACTAAAATGTTTACTAGTTCGATATGGAAAAATTATCTATACAGTCGCAGAGAGCGCGAGGAAACAGGGTCGTGAAAGAACTACTTGTAGTAAATATTCGGAAAGGGAAAAAAATTAATTTATACCTTGGGGTAGCCTATTATCCCAGAATGAGCTGATCGTCATCACGAGCCCGCTCAGACAGGGTAATGAAGCTATTTAAGATTTCTGTAATTTGCAATTTGCACGAAAAAAAAAAAAGAATACAAAGGGAAAAAGAAAACTAACGCGTATAGTTCCTAATCCAAGAATGAGCTGATCGTCATCACGAGCCCGCTTAGGCCGGGACAGGATGCTATTTAAGATTATTTAAATTTGCCGTTTGCACGTTAACATGAAAAAAAGAATCTAACGCGGATAGCACCTAATCCAAGAATAAGCTGATCGTCATCACGAGCCTGCTCAGACAGGGACAGAATACTATTTAAGATTATTTAAATTTGCGGTAAAAGAGGGAAAACATCTCCTCGAAAATTCTGTTTCCAAATATTCCCAACTTATTTATAACGCGGCACTTACTAAACAAAAATATTTATCAATAAAATCAAATTTAATCCCCGATTTAACCTACCAAGAAGAAAAGTTTAATTTCTTAGGTCAGACTTAATACAAAATTTCTAAATCAACGGTATTACAATTTTAAAGAACTAAATCCTATCATTTATCATTTAAATCAAATTCAATTCCCTTTAAGAAACAATATTCTATTTTTAAAGAACTAACTTCTAACATTTATTTATTAAGTCAAATTAATTCTTTATCACAACAATATCTTTAAAAACGGTATTCTATTTTTAAAGAACTAACTTCTAATATTTATTAATTAAATCAAATTAAATCTTTCTCAAAACAATATCTTTAAAAAAAAACGGTAATATATTTGCCAAGAAATACATTCTAATATTTATTAATGAAATCAAATTTTATCTGTTGGCCCAACAATGAATTAAACTATTCCTATTTCTAAAAGATAATTCGGTTTTTAAATTAAACTAAATGCGGTCTCAATATAAAACGTTCCTTCTACAAAAAAACTGAAATAAGGTTTTTTTACCTAACGGATTTATAAACACGATACGAAAAATTTATTGACGGCGGACCTAATTGAAAATGCGGCTTTAACTTTTAACTGGCTGAAATCAAGTGCCTCTCCAAATCCTTTTAATTCTCGACGAAAGCGAGAGTAATTCCCTCTCTACGACCAGTACTACCGCGAATCGATATTTCGTACCGCGGTGCGCAGCTGTTCCGATGCCTAAGACAAGCAGCTTGAGCGTGCTTATTATTTATTAAAAATGATAAATTAAAATAAACCGATTGAGGAAAAATTGACTTCGTTACATTACAATAAGAAGAACCCAGCTGCGTCATCAATTGGCGGGGTAATTCAATAAATATTGCCGCCTACTAGGGGTTTAGTGCCGTGTTAATATTATATGAATGTCGGAATAATATTTTTAAACCAAAAAACTCAAAGATTCTATATTTATTTATAGTAATAGATATATAGTCGAAATTCGAAATAATAGTTATGACGTAGCGGTGTTCTTCTTGTTGTATTCGGACTGTTTTACGCTTACCGCTATGTCATTTCCAGCTTAACCCGATCGATATGGTATGGAATAAGGTAAAGCGCTGTAGTGCTATGAACAACTTTGATTTTTAGACACAGGATGTTTGTTCATTGGTAGATGAAGCATTTCAACATGTCAATGAACAAAAACGGCATTATTGCGTTGCTCATGTCATAGAAAAACTGAAAAAGAAATGTGGGGCGCTAATAATCTTCAAGACAACGTTGAGTAAATTTTGGCGACAGTTCTGAGAGTGCGATTTCAGACCTCGACAATACCTTACAATGACTTATTTATTGCGTAAAATTTGTTTATTATTATTTATTATTGAACAAACAAATTTTGGGATAAAATTTAAACCCATCTAAAAATTTGGCTGAGGCCAGACCTGCGTTTCTTTTGCAGATCCAAGCATGGCGACGGCTGGCAACGGTGAGATTCATAAGACTTCACACTGCATTATTCTTAGTGTGCCTCGCACTATAGATCAAAGATTTAACGTTTACCAACGTGTGTAGATATTTTGATTACAAAACACTGGACTCTACAAAAGTATTTTTAATCAATTAAAATTATAAATGATTTTACATTTTAATCCAAACATTACTACATTTTTATTTTTTAAATGTTTGATGTGTATTGTTATAGTTATGTTAATTATGACAATCGAAAGTATTTCTTTACAGTTTTTCAATGATATATCACACATAGGGGATTGCTAATATTTTTATTTGGTAATTTTATGTCAGTATAGTTTCCCTTTCTATTATAGAAACAGTTTTAAACAATTTTTGATATTTAAGTTTAAGATATAACCGTATGTATTGACCATTTTCACAACAAAATAATTGACAATTATGAATTTAAAGATCTAATTCGATACTTAATTCGATACTTCTACAGTCAAATAAGTATTCAGTGTCAGTTTAATTATGCGCACGCCTAAACCGGAAATATAATATACCTACATTTTGTGGATTAAATCAGGAATATTTAAAAATATTTACATTTTAGATTTAATGATTACTAACTCTACCCAAAATGACATTCCTGGACAAAAAGAACATAATTTTATTTATTAATTAGAGAATAATTCCAAAACAAAGCATAGAAACTATTAGGTACCTACTCTTAAACGAGAAAGTAACATATTAAAATTATAAACAGGATTTGCAATTTTAATGACTCGTATAAAGTCTTTAAAATATTCCTGAGTTTGCCTAATTAAAAATTACTAATATTTCCAGTTAATTTGTTAGTATAGTCATGGGTCGTTAAGTAGGTATACAAGGTGAACTATTAATAAGAAAGTACCAATTTAGTTCTTTAAATAGAAAAACTTAAGAATTGTAAACGCCTTTAACGAAAGCTGGTTTAAAAGTTTGAGTAGACCATAATCCAGGATAAATGATAAAGCATGGCTTCAAAAAAATGTTTCTATAGTAACCAACAAAGACAGAGATACGAGTCATGTCCTTGTTAACTGGCAGGGCCACTGAACTCCTCACTGACACTACAACGCATACGCATTACAAAGGTTTTATAGAAAAAACAACGAAAAAGACAGATATTCATTGTTGGTTGCCTAAATCAATTATCAGGACTAAATCGCCTCCTCCGTCCGCCTGTTTTTTATTCGATATTTTCTTATCTTGAACCTGCTTCGTCTAAAATGAATTTAAACGAAGCTGTACCGTCGCAATTCTGTGATTCGACTAAGGTGTTTTGTATCAGTCATACAGTATTGTTGCGAAAATTTCTAGTTTACGGAATCGAAGATAAAATCTATTCTTGCAGAACGCAATCAAATGGAAAGAGTTATTATGTACTTTCAAGTTTTAGATATAAGTTAGGGAGTCCCTCAGGGTTCTGTGTTGAGTCCCATTTTATTTCATCCTTATAAAAATGACTTAATATTGTAAGTACTTTTACTCTAATTGCTGATGACACTACGATTGTATGTATTAAAGAAAAATGTTTTACTTTGAATAGAGCTATTTGTGTTGATGGTACTGAGAAAGGCAACTCATCAATATAAAAAATCGTGGAGGTTTGATAGCAACATCAAAATATATATTAAAAAAATGCACTTTTATCTTGCCCTTACTAATAACATGATGCCTCCGAAACTAAATTTTATTAAAATTTTTAATAATAAACAATTATTAAGAGGCCGTAACCCCTAGCTTCTTCGCTTCTCACGTCCCCAAACTTTAAAACACAAATAACTTTTAAATTTACTACAGCTCGGGCTAATATTATTACCATGCTTCAAAAAGGTTTTGTCACAATATTTAGCGATTGAAGAGGGGTACCTATTTATAAGTAGTATAATTTTTTAAATGCAATTTCAGGTCTTGAAAACTATGCACTGCTCGAAAATGATTATAGTAATGAAGATGTTGCATCAGGAAGTGGATACTTACCTGATGAAGATCAATCAAGTGATGACTCAAATTATGAACCACTATCCAATATTCGTGATAGGGTAAATCTAATTAATTAGAACTCTGCTGCAAACTTACCAGGCTTGACCACTCCAGAAAATAGAATTATAATCCATGTTTCAGCTGACAGTGATGTTTGGAAAGATTTAAATGAAGAGAATGTTTTGAAAAAAAAAACAGAAGGTAAAAAGAAAGATATTTGAACTATAGGAAAAAATTCCAAAGACTTGTTCAAGAATCCCAGATACTTGAAAAAAGAAAATCAGTCATTAGTCGTAGTAAGTTTGGTACTTTTCTATTTGAAACTAATTATTCGAATGAATATGACGACTATTTAATATCAGTTATTTTGTAGATGAAAAGAGCCACAGAATAAAAATATTCAAGTTAATACAAAAAATTTATTGTAGAAATAGATTTTTCAATGTATCCATAGCGCAAACTGAAATTGATAGGGAAACATCTATCAGAAAAAAACAAGCTCATTCTTTTCTATCACCAATAATGAAGTCGTGTAAGAATGTAATAGGTACAAGACGGGTGCAAAATAAATGGCGCAACTACACTAAGAAATAACTATTGTATTTGCTTGTCGATGTACGTACTTTATCTAATATCAATTAATATTAATTGAAGGGGGGTGGGTTGGCTCAGTGGTTAGAGTCAAGACATTGAGAATGAAGGGTCTCCGGTTCAAATCCCGCCGGTTACAGGGATTTTTATATAATTTAATAAATTATGTAGTAATTCCACTGCAAAGGTAGTATTACCCATTCGACCATTCTCTGTTGGGTTCTTATTAATAGTAGCGCTGGAAAAAGTAACAAATTCTTTACAAAACACGAGGCTAATATCCCGAGGCTAGTTGATGCAGATGAACAAAAGCTAGTTGATGCAGATGATGCAAAAAAATAACAATTGAATAGTTATTTTTCAGTACAGTTGCGCCATTTAGTTTGCACACGTCTTATATGTGTCATGAAACAACAACAATAATTATCAAGTCGTGCTCTATGTACATATTAAAAAGCGCAGGTTTAGCTATATAAACAAAACCTATTTGGTTTTTGTATGTACGCATTTTATGTGAAACCAACTGTACATATTTTTCCGTTTACCGTGTATTCATCCATCTAGTTCATATTAATAAAATCGGCAATTAATTGGCCTCATTAATGGTCTATTTTCGATTATTAACCGTTTATCTACGACTAACAATACCTGCATGATTGTGAACTATCCAAAATTGGTATTTTTTGTAACGCTATAAGCAAATTGACACTTTAAAATCAAATTATAATTTGAAGCATGATTTTTTATTTTATTAAAAATTTTATCTTTAAACAAATCTTGTAACGAATTTTTATATTAAAAGGTGATTAATAAACTAGGTTGTTAAAAAAATATAAAATTTCTTTATATACCTACATCTGTATTTTACTGATTAAAATTGTCTGAAAAACCAATGCTAAACGTAATATATGTTTGTGAAAATTAAAACTACGAATTATTGAGGCAAACAAGAATTTCAACATTGAAAATAAATCCGACCCTGTTAAATGACGTAGCATCATCTGAAAAGGACTCAATGCGCATGCTCAGTAGTGCCGCAATGAGGAGCATGTTTATTCCAAAAGTGGATTACGATATGGTTTGTTCCAACAACGATGAAAAACCAGTTACCGACACCAGGATTCTGCGCAGTTGAATATTTCGACCGCCAAATTATATCCTTCGCAGAATCCTGGTGTCAGTGACTGGTTTCTGATCGCTGTTGGAACAAACCTATATTGGCGATATACTGGTTGCATATACAGGGTGTTTCCGAACTTGGCGTCCAAATTTGTAGGGGTGGTAGTTCGCATAATTTGAGAGCGATTGGCAGGTTTCATTTTTCTAAAAAAATTATAATAAACAAACTAGAGCCATTATAAAAAAAATCAAAGAGCAGGTCCTACCCTGAGCGCGTAGCGCAATAGTCCTCAAAAACAGATGCGATTTGCAATTTTGTCGATAAGTGTAGCGCGCGCGAGTTGAGGTAATCCCATCGCTGTTTATAATTTTTAATTAATTTTTAATTATTTTTATTTTAAATACTTTGGAAAAATGAAATCTGCGAATCGGTCTCAAATTATGCGAACTACCACCCCTACAAATTTGGACGCCAAGTTCGGAAACACCCTGTATATGGGCAAAGCTCTGAACTAAATCCAAAGCGTCATTAAAAAAGAAAAAAAATGTAGCTTCGACTACCGTGAATATTTCCTACTATAGAAATATTTTTTTGTGAATTACTCTATAGAACTCACGAGGCTGTGCTGTGGTGGAGCAAATGGCGAGATAATAGAGGAAACCAAAGAAGAGCCGTTTCCATTGATGTACCTATGGAACAAGTAGGTATCATCAACGAATTGTTTCGTTTAGAAAATACCTATAGTTCAGTATCGATGTATCTTTAAATGTTTTAAAGTTTTACGAAAACTGATGTAAACAAAATATCTAATTCCAATATTCATTATTCTTGTAACGGGAAGGTGGCTAATATATAAAATAATTACACAATACTGATTGTACGCCTGTAGAATCGATAAACAATATTTTGCGTAAGTTATAAATTGTGCAACTAACAATACAAACGTAATATTGGTTGCATATTAAATATAATTCCTTAAGAGAGCAAAAGCATTCATAATTTTTTACATATTTGAAATATATACTTGTGTTCATTAAAATAAATTAAATTATATAAAATGCCACATTGTTCAAATAAAAGTTGTTTGTTATATAATTTTCTTTAATTTTTGTCCCATACATAATTTCTCTAAAATGGACCGTATTCGAGATATTTGAGAAAAAGGGGAAATTTAGAATTTTAAAGAAAACTCAAAAACGGATAAAGAAAAACACATTTAATTTTAAAATTAAGCTTTATTCCGGCCTAAGGTGAACTAATTAGATTTTGGACAGAGTCGGAGGCTCGTTTTTATATTTTATGGAATATATTAGTTATTTTTGTTTAGAGAAGAACATTCTTTAAATAAAAGTTACTTTTAATATTATTCTCTATAATTTTTGTTTCACACAAAATTTTCCTAAAATGGTCCGTATTCGAGAAATTTTTCAAAATGTAAAAAATTTTGATTTTTAAGAATATTGTTGAACTAAAAGATGTTTGCAATATCGATCTCTATAATTTTTGTTTTTTATATGATTTCTCTAAAATGGACCGTAATGGAACAATTGGAAAAAAAAATATAAAATTTAAATTTTTCAGTATTTTCGTTGGCAATGAGGTTATAAAGAAAAATGTTTCAGAGTTAGATTTATGTAGAAAAAAGTATATATTAAGTTAACCTCTAAATATTTACAGAGGTGCTGCAATAGGTTGTACAAAATAACCGAAAAGAGTCTGTAATAATTAGATAGGAAAGTCATGTGTTGGACACATCAGATGATTTTTTTTATTAAACATAATTTTATAATTCAGTCAAAATGTAACATGTTCCGAAATGCCGTTGTGTGTAACTCGTTCATGTTGTCGTCACGCAAATATTTGTTATTTACATAAGGTATTTCGTAACTGATTACATGAATAGCTATTAAAGTTTGTAGTATTTCCGATAGGTATCAATACAAAATTAATGAAAACATTACCCCCTCAAGAAAATGATCCTATAATTGTCTCATTTCTCATTCTCAAGTTTTTTTTTTCACTTAGTTTTCTGCGTATACTTGTTAGACTCATCATTATACTTGGTTCATCCGGTATAGTAGAAAACGATCTCAAGCATTATCTTTTAATTATTCGGTAATTTAAATAAACAAACGCATACTAATTTGTATTCATTATGAAGTTATTTAATTATGTTTCTTTATATTTACCATAAAATTTATTACCTTTGAATGAACAAATCCGTAGGAATATTGTAGCGGTAGTCCATGGGTGTTACCAGTTTGCTTAGTAAGGTATTAGATATTATTTATAATGAAAGCACTGGATTTTTCTTATGCTTGTGCCGGATGCCAGACGTTCTGCGTACGTTCATGGCGTGATTTAGTTATAGTTAGAGAGAGTAGTTTACATTTTTGACCTTAGGTATTGACAGAATTATTACACTTATTTAAATTGACAAACGAGCTGTATGATAATGATCAAATGTTGACATATTGATGGAAGTTTTGTTAGAAAAGAATTATTAGCATAGTTAAGAGGTTGTCGAGACAAGTAGAATTATTTTTATTTAAAATATTATTCGTTTATATAATATTAGAAATAATGTTTTCATTCGTATGAAAGGTAGGTACCTACATAAATTAGTTAACTAATTGGATATTACTAATTTGAAAGGTAAACAGAACTTTACTGATTTAATTAAAATGAATTAGATTACAGTATTTCCAAGATATCTTTTAACTTCTTGGCAATCTAATCTGACAATTTGTTCTGCTTACCGTAATTTTGTTTAGAATACGTTTGTTGTTGGTTTAAAGTCAATTTGTAAGTTAAAATCTAGAAAATCGATATTCTTTTATCGAATATTGACCAAAGAAGTAGATAGGATAGAACAATAAGGTACCGTCTGCGCATCCATCACGAGTGTAGAAATTATGCGTGATTCAACCTTCCACTCTTATACATGTAAATGACAAGGAGAGGTTGCCCTAAAGCACTGTAAACAATTTCCAGGATTGGCTTTGTTCAGCGATTATGTTCAGCTCTGTTTTTTGTTTGTTTTGTGGCTGTTGTAAGCTTCTTTGGCGTCAATTCTTTGTTATCTTGCGTATATTTGTGATTTTTGTGCTTTTATTTCAATTTAGTATTAAATTATACTTGTTAATTATTTTCCGACGCACTATTTTATAATTGTTGCACAAAATGTTGTTAAACCGTCCCTGAATCTTGTTTACAAAATGTGCAAAACGAAATTGTGCATAACTTTTTCATTGACAGTTATCATTCTACCCTTCTCCACTTCATTGATATTGACGGAATTCTAACTGGGGCGTGTTCCGTTTTAAAGCCCGGGCGACGTACGGACTAAAACCAGTCACTAATAAACGTTCAAATTAAAAGGCCATTTTGTCTAGGTGTTTTGGAAACGTCGTTCCGTTTTTGAGGACGTCTGCGTCTGGATGTAATTAAATTAGCAACGAATAACGAGAACGAGATTTTATACTTTTTATTTCTAAAAATTTAAATGGGTGGTAACATAACTGGTTATTCATAGATTTTAATTTTTTTACTAATCGAAAGAAGCATTATTTCTCTTATCGACAACTTAATATTTATTTTTCTTGTTAGTATATTTTTCTTTATTTATTTTTATTCTTATTTTTGAAAAATAGATATTTTTATTATTATTTATAATAATATAATTATATATAATACAGTATTGGATGAAAAAACTCAACAGTATATAAGAAATGAAAACAGTGAAATACTGCTTTACAATCTTAGATAATCTAAGGGCCGTTACTTTCTGTCTCTATTTAAACACATGATTAAGAAATCGGACGCTAAATTTAATCAAGCTAAGTTAACGTGGGTTGGCAGCAATGAAATTTGACAGATTATTTTATTTGTGATAGGTATGTCAAAATAAAATAAATAGAAGACAGTTTAAATTAAAGATGCAAATAGTTTATAAAAATTAAAATTATTCGAAAAAACTTAAATATGGACGTGTTGAAATCCAATATTAGGACGAAAAGGGGAAGTAATTTTTCTAAAATTGAAATTCGTTCATTAATGATGAACATTTTTCAAGAAACTCATACAATAGAAAATAAAAAAACTGATTGTGTAATGTTGAAAGAAAAGCACAAGCATGGAAAAGAATTGAAACCACGTTTAATTGTTCCAACACCTCAAATAGAGATCTACATTCTCTTAAGATGAAATATGAAAATATAAAGAGAGACCTAAAGAAAAAATGTCTGCACTCCGTTTGAGTAAATTAAAAACTGGAGGTGGACCTCATATCATATCATAAATAAAAGGAAAACATAATAACTATAATAATGTTTCAAAATAATCAATTAATTCTTGTTGAACTGCATTTTCTAATAGAATATTTTCATCTTGTTGAGGAAACTAATTTGCCTCAGGGACATTTATCTCTTCTTTATCATCAATGCTGTCCCTATTCAATACAGCTATATTGTGTATTATAGCTGTTGGTATTATTATTTGTTGAGCTAGTGGTAACGCACATCTGATTCCACATGAAAGAATTGGAAATCACCGTTTTAAAATCCCAAAGGTCCTTTCAATTACACATCTAGTTGATATATGTGCTTCATTATATAATTGCTGAGCAGCTGTAATTGGATCTGCAACAGGCGTCATCAGATATTTTTTTAACGAATAACCACTATCTCCTACTAATAAGAAATGGCCAAACTCTCCACTTTTAAAGCGAGCTCGTAATAATGAATTACTAAAGATATGACTATCGTGACAAGATCCAGGCCATCTAGAAACTATATCCATAATATAATTAGAGCAATCACATACAACCTGTACGTTTATAGAAAACCATCCCTTTCGATTCCTATACACTTCCGCATTATCTCCACCTAAAAAATTATTTGGGTATGCATCAAAATAATAGTCTGTATAATTCAATATGTGATTGTATTGAAATGTAGAAAATGACAGACCTGGAGATTGAATAGGAACATGTGTACAGTCGAGCGCCCCTATAACTTTAGGAAAAAGGGCTTTTTGAAAAAAACTCATTTGCACGTTTTTCTTTTCTTCTGCACTACCAGGAAATTTTATATATTTTGGACGTAATAACACTATCGCATTTGTGACCCTTAGTATAAATACGTCCAGCAGTACTTTTATGTAATCCACCAAAATCACCAATAGAAATATAAAAGTTTCCTGTTGCATAAAATCGCAACGTAATGAGTAGTTGCGTTATAATATCTACTTCATTATATCTAAAATCATTAAATGTATGAGTACTGTTGTTGTAATCTTGTAAGTATACAAACTTACTGTTTCTTAGTATGTTCTAAATAAGTATCAATTTCCATCGATAGCATTTTTGCAGTTTTTTTTGTAATTCGAAACCTCCTGTAAAAATTTTTTTCATCTAGTTCAACCAAAAAATTTACTCAGGGAAGTATATTATAAGTCCTCATACTATTTATAAAATTCACTATTTCTTCATCATTATCATTAAATAAATCATTTAGCTCGTCAAGTTCCATTTTTAAATTATATTATTACTTATTTTGTATCAGTTACTACAAATTCATTTAGGGCCGTATTCATAGTTCTTCCTTAAGTCGTCCTTAATCCTTAAGTTTACCTTATGTAAAGATTACAATTCATAGTCAACTAAGGACGACTTCAACAGTCCTTAAGTGTAAGGAACCCTTATTGGTGACTTGAGCATTCCTTACCATCATTATTAGGTTAGGTTATTGCAAATTGCATCGTTGACGTTGACGTATTTAAAAAAATAAAGTGTTGACATTATATTATTATGGATTATGATGATTTTATTGGATTTATTGAAGTCTTGGAGGATAATGTAGAGAGGATTCCAAAAAGGTATATCAGAGATGCGGAAAACCCATTTGATTTTTATGCCGAACATCATTTTAAAAGAAGGTACAGATTTTCCAAGGAAACTGTGAGAGATGCCTTATTACCATTAATTTACCAACAATTAACAACTATCACTAACCGTGGTTTACCCCTTGCACCCATTGAACAATTATTTGTGGCTCTCAGGTTTTACGCAACAGGTGATTTCCAAGTAAGTAACAGATACTGTTAAAATATCATAGGTACACTATATTATATTATTATTTTTAGACTATTAATGGTGATCTTCGTTGGGTGTCACAGCCAAGTGTATCTAGAATAATTAGAAGAGTATCAGAATTATTTGCGAGACACCTTAGAAATTATGTCAAGTACCCCCTGAATCATCATGCAAACATCAGAAAATTTTTTGAAATCGCACAATTCCCTGGTGTTTCCGCATGTATAGACGGAACACATATTCCTGTTAAAAATCCTGGTAGAGATATAGGAGAAATTTTCCGTAATAGAAAGGGGATATTTTCTCTTAATGTTCAGGTTGTTAAAAAATGTTTTACTCTTTAGGTATTGTTTTGAAAACCTATTATTTCTAGGTGGCCTCTGGACCAGCTATGGAAATATTAGACATTGTGGTACGCTATCCAGGCTCAATGCATGATAATGTTATGTTTCAGAGAAGTTCATTAAGAATAAAATATGAAAATAATGAAATACCTGGTAAGCAAATAATCTTAAATTATTACTATTTGGTAATAGTAATTGCTATAATTATATTTTAGGAAAAATATTAGGAGATAATGGATACGCCTGCCGAACGTACTTATTAACTCCTGTAATTAATCCAACTAATAGGGCAGAAAGAAATTATAATCAAGCTCATAAAAGAACTAGAAATATCGTGGAACGTTTGTTTGGGATTTGGAAACGAAGATTTCCTTGCTTACGAAGAACTCTAGAAACGAAGTTGCAAACTTCAGTTGCTATCATTTGTGCACTAGCTGTTCTACATAATATAGCAAAAAATGGCCCAGATGATATGGAAGCTGATGATGATGAGGATGCCAATGAATATGAAAATGATTTTGTTATTGATGATCCCAATGCTAATGGACTTCTCTACCGAAGGGATTTTATACAAACACATTTTGCGAACTAATTCATAAATCGTTCTATATAATATTTTGTTTTAAAAATGCAATATAAACTTTGTTTTACGGATAAAACAGGCTTTTCTTTTATTTTCCACAAACTTTTTGGGTTACCAATGTGTCTTATTATGAACAATGAAACAAAATATTTTTCAAATATATGAACAAAGGTTTTAAATGAGTGTTACAACATTCAAAGATTGGGAACATATTAAAGTAAAAATAAAAGTTTTATCTGGTTTTGTGCACAGTTAAATAAAAAGATTTTGTTTTTTAAAATATTTATTAATAAAAATTTATATTAACATACTACACTAACATTTCAAAAAAAGAAAAATTAACTATAAGTAACTATAAGTAACATCCTAAAAAATATAAGAAACAAAGAAACAACCTATAAGAAGTAAAAAACAACCTATAAGAAACAAAAAAAAACCTATAAGAAACAAAAAACAACCAATAAGAAACAAAAAAAACTAAAAACCTAACCTCTTAACAAAAGAAAAATCTTTGAAAAACAACGTTAATAATTAAAAATTGCACTGACATTGTTTCTTCAATAATGATGTCTTAACGGACCAATATTTTTTTTCTTCTTCAGCAGCCTCCATTTTTACTTTATGTAATTCTTTCTGCTGGTGAATACTTTCTCTTAGTTTCTGCCTCCTTAGTTGTGCCTCGTCATTTATTAGCTGCCTTTTTGTGTTTTTTAATTTATTCACAAACTTCCTTTTTGCTCCTAATATTGGCCTGCAAGGAGTGTTATTTTCTTTGTGTTCCTCTTCAATTTCACTTACATCTAAAAATATATTATTTAAAAATAAATAATACATTCATAAAACAAATAAGTTTTTACATCAACGTTGATAACAATGATAATGTATATATTACCTTTTACATATTCTTTATTAACCTGCTCAGATTCAGGATCATTTTTACTGCAGCCACTTACAGATGGTAAATCTGGTGAATCTAAAAATCATTGATATATAGTTTTTTTAAATAATTAGGTAGTTATTTTTGCACTTACTCTTCTCATTTTGAAAGATATGAATGCTATCAAATTGATTATCAATCTCATAATTTATTGTTGGTACTATAGACCGCACTCTTTCTTCGAGAGGATCTGCATCATCATCTAGTGGAGGCCCACCACCTGTAGCAAGCATGTGCCGTTTTTTTTTCTGTATCTGACTTTCTAGTCCTACAAAACAATTTTTTAATATTCTACAAGAACAGTTTCTATAAAACTTACTTCTGCTTAATGTTGTCCCAAAGCTTTTTTAATTGCTTTGATTTCCTTTTTGTCACATCATTTGCATTAAACAATGATTCGATATTTTGCCATGCTTCTTGTTTTTTCGAATATTGACACCATCAGTTTTCTTGGTTTCAATAATGTGCTTGTGGCTGTCCACTAAATGTATAAGTAAGTTTTTCTCCCTCTCTGAATAAAATTTACGTTCCGCCATGAAAACGATTCTACTTAAAGTACAAACTTCACCTATGACACACACACAATTAACAGATTTTCAGAATATTTATAAACTAATACCCAAATTTTCATACGGTAGTGGCAAAATATTAACAAAAAGAAGCAGAATAATGACAGTAGTAGATGTTGCCACTTATTCTACTTAAGGTTTCCTTTGTCAAGGCAATACAGAATAAGGATTATGAATTGAAATGTTTAGGGAGACCTTAAGTTTTCCTTACATGAGGTATCCTTAAGTGTACCTTCAAGTACTAACTATGAATACGGCACTTATAAAACATCAATGTCAGATAAAAATTGACGTTATAAATGCTTGATTATAATCATAACCACTGTCATACGAGCAGTTATATTTAATAGATTGCATTACTATTTTAAACAGTGTTTAACTTCTAACCGGTGATGGAAGTATCCATTGTTGGCAGTTAAATTTAATCAATTGTTATATATAGTTAATCAAGACTGAAAGTAACGGCCCTAAGTCTACAATATAAAAAGTAAGTGGGATTGTATTTACATAAGTAAATGCTAGGCGGCTTCCTAAAATAGATTTATTTTTGTGAAATGGTGATTCTTGATTTAGGTTTGTCTTCATCCTTCATTTGAGATTCTTAAAGTTTAATATCATGGAGGTAGAAGGTAACTCCATGTTTAATATATACATAATATAACCTATTACAAAAAAACAACAAACATGTTAAATGTCAAATTCCAAAATCTTAAAATTCCGTTCCAATTTATCCGATAAAATAACTATGACGCCATTATGCACTTGTCAGTGTGAGAGGGCAAAATGGCCTGCTAAACAGAACATAGCCCAGTAGAGTAGGTACTATTCTAAAAATTAAATAATACGTAATTTGACAGGAACTTTTTATTGAAGTATTAAACTTTTAGGTAAATCGATTAATGCTACTTTGGTCCATAAACTTTTTTAAAACAAAATACCTTATAGGTAGTTACACTGATTGTTTTTACATCGTCACACAATTTTAATAAACATTCATATGCTATATTGCATATCGTCGATAACATTCTCAAACCTCGTAAGTACGTAAAACAATATGTTTCAGGAGACAAAAAAACGCACTATTTTATAATTTTTTAAATAATAAAACTTATTACTATATTCTGATAATAGTGGACATAAAAAAGCGACACCATAAAAAATACGAGGCTCGATAATATAACGCTGAAGCACACGAGGATTATTTTGAGGCACGAAACTCAATTTGCCAAAAAACGACTTACGGGGTTTGAGATGTTGTCGACGCTATAGGGTTTTTCAAAACGCGATTTTTAATTTTTTAAAAGGAATATCCTGTATTTTATAACACCAATTAATTTCTTTAAATTTGATTTTTTGCATTTTTCATACCAAACTAAAACATATATCTGTAACAGTCCTGTAATTATCCAATGTTTTACGGGGTTATGATGGACACGTAATGTTATATTTAACAGACATGTTATTTGTGAACAGGTTGTTATTTCTGTATGTTTATAAAATAACAGACCTGTTAAAAATAACACAGGTTGTCAATCATAACCCCCTTAAACTCTGTAACCAGTGGCGCATCCAGACTTTAAGTGTGGGGGTATTGGTAAAATTAAAGACTTTATTTATAGTAATAATTTGTAATGCCTATAAAAAGTTAGCTTTAAAAATTCTTGTTGGAATTATCCCTATTATTCTCCTACTCCGTATATGTGCCTCTGTCTGTAACCTGAAGCTACTGATGATAATAAGGACAAAAAATAATTTTATTTTCAGAGAAACTAAATTGAAAATAGATTTGTTTTATTCGAAGAATTATTAAAATCAATTAGATGTACCTATTTGTAATTTTGTAACCGACCAAAGTTTCTAAAGCCAATTTGATTTAGAAAAATGTGAATGTGAAAAATAGGTGTAAGTATAGGGAACGCAAAAAAATTTATAAAATGAAGAAATTTTTTTATAAGTTAGTGGTATAATATATTGGGTATTCCCTAATAACACCGATCTGCCAGAAACATCACATTTATGTTCCATGTATGTTTCTGACATGAATGGTACGTCCCTACGATGTCTCTATAGAAACGTTTCTGGAATGATTTCTCAAGAACGGTTTAGAAACATCGTAATTATGTATAGGTAATCTATTTTCGTTTTAAATATAATTTTGAGATATCAATGAATTATAAAATTACTGCAATCACCAGAAATCTACAATAATATCAAACTCTATTTTGTACATTTTTATTTCACAAGACAGCTGCTACAGGTCAAATTTATCTTTATTAGTTTCTTCAAAAAAGAGTGCATAGCAAATAGGACAGAGATGAATATTCTCTTCCTTCTGACTTAGCAGGAAAGTTCGGTTAATCCTCCGCGAGCTAAAAAAGCCCTCGTGATGGAATCGATTTCTTTGCATTGAAAGTGTAGCATTAAACTACAGTACTTATAAAAATATCGTTCCATTTATACAAATTGTATGGATGGAACAATATTTTCGATGAAAAGGAATAGACTTCATATTTGATTGCTCGCAGAGTATTAACCGAACACGGCTACCGTATAATCATATCCAATGACAATATTGACATATAAGAGACAGTTTATTAGTGTTGACAGTTAAAAATGAAAAGATGTTTCGCCTCGCTTATAATAAAGTTTGGAAAAGTTTAAAAGTAATAAACAACTTGTCTATAAACTTTTAAATAAACTAAAAGTGATAATAGGTGGCCGGATTGACGTGTATATTATGTACGTAAAGGTACATAAAAATCTGATGTGTCCAACACATGACTTTCCTATCTAGTTATTAAAGTTATTAAATATTTAAACTAAATATATACAATATATACATCTACCTCGAAACATTTTTCTATAGATATTCATTGAAAACGAAAATACTGCAAAATTTAAATTTACACTGAAAGAAATGCGGTCTAATCATTACCAGAATTCTCGTACTCTTTATTTAACTGTTGTATACTATATGGGACAGCCAAACGAGCTGTTGCTGATATGGAACAAGAATTGCTAGAACCTTCCATAACCGTTAGTATACGGACTATAGACATAATACAACACGGTTTGTTAAAGGTTACCAATGCATTACTTATTGACAGTGAAATCGTCTTATTATTATTATACAATCGTTCACATACAAATAAGTGAACTACTCTATGAGAGATGTAAAAAATTCTTATAGCAGGTATTATAATTTCTTACTAGAGGCTAATTTCGGATGTACTGATAATAAAACTAGCTTATAAAGTTTATAAGCTATTCTCATACGGATTATTATTCACTTATATTGTCATAATATCATAGAATACGACTGTTTATAAAATGTTCTCATAGTTATTATGAACTAGTTTTATAGTGGATATGTGATATTATATTTAAAAGCTAACCAAAATACGTAAAAATTGACAATTTTAAGCATTTGGTTTATTGTATAGCGGGCACATCAATAAACGAATTTAAATAAATTTTTGGTTATTAGAAGATTGTGGGATAAACATTAATTTGCCATAGATTTATCATCAAAAAATTACTGATTGAAATAAAGAAATTGTACATTTGATAGATAATACAACTTTTTTATAGCAGGCCTTAAATTTTGAAACATAAATGTATAATAACCTACCATCTTCTTATAATTAAAAAATTATTTAAATTTGTTCATTGTTGTGCCCGATAGACAATAAACTAAAATGTTTAAAATTTTACTTATTTTGGCTAGCAAAGCAATAAATTTGTTTTCAATTTCCTTTTATATGGTTTATTAAAAAAAAAAACCAAAATTTTACCTAAAAACATTTATTTTACAATATTATTATAATATTACAATATTTTTATAAAACATAAAAATGCAAAAATAACTTTTTTTCCTAAAAAATAATATTGGGAAAAAGTTATTCTTTATAAAAAATCGAGCATGGTCTAAAACCTGAAATACAACCATCAGATATCAAATTTTATATAAAGAATAAAGGTACTTTACTCTTGAGTAAGACTCATATACCTCGTATACCACTGAAAAAATTTAATATTTGATGACTGTATTCTAGGTTTTAGATAATGCAGAACTTTTTATGAAGTATAATATTTTTTTCTAAAATTAATAATAAAAAAGTTTTCCATAAGATTCCAACCTAGGGGCACATACTGTATATTAAATTTAAATAAGTACATATTGATGAATGAGAATTCTGTGGACTTTTCATGTTCTAATTTTATTGTGAAAAAATTATGACCTAATATACAAACGTTTAACATTGGCAGCAACCAATATTATTAAATTATGACTTTTTATTATGCATGTAATTAAAAATACCTTATTATCACTGGATAGCAAATATAAAAAATTCTTGAGGCAGTAATTTCTTAGACTGATATCACCACTTTCTAATGAGACAAAATAAAAAAAAATTATTTCACTATTTAAAAGACACACTGTACATTTTCATGTGCGTATAAGAAAATGAAATAACATAAAAACTTTCTGTTTTAGCTCAAAAAGTGGTGACGTCAGTGTAAAGAACCGCTGCCTCAATAATAGTCTCTAAATAAGCTTCCATGTTACACAAGATCACAAGAAAAACACTGGCTCATATACCTAACTAAAACTAACCTAAAACTAACACACGTGCACACACGACGATAAGACAAAATACTGTAAATTATCGCCAACAATTAATAGGTTAGTGGCGTAGCGGGTCCCCCACCACCAAAAATCTGTATGTTTCTGGTAATGACAACAGAAAGGGTGTTATGGAATATAAAACGGGATCACTGAGATTATAATGCGTTTTAGAGTGATAATAGATATCAGATTGTATAAAACTGAATCTGCTGGTTATAAGTCATTCAGTCGGCGCTATAAGAATTTTTGTTTTCGAGTATGCTACCGCGGTAATGAAATAAAAAATATAGGGATTAATTGACTGATTTACTATAGTAGTAAGATATATCTTACTCTCTATCAATATTCCTATAAGTATTATGATACTTAGTCTGGCAAAACCGCTGCATTAATCTATTTCTTTCTGTGTAGCACTCTTCCTTCAATTTTTCCATTACGGTCCATTTTAGAAAAATCATATATAAACAAAAATTATAGAGATCGATATCGCAAACAACTTTTAGTTCAACAATTTTCATAAAAATCAGAATTTTGCACATTTTGTCAAATTTCTCGAATACGGACCATTTCAGGAAATTTTGACATAAGGCAAAAATTATAGATAATAATATTAGAAGTAACTTTTATTTAATCAATTTTCTTCTCCAAACATAAATAAGAGATATATTCCATAAAATATAAAAACGGCCTCCCATAAAGTAATCTTTTCACGTCAGGCCGAAATAAAATGTAAGTTAAAAATTTATGTTTTTTCTTTATCCGTTTTTGAGTTTTTTTCAAAATTCGAAATTTACACATTTTCTCAAATATCTCGAATACGCTCCATTTTAGAGAAATTATGTATAAAATAAAAATTATAGAGAATTATATTAAAAACAACTTTTATTTGATCAATTTTTATAAAAAAAATTTTTTTTATTTTGTTAAATTTCTCGAATACGGACCATTTTAGGAAAATTTTGTATAAAACAAAAATTATAGATAATAATATTGTAAGTAACTTTTATTTAAAGAATTTTCTTCTCCAATAGTAAATAACAGATATATTCCATAAAATATAAAAATGACCACTTATAAAGTACCCCTCAGATGTTCCGACTCTACCCAAAAACTAATAAGATTCATTAGACGATGGAATAAAGCTTAAGTTTAAAATTTGTTGTTTTTCTGTGTATCGATTCATGAGTTATGGTGGATAGAGACACACACACAAACACACAGACACACACACACACAGACATCATCGCAAAAATAGTCAAAATGGGTTCAGGGGACCTCAAAACGTAAAAATCCGTTGAAAACTCGAGGTCGAAAAAAATCATGATTCCTATACTTTCCTTATATCTGTATACAGATAGGAAAGTAAAAAATCACTTCCAATTCGAAGTTTGATCAGGCTTAGCAAATGCAGGAACAATCCTATTACGTGCAAGATATTCAAACCAAAATGAAGAAGGTAACTTTTAATTTTCTTTAACAAAATGTGGCTTTAATACATTATAGTCGTTATTTCTTTATTTGTTATTTTTAAAATAACTATTTTAAGTATTGTATTTTGAAAATCATAGCTCCCCTCAAGGAACGAGTTGTGTAAGTGGTTTACTTTCACTGGAAAAAAGGAAGACGCCAAGTTAAAAATAGCTTTAGCCATTATGGGTAATTATTTTAACTTAATATCAATTATTTATATTGTCATTTAATTGAAACATTTTCAGATTGGATAAATTGGTAAACAAAAAAGAAATGGAAATTAAAATAGGTGACTGGTTGTGGAGGGATCTGGAAAGAAATAGACGCAATGAATCAGAGCGCAATAATTAACATTTTTATTTTTGTGTCAAAAAATATTTTTTTTTTCAAATAAATTTATGTAAAAAGTAATAGATTTTATTATCCTACTAAAAAAAGTTTTGGTAATTTCTGGAAGGTTCCAGCAATAGTATAAAAAACTTACCTAAGACGTTTGAGCAACATCGCAGGATGTTCCAAAAACGTCTCTAATACGTTACAAATGATGACATGGTCATTGCCAGAAACATCCTAGGTACTGTTGAGGGAGAATAAGAAACATAACAGAGACGTTTCTAATGTCCCAAGTGCATGTTTTTGAAACGTTCCTGTGACAATACTGTGCTACTAGGGTTGTATTTAAAAATATAGAAATCTCGCGTTTAGGTACCCTGTATACATTATAGCAAATGAATGAAAATGGAAAACATTTTAGGAATTTTAAGTCTATTAAAATTGTTCATTTATGTGAAAACAACTAAATCTCTATTCCAGATTGTTTGATCAAAAAGAAATATATAAATTCATCTTTGTTTTGTTTTCTTTACAGACAAGCGTGTCTGCCTATGACATTATTGGCAAGAAAAACATCAGACACCGGTGTCTGTCTATGGCCCTATGAGCAAGAACGTCTGTCTGATCTATTTTTGTTTATATCTGTATGCAGCGGGGCCTTTTGTTTCAGCATTCAGTAATTCATCATCTGATGGCGATTTTAGTTCAACGGATCCTGGTTTTGTTTCTACATCTGAATCGGATGAAGAGATTGTGCACCCTGAAGTATAAAGCATTCATCGAAAAAATAAATTTGTCTCTGTATCATCACTCCCTTCTCCACATTAACCTTCAGTCAGTTCAGATGATGGCAGAATTGCGAGGACCAACAGCGGGCGACACTTGGTCCATCCCTACAGATTGTCAGAAGCAATTTGAGTTTACAGGAACTAGTGGTCTAAACCCTTCTGCATACGCTCAGCTAGTAGTCCTTATAATATTAACTGTGCCCTCATCGACAATAAAATCTTTGACCATATAGTCAAACAGACAAATTTATGCCCTACAAAAAGTAAAAAGTGAAGCAGACACAACAAAATCATCTCGTTGGCATAAATGGGAGCTAACTAACTGAAATGAAATAAAACGTTTTTTGGGTCTAATGGGCTATATGGGATTAGTAAAAATGCCATCGATTAAAAATTATTGGTCATTAAATTCTTTATTTCTAAATGATATACCTAGCTAAAAATACGATAAGTAGGAACCGTTAGCAATTATTGTTGCAAGCTCTATATTTTGACATAAAATCTAAAAGTTAAAAGTAAATTTGTGTGGAAAATTTCCAATTGATATACACACCAAATAAGGTATTTTGTATTGACAAAAGTATAGTACTGTTTCAGGGGCGGCTTCTCATCAAACAGTACTTACCGCAAACAACCCGCAGATATGGGATAAAAGTGTTCAAGTTATGTTGCGAAACTGGTTATACCTGGAACATGTTGCGGAAAATAGGCAGCATTTTCTTGCAACCCATGCGGTTTTGAATATATCCGGTTCTCTTCTTGATACAGGTCAAACAATTATGACAGATAATTTTTACACTAGCATGGAGCTTGCAAACATTTTACTTGAAAGAAAAACTCTTCTTATTGTCACACTTCGGAAAAATCGCTGAGGCAATCCGAAAGATATAAATAAAACACCAAAGAAAATCAAATGGGATCACAACTAAATGGGGAAATAAACGTGACGTGTTTGACCTACCTTCTTGTCATACGAATGAAACTAGTGAAATTATACGGAGAACAGGACTTATCCTACATCCTAAATCAGTCGTCGATTATAATTCTGGAAAGTCGTGGATCTACCTTTCAGACCAGTTAGCCAGATATGAGAAAGCGCTTCGACGAAACTTAAAATGATATAGAAAGTTAGCCATTGAACTACTCCTTGGAACGCCTATCATAAATGTATAATTTCTTTATAGTTCGTTAACTTCGAAAAACAAAAGTAAATGAGTTTCGATAACAATTAATTAGACAACTTTTGAAAACTTTCGTATTCGAAAGTTTTCAAAAGTATATTTGTATGTATATTTACAGTGGATGTGGTTTCTAATAAACCCATCTACTTCAGTTATGACAGAGGTAACACCTA
The DNA here is from genome assembly GCA_927349885.1 of Psylliodes chrysocephalus. Lineage (NCBI taxonomy): Eukaryota > Metazoa > Arthropoda > Insecta > Coleoptera > Chrysomelidae > Psylliodes > Psylliodes chrysocephalus. The sequence continues at coordinate 69,093,487 of OV651813.1, forward strand.
TGTATAAAAAAAGAAAAGAACATTAGCAATCCACAGATTTATGAAAAAACTGTGGAATTCCCGTATTGGCCGCAAATAGTGCCACGGATGGTACCAAAATAATAAAACTGGGGAAATTCCCAAGAACAAAATTTCAAGAATGACCACATATTGCAGTGACTGTGTGGGTGAAACGTGTTTCAACGAAAAACATTATGTATAAATGTATTCTTTGTTTTGTATGTTCTGAATAAAAATAATTAAAAAAAAAATATTGATTAAACTACCTACCATTAATAAAAATTAAAATTTCTTGCAAGGCATATAATCACCAATGCCATAGCGGACACATACCTATAGTATTTTTAATACAAATCCCGATGCACGTCAGAGATCAATTATGACGTCACGGCCTTGCAGTGTTGTCGAATCGTTAGAATAGTTGAGGAATTTAGAAAGTTTTGAAATTGAAAGGTTGTTTTCTTTTTGTTACTAAAAAAAATTATTAATTTTAAATGTACATAACTATTGGAAAATATTGATTTCCTTTGTGCACAATAAATATTCGAATAAAAATGATGTAAACATATTGCAAATAGTCATAGAAAATAGAACTGTAAGGTAGTATATGCCTATCGCAGATGAACAAAAATTGGTACAGAATTACCTACCACAGAAATATCTCAAACTATTTTCATTTCACCCAAAAATGTATTTAACAGAACTACATTTTAGTTATAAAACAACACCCCATGAAATTGAAAAAATTAAATCTACAAAGGAATGTGGAGAAGTCACAATATCAGTAGATATCTGTACTTAAAGAATTCAAGATTGAAATTGTTAAAATATTTAAATACAAGAATGAAATTAAAATATTTATGGAGGTACTTTAGTAAATTTCATTTTCAGTAACAATTTTGTGTATTTAAGATAGTCAGAAGTGCTTTAACTATAGACTGTTATCGCTGATTCCCATCATCTCTAAAGCTATTTAAACATGTATGAATAGTAGTACCATCACTGAAACATCAGGATTCTCCACCTTACCAGTTTTAATAGACATTTGAAGACTGTTTTGCTCAGTGAATTCTTTAGCACTGCAAAACTGTGAAATATTTTACTTTTTGCTATAATATCTACTCGATACCTATTTTATAAAAAAAATCTTAATTTTATTTGTTTATTGGTACTAGTCTTTTTCAAATCATTGTAAATATTATTTTGTTGTAAGACTCGCATAGCGAAACCTTTGAGTCTATTATTTTTTATATATATTTTAGAAAAAATAAAAATACAGAAAATATAAGAAATATATCAAACTATTTATTGTTATTAAAATAGGACAATGTTTTATTTAAAAAATATATTTTTTCTCATCTACTAATCTTCGTAATTCCTACAAAAATTGTATCATTTCTCCTAATCCTAAACGCAAGTAAGTACTTGAATTGCTATCATCACTATTGCTTTTAGGTTTAATTATAATAGGAATCATTTCCAATCTATCGAAAACTACCTTTCTGCTAATATGTTTATTATAATATTGCCTCAAATAAGTTTATTGGGGTTAGAAAAACAATGCCATATTGTTCTGCTAACTTATCCACCATATGTTTCTTTAGTTATTTGTACCTGAAAAAAGATTGTTTAATTTTCATATAATGTGTCACTATTTCAATATTCCAAATTGTAATATCTAAATGACATCATTGATCTAAGATTTAATGGTTGGTAGGTAGGTACACTGTTATAGCAAATCTTGTAACTTCATTATTAATTATTTTAAAGTTTATTTCTAAAAAAAAAGCATTTTTGGGTTTCACTATACATCTTGAGAATGCTAAAAACGTGTAGAATTTAATTGACAACTCTAAACAAATTGTAGCATACCTATTATTAAATATTCAATATAATATGTCGCTTCAATATTACAGTTTAGAATATCTCAATTTTGGCACATGATAAGAGAAATAAACATACCGAACAAGTTTTTTTACTTTAAGTCAGGAAATGCAAGAACATCACGATTAGTGAACCTTTATTTACTTGAAATTTATCAGTTTTTTGCCAAGAGAGGTTTATTTTTCCCTTTTGAAAAATACATGTTTCATAAATGAAAACGAACTGGTATGAAGCTGCTTCTTTTGCATTTCTCTAATTTCTTTTCTTTTCTCAATTCAGTTCAATATAGCCATTAAACATTTGCTTCTCAATCGACTTTTCTCCAAAAGGTTCCAAAGTTATACATTATACTGCAAATAAGAATGTATTTATATTACTGTAGATAGGTATACAAATTAAACTTTTATTAGGAATATACGATTGATAGGATAAATAGATTTATCTTTATGCATACATACATTTCTGAGTTATTGTGTTAGTGATCCTTTGTTTATATGAACGCTTTTTAAGTGGCAATTTTATTTATTTATTGTTCTTGACTGCTTGCAAAATACTACTGACAGTAGAAGTATTTGGGGTTGCTGCAACACGCTAAAACATATAATAAATCAATTTCATATATACATTTCTAGAATTTTTAACTTACTTCTCATACACTTTTACAGCAGTTGAAGGTAATTAAGATACATCATTTTATTAGACTCTCATTCAAAATACTATATAACGAAGATACATGCTCCTTACAACGACTATTTAGTTTTTTGGTATTTTGTATGTAGAAATAAAAAAAAAATAATCAGCATTAACTAATTAGGTTTATTTTGAAAATCAACTGGTAAACATAACCTAAAACCTAAACAGTGAATTGTTTTAAAAAGCTAATGGCAACACAGCAACAAGGTATACCAACTGCCGTAATGACATTTCGTCTATATAAATACGAGTTTCATTGGCGTACAGAATGTCAAAATTATTTAATATAAAGTATGGTTTTTGGGATACTAATCATGTAATAATATTAATATAAATTTGATATTATCAAAAATAGGACGTGTAAAAGCTAATTAATTGAAATAATTATAAAAATTATCAAAATAATCCCCATTACATTTTTCGGTTTTTTAGAAATATGACTACGTTTATGAATCCTCGTAAATATTCGTGACATTTTCGGATTATTAGCTAAGTTAGGGACATTTTAATTAGTTGGTAGTATTATGACGAATGACCGACGTCATTGCTGACGTGCATCGGGATTTGTATTAAAAATACTATATATTGTTATCACTCAATTTGCAGACATTGTCGAACTGCAGTAAGTTTTGTGTTAGGAGACACAGCAGACACCGGTGACTACCATGGCACTACGGGCAAGATTGGTATCAGACACCGGTGTCTGGCTTGGCAGTCAACCTGTTTTTATGACCCAGGAGATAAACCTCAATATAACATCATAAATTAGCGACGGAGAATTTATAAAATAAAATGTTTAACATTATTTGTTCCTAAGTTATTTCAATACTTGTCTTAAATTTTCAAGTCATTTTAATCAACAAAATTAAGGTAAGTATGTATTCTCTACAGGTAGAAAACATTTACAATTCAAGATCAATTTAAGTAGCTCTCAACTTTTTCTACTCGGCAGAAAGTGTTATGCAAATTATAAAGTATTTTAGTCATGATTTACATTTCTTTTTATATAGTCCTGTGATTGTAACACGCAGAATTGTTAGTTCTGTAATAATAGGCGATAAAAACGATATTGATCAAGTGAATTTGTGTAATAAAAATAGCAAAACGTCTAATTATACTCCTGTGAAATTAAAGTGCAATTTAACCGTGCATATAAAACCCTTTGTGTTAAATGTACATGGCGTTCTTGTACATAACCATTTCAATAGTACTGTTCGGAGTATAGTTTCTAAGAGTTTAAATATGACCGGAGTTGGAGAAGCAACCATTTATAGACTTTTGAAGCAACGAAAGGCTGGAAGTATTACAGTAGAACCTAAAACGTCAACTGGGAGATAACGGTACTATGAAACAACTGATCTGAAGAAAAATGTATGCGTTTTCTTTTAAAAAAAGATACCTACTTTGGATAAAATTTTAGTAGACATTATTGGAGACGAAACTTTGCCAAACGTTACTTGAATACGACTTCGTTTGGGAGAAGAATGATAAAAATTTGCGCTCATAGAGAAAGAAGAAATTATTTGTTGGAAGAGGCAATATTCAAGGGAAATTAAAAACAGGTTACAAGTACTCGTCAAGCATTTATAGAAGGTTTATCTACTGGCTTAAAATTTCCAAATGGCAAAGGTTGCAATTAAATTATCACCCATATTCAAGGAGATAAAAGATTTATTGATAGAGGCTTGTTAGAATTTTTAAATTTAAATTCTACGAAAGACTACCATGAAGAAATGACTGCTAATGTTTTTGAGAAATATTTTAGTAAAATGATAGATTTTACCGACCAATTTTGTAATTTATGGACAATGCCCAGTTACCATTCAAGATTAAAGGAACCATTACATAACACTAAATGGAAGAGCAAGAACTCTCCGATTAGCTAATAACCAAAGAAATAATGACAGAAGAGGGATTACTCAAAAAAGAGGTTTATGTAAACAATATTCACCAAAATTTAAAAAGTATAGTGCAGATGAAATAGCAGAAGAGCATAGAGTTAAAGTGTTGCGGTTAACACCTTATCACTATGAACTTAACCCCATTGAACTACTCTGCGCCAGAGATCCGCTAAAATTTTAGGGGTAGGTGTCCTGGAGATCAGAGGGTTAAACATAATTCAACAACAAATGCCTTAGCAATTGTACCCCTTGATATGTAAATTGATGTGTTCCACCAAATTTTCATACTATCATTGGTAGGGGTGATATTAAATGCTGTTCGTTTTCGAATTGACACCCTGTATAATAATATTAGGTTCAAAATGTTCGTTTTAAGTTATGTAATTCATTGTATGTGATTGTGATTTGTAGATTCAAGTAGCAATCAAGGACTTTCGTACAATGTGATTGATATTATCTAGAACAGCGTTACTCAAAGTGTGGTTTGCGGAGCCCTGGGGCTCCGCAAAGCCTTTGTGGGGGCTCCGCGTAGAAAATAATAGTCATAACAAAACAAAAAGCAGTAATATCGCTACAACGGGACTTGGCTTAAGGATCTTTTTTTTTAGAAGCCACTAAGAGGAAGAAGGATATGAATATTTTTATTTTTAGCTGCTACACCAATAATATTTCAAGATCATAACTGTAGCAATTCACAAAGAAATTAATTTAAGATCCTTTACAAACATTTTTAGTACCTAAGTAGTAAGTATACTTATTTTAGTAGAACATGAAGTATGTGAAAAAATAGATTAAAATATGTAGGGGACCCTGCCAGTGTTTTGCTCCGGGGCCCACCATGGCTCTCGGCGGCCATGTGTGTACTAAATTATAAATTTAATTAAAAAGATTATAAAATATTTAGTACAAATATTAAAATTTTTTAATATTTTTGTAGCAATTAATGAATACAAACTATTTTTCTCTAAAATACTTGTAGCATATCGGCTTTATATTATTATAAAAAGTCTAAGAAGCTCAAAAGATATCACAGTTTATTCATCAACATTTAAAATAGATCTGCCTAGGCGACTATTACATTTCGACGTCCCGCACACATTAATTTCACTCATCATATGCATTCGAAACATAAATCTTAATTATATAATGTAACACATCAAAGGCATAAATTGAATAATTTCCTGGCTAAACTACAGGTAATAACCGTGTCGGTCTATGGTGGAACAAGCCAGCTCGACTGTGACCATTTGGCATTTTCTGCGTGCTCTACACTGTTTAGAAGGACCTGTGAAGTTGGGCACTGCATCAAATTATTTATTAAGACAGCTTGCAAATATATATCCATTATAACATTTTCTGTATATAAGATTTAATACGAATATCAAACACACATTGCAAATATTTTTATACGAAAAGAAGGCCATTTGAGGACGTTACCACAGTTTACAGCTAAATAATCACTCGGACTAATTGGATGTTCCAAAATAACATCCACTCCAGGGATATAACTTCAGGATGCGCAAAAGACTACTGATTGAATATAGGCTGTCATATCGATAGCTTAGCGCACGCAGGTGTACAAATAATGTATTTTTATTTCGCTTTATTATGTAATCAGAAACAACGAAGAATTGTTGAAAGGGTTTGCTAGTTTCAAACCTTTAAACTTAAATTTTGAAATATTAGCAAAATGTTACTTAATTCATGTGCGCACTACCATCGTTATATTGTATTGATTATAGTAAGAGAGCCCATTACAAATTTCGACCGTCATCTAATAACGAAATGAAATATGCTTCAAAGGCATGTAACAACATTGTACTTTACCAAATTGCACCTGTGCCAATACCTATCCTGAGTAAAGTGGTTAAAAAAAATCATTTTATATTCAAAAAAATCACATAAGAGATGACAGCGACCATTGTGTTTTCCCCGAAAATTACAATCCTAATTCATTGTGAACCAAGTTTTTAAACCTAAATTATTAATATTTTTACCTAACTTCAAACTATGTGTATGTGTGAAAAGAAGAAAGATGGTATTGTATAAACCATTTGCAGAGATAGTCAATAATAATTATAAACTCTTGTTAGATAATTCTTTTTAACCATAATCATAGTAGTTTTTTTGGAGTTTCTATGGCAACCTGTAAAAATGTATTACAACAATAGGCATACAAATAAAGTTTTAAATCAGCAAAAATTGATTCATATTTTTAATGTGTAACATTTTAAAATTCCAGTTAAAAATAATATTTTAATTGTATGACATCCTGTATAAATAGTGGGGTAAGGTCGGGTATATCGTACCGCCTGGTATATCGTACCACCACTATTTTACTCGAAATAGAAAAGCGAATACGACATCTGTTAACGGAAACTAAAAGTTTATTACATTAAACCTAATGTCACAGTCGCCGGTTTAATTGTCGTCCACGGTTAAATGTCAGATAGGGGTTATGTGAATAGTGTCATGGCCTAATAATTTTAAGTAAGGGATCGGTTGGAAGATGACTCTTAAAGTGTAAAAAATGGGCGCATACGTCCTGTACGGGAAGTGGCAAGAAATTGAAAAGATACATGTGTGAAAATTGCATTTAAAACATTATCGGTACGATTTAAAAACCACCGGTACGATTTAGCCGACGAGTTCGGTAAATTGTACTGTTTGCAGCGTTTTATATTTTTTAGTTTTTTTTAAACATTTCTTTTCAACTGCAGGTTTTTGCATGTTTAGCCGCTAAGGAAATATGTAGTCTTGTTTGTCCAATTTTTATTTTTAATAAAAATTTTGATTTTAAAGCACAGTGTTTGAAAAGCTAAAAATCGGTACGATATAACCGACCTTACCCTATTCGATTAATTTAAATTCAATTATCGCCGCACGCAATATTCCTAAGAAAGGGAAATTTCGTGAAGTGGGACAGTAAAGCAAACGATTTCGCCATTAGATTTTAAAATTTCATTTATCAATATTATCTCCTAGTATCTGCCAGTGTTTGGCTGTACAAGTGGTAAGTAAAAAAAAAGTATAATTTCATTCTAAAAATATCTCGGTAGAAATAATATTTTAACCTGTTGTTAGTTATAAGTTTATTTTTTTTAAGTCAAGTTAAATTTTTTTAAATATGTTTTTATAATTCATTTTAGTTGCTGGAATTGCACAGTGTTTATAGTAATTAGTTTTTATTGTATTTTGATTTAATTTTAAAAAGTAGATGTTTCAAATTTAATTTATATCTCATACAAGAGCGACGTGAAAAACAGAATTTATTTTTTGTTTAGAAAACGAATAGGAGCAGCTAAAACTAAGAACTAGATCTAAAAGTTAAAAGTTAAACGTTAGAACTAAAATGAAAGAACGAGATATGGTGTTCATGCTCGAGTAGCAGAATTATGGAAAATACGAGATTTGGTGTTCGTTCCCGAGTAGCAGAATTATAGTTCGACTGCATCCTAAGGAAGTTGCCACCCAAAACCAAATAGTGGTAACTAATAGTGGCTAATTTTATTGTTGGAGATATAAAAGTTAATTTACCAGCTAAAGTTTAATATTTATTTGTTCCTGAACATTTTAATTTTTTTACTGAATAAACTAATTCATTTTTATAAATATATATGTTGAATCTTATTTTTTTAAAGGTTACAACAATGCTCTTTTGCCTAAATTTTATATAAGTTTTAATTAAGTTCCTTTTGATAAAGCTAGAGTTTATAATTCTCACTAGCTTTCTAAAAATAAAAAAAAACAGAAACAGTGGCGCCCCACTCTCACAGAAAACTATTATCCCTTAAGGTGTCTATTAGAAAAGCTGAATTCACGACTGGTCAATGTGCTCATTTCTTTTTAATTTTATTAAAGGTAAGTAATGTTTGGTGTTAAATTTCTATGAGCTAGTCAAAATTTCTTATAATTGTTTTGAAATTAACATTTTATTGCAAAGAAACGCCAACATATTACAAATTGGCACTCCAACGTGTCAACGTATTACAAATGATTTTTACCTACTAGATATCCACAGAATATCTTTTGTGGATATCCAATATATCCACAGGATATCAGAAATATTCCGTGGATCTAATATGGATATCCAAATGTCCGTCTATATCCAGAATATAGAAGATATCCTATGGATATTCAGCAAAATATCTAATTAGTATCTTCCAGACAATACAAGAAATCCCAGAGATATCCACAGAATATATTTTGTGGATATCCAATATGAATATCCAACCAAATGTCCGTCAATATCCCAGGATATAAAATTCAGATATTCAGCAAAATATTTTATAGGTATCTTTAGTAGACATTCATAAGTAACCAAATGATTATTGAATAACGTCAAAAGAAAATAGAGATAAAAAATTCCAACAATCTGCCTTTGAGTTTGCCCACTAAGGAAAAAGTCATCCTTATTAGGACTCTTCAGCAAGAAATGGAAATTCTCGACTCGTCTCTAATAGAGTCTTAAAGCGAAAAAAATTTTGATCAACTCAATTATGGCGGGTTGAGCATGAGTAGATACGAAAGTGGTATCGCCATCTATACTTAGGAAGCAAAATCAAAAATTACATCTAGTAGATATCCACGATGGTTTGCGTCCGCGCTAAGACTTTGATATATATGGATGTCCATGGGATATTGAATACACCTTAAAAAAATTAATTTTAAATATCTGAACGGTACTATTAGCCACAATGGCGAGCACAATGGCGTAATTTTTTAATAATTTGCTATATAATTACTATTATTTATGGACATTTGCATGTCTATAAATTACATTTTATGGATATAAAATAGATATCCACCATGGACTGGACATTCAGTGGATATTGGGATGTTCAGTAAATATCCAAAGGATTTGGTGTGCTGTCTGGGAGTACTAATTCATACAACTTGACGACTTCACATAACCAGTTGTTATAAGAAAAATTAACACATTGATGGGCGTCTTTTTATCACTAATTTCAGTTATGACATAAACAACACTTAACTGGGACTTTAATGCTGGAATATCGAAAAAAATTTCATAATTTAATTTTAGTGAATTAAAAGCTTCCGATCGAAATTTTGATGAATCGTAGTTACTAATATTAAAATTGCACAATTCAACAAATTTTATTTCGTTAAAGTTTTGAAATCGAGAGTTCATTTGTTGTAAAATATTATCAAAAATTTCGGCGTATACTCGACGACGCCAACATTATCAATTCTAATTCTCTTTCTTTCAGGTTCTAAGCCAACGTTTTGAGTCTTATTCCAAAAGTGTTTAAACTGATCTTGTTTTTTATTCATTTTATTTTTAAAATCATCAATTTGTTTAATGCAAAAGCCAATGTCATTTGACTTTGTCTGTAAAATGTCAAATAAAATATCAGTAAAAGGGAAAATCCTGCAAAAATGTTGAGCAAAAAATTGAAATCAAATTTTTGTTTGAGCCAATGCAAATACCCTTTAGCAGCAGTAACAGTTTCAGCATACCATGTTTCTTTATTATCCCAAACGTCTTGAAAGAAGTGTATCAAAGAATCACGGTATTGAAACACTGTTTGTACTAAACATCCATTGTAGTTCCATCGCGTCGGAGCAACTTTTGGAAACCTTTTTTCAACGTGAATGTCCAAAGCGCGAGTTCTTTTTGATGACTTTGAAAAGAAGGAAGCCAAACCACTAAGCGTCGAAAAGAAAACTTTGCAATATTTAATATTATCTATGCTTCGCGATAAAACCAAATTAAATATACAGTGAACGAAAATTGCATGTTTAAACTTCTATTTTACATTAGCTTGAAGGCCTCCTAAATGGCCAGCCATTACGGCAGCACCATCGTAGCTCTGGGCAACAAGCTTAGATCCACATTCGAAACTTGAAATAATAGGTCTTTTTCTTTGCATCGAAAATGTAGCACTGAGCTACACCACTTCTGAAAATATCGTTTCATTTATACAAATTGTATGGATAGAACGATATTTCCAGGAGTGACGTAGCTCAGTGCTATACTTTCGATGCAAAGGAAAAGACCTACTGTTACAAACAATTTTAAACAATGCATCTGCAGTTCGTTCGCTAGTGACGTCCAAAAATCCTAAGAATCGCTCTTGAGGAATGCCATCCAATACATATCGCACAACAATGGATAATTGACTTAAGTTTGCTACATCTGTGGTTTCATCAAGCGCAATTGATACGAAAGGTGCTTTTTTAATTTAACTTTTAATGTGATCCATTACAACGTCGGCAGTGCATTCAATTAAATCATTTTGGATTCTGTTTGAGGTACCTCGGAAAGTCGTCGAATCAATAAAATGATTTTTTAGGGTATCATCGTATTTTAATAAAAAACTTAGAAGGTCCATGTAATCTCCTCGATTGGCGGATCTACTTGCTTCATTGTGACCCCTAAAACTTAGTTCATATCATCCCAGGAAACAAGTTATATCTGTTAATCGTTGTAAGACTTCCCTATTTTTTTTACCCTTTCATTGTGAATTTTGTTGCTTATTTTTAAATGATCGTCCATACTATGTTCAATGCGATAGGTCCCGAATGTTTTTTCTTTAATTATAGAACTTATATGAGATTTGCTATTTACATGTCGTTTTACACTTTTGTGGAAATTATTCAAGTCTGTAATACCGACTGAGTTCCAATGTGTTTTTTCGGCTATATTAAAAAGTAGGCAAGGCCAGCAAAACAATTTCATCAAAGTTTTGCAGCCGGTTAACCATTCATACTTTTCATAGAACCCTACGTGAAAATGCCTGGTAAATTTCTTTGCTGACTTTTCTACTTTCCTCTCTAAATTGATAGGATCCTTTAGTCTACTAGAATTAATATTGTCCGTTTTCTCTTCAAAATTTTTACTTGAAAATCCTTTTTTCAATAAAGAGCACACAATACAGACACAATTTACCATATTAATATTGTTTACAGGCACAGTGCATAGTTCCTCCATTTTATAAAAAGAAAAACAACAACGATAAACAAACTGAAATCTATCTGAAGTCTACGATTTTCCTCACACGTCGATTCGCGGTGCGAATTGCAATATGCGTAAGGCGACGTAAAATCGCTGCCTCTCGACCGTCAATAACACGAAGCGAAATCAATTGGAAGATGAGGCGGCTTTTAGAAGACGCGCTTCCGCCGACGGACTTGAAGTACCCAAAAGATGTGTGCGTTTACTCAATAAATTTTCTCATGGGTGGTGCGTGCGTTTACACATTACACCAATGAATTGTTAGTACATTTACGAAGTTTACGTAATGTTTTAGAGAAAATATAGTACATAATTTAATATTAATTTCTATGCATTGTAAACTGAAAAATATTTATTTTTAAGTCTCAAAGTGAAGGGAAGCGGTGCTTCCCCCGCCAATGAGTCATCAACGAATAATGAGAATTCAAATTTCGCTCTATAGGAATCTGGTGATAGCCTTCTTGAAGAGAATGAGTGCGACTGCCAGGGATGTGGCGAAAAATATAGTAGTACGGTGAAGAAAGATAACTGGGTGCAGTGCCCCAATTGTCAGCGATGTAAACCATCGAAATATATCAATTTTTGTAACAGGATTTAATATAAATAATAAATATACATTTTCCTAGTGAACCATCTCACCCGTGCAGCTGTGCCAACTAAGCATGTCGGGTGGGATGACACTTGTGAAGAAAATAGATTTTTTTTTAAGAATATGTTTATATTTTTGATGTACTGATATGACAGTTTTATTAATGTGTCGAATACATTTTTGTACTTTGTTATCTCTTTTATTTTTAAAGTTATACAAAGTTGAAAAAAGTATGCTAACTCTCCCGAAATTACCCTGTGACATCTCCTTGTGACAAAAATACTTTTATATTAAGATTGAAATTTGTGAAAAAGCAAATCGTAAGTAACTTTAATATATTGTTGTGTTTTGCCGGAAAAATTCCGTTAAGAAACGTAAGTTTCCACAATTTTTCAAAAAAAGTAATGATTCAAAACAAATTGGGTAATTCTGAGAGTAAGTTTAAATATTGTTAAATTTATGTGTTATAGATCAGTGGACATTTCTTACACATTTTGTCTTGAACACATAATAAATACGGTTCGTTAAGTGTGCTTCCCTGACTCCAATAGAATGGTATAGAAACACAATAGTATTGATTAGAGAGAAATAGAATAATAAGCGAACCACAATATACATGAAATGTCCTATCCTTGCCATCGAAAAGGCGTGGTTGAACCAACTGCTTTCTTTATGTGTATCACATACAAATATAATTAAACGTCTTATTACTGAGGTCCTTCCTATGGGGCCTCAGTATTGCATTCGTGCAGACGAAAAAAATTTCTGACCCCCATTTTTTTAAACTTTTTTTCATGTTTCTGATCATTCTGAGTCCGAAAATCCAAAAAAAATGTTCGTCTGGTCGTCTGTATGTATGTATGCCGGCACGATAACTCTAGAACGAAAGTTCTGATTGACTTGCGGTATTGATTTTCTTGAATATTCACTTCTAACTTAGAACCCTATTGATTTTCAGAATTTTCGGTTCATCCTAACTATTTTAATAACAATTTTCTTAAAATCCGCCTATGCATTCCTTATGTGACAATTATTTGTAACATCAAAATTCCTAACATTCTTTACATTCCATAACTTGCAAACATTCGCTAACGACCTGTCAAACAACAGCTGTTGATAGAAAAGGTGAAATTTCTAAGGCGGGTTGCGACCTTCATACTTGCAACCATATAGCCATTTTGGAGGCTATTTTCCTTCGAAATTAGTCGCCAAGTCTGCCTGTTTTTGAACAATATATAAACAGTTTCCTAAAAATGACTTTTATGGTGGTGTTTTTAAGCGTACTACTATTTTGCCCCTAGCCACAAAAACACCTTCATCAAATTTACCGGTTCTCTGTCGCAACTCCATAGAATCAAAATAATGCTTGGCTGTGTCTGTCAAGTATCAAGATGTCAACTGTTAGCGTTTTCGACTGATCACACTCAGTTCACACTCGTAAAGTGCGAGTTTTCGTTGATCAGCACTGGTTTAATTTAGTAACGGAATACAAACTTAATTCAACCGAAAACGCAGTTGACCACCATTGCGTTGTATTATATTTGACAGTTGTCATCTGAGTAATAAATAGAAGTACCTTCCAAATTCCAAACAAGATCCAAACCATGCTTTCATTTTAAATATATATTTAATATTATTACATTATAAAATATTTTCTCAATATATTATAACATAAACTCACTTTTATCTAAGTACTTAAGATGTCAGCGTATACTATACATATACAGGACTTACAAGAATATTTATGGTACCTACCTGGGAGTCATCCAGGTGCGACACCACTGATTCAATGTAATCTTTTATTTTTAGCAGTTTAGTTTTATTACATAAATCTTTTGTGTCTGAATTGACGAAGAAGTTTTCAATATTTCTTTAAAAATTCTACAAAATTTACACAATTTAGAAACAACTCTTCATTTGCCATCGCCATATTTGTTACGACTGAACTGAAACTGAAAACCTGTCTCTGCACTCGGTTCACAAAAGTGCGCACTAATTAATTTTTTTGAGTTCAACTGATTCCAACCGAAAATTCAAAAACTGACCCGGTTCGCACTACCCTTGCGAGTCGAAAACAAATGTTGCACCGAGTGTTAAAAAGTGCGCACCAGTTTCCCCAGTCGAAAACGCTATGTGATATGTGAATGGCTCTTAAATGTCAAATTATTTAAAACTGTATACTTCTTTTGATATTTATTGCTAATAATAAATATCTCAATTCAGGCTTTCCATAAATAAAAGTACAGCAAGACAGATAATATAATGTTCTTATACAAAGCACTTTTTTATTTTATAAAAGAGAGGTAGGATATAATGCCCATTTCAAATTTGGATCATTTATGATACCAAGGTATTTTGTTGTGTTTTTCATTTTAATTATAAAGTTATCATTTATTTGGATGTTGAAAGAAGGCCTTTATAAATTACATTGCTCTCTATGGATCTACTTTAACACAAAAATAGTTTTGTGGCTATAAGTTGCTATAACCTATAGTCGCAAAACTATTAATAATTTAAACATAGTAAGTAGTATTAATATAACATCAAGTAATTTTTTAAAGTAAAGTACATCATCTCAAAACAAATAATCTATAATAAATGCGGATAAAACGAGGGGTAAAATAACAATAAATTAAGGGAAATACTTAAAAAAGGCAGGTTTAGATAGTATTATCACAAGAAAGTATATCCGTTCTGTTTATTTATCAAGTATTGTTTGAGGTTACTTTTGAATACATTTATTGTTTTTTTTTTAATTTCTGTAGGCAAGTCTATTAAATTTTTTAAACCTTTAATAAAAATTGTATTTTGGGAACTTTTAGTGATGGCTTGCCGTACATGAAAGTCAGATTGGTTTCTTGTATTATAGTTGTGATATTGCGAATTATATTGAATTTTTTCTAATAGATCTTATGCGATGGTACTATGTCATGTCTATTTTATAAATAAATATCAGTCATGTACTGAACATAATTCTGAACTGAAAGCCAATTTATTTCTTTTAAGATAGTTGCATACTCATAATTCTGTCCTTTATTAATAGAATATAAATAGGCGAAGTAAGAAGCCCAAATATTTTACATGAACAGGCTTAAGAGGTAAAGGGGCCAATTATTATTGGATAAATTGCTTGAACAAGTTTTTAAACCCTAATCAAAAGGCGATATAGAATGGTTTTAAAAATCAAGGCTTGTGAAAATCATCACATGGATTAACCTAAGTAATGCCAATGCTTCACAAACCAAAAAATTCAACGTCCTAATACTACTATCGGCTTTCGGTATTTCCTTCCACGTTAAATCATTACTCGTTTTTGTTACGCTACGAGTTTACCCTTGTGGGCCTCAGTCTCGATAAGGTGGGAATCACTATTTTAGCGTCTTTTGAATCTTTATTCTGTTGGGTATATTGGTTAACATATATTGTATATTATGGGAGCGCAAAACCACTAAAATAATTCTGTGGCTATAAGGCAAATTTAATAATATAAATTTCACCTCACAGAAAATATAGAGAACGTTCCATTTAAACAGCAACATATGCCTGAAAATCAAAAAATCTGAAATTACCAAAGTTAGGTAGGTATTGTAAATAGTTTGCAAGATTTTACCGCGCCCTCCATGCAAGTTAATCAAATACTTATTATTTATTAACCAGTATGTTCAAGTTTAGAAATTATTAATTATCGTAACAATTACTGTAATTCCCGAGTATTCGCGATAAGATGAATAGTTAACGCCTTTGTGATGATGAACGACTCTTTTAAATATTATGACAGTTAATGACTTGTATTTTGACAGCTACACACGATAAATAACATCCAAATCACCGGATATGTTTATTTATTCGAAAGAGAATGAGAAAAGCAAAGGAGGCCGTGCCGTGCTCGCATGGCACACTGCGATTTCTAAATATATAACAGGTGAGCGTTATTCATTTGCAGCCATCGTATCTAGTGCGCGCTGATATTTATTATATGAGCCTTGTTGTTTTAGATGAACTGTGAGTGTTGTTAAGAGGAGTATTTACTTGGCTGTAGAGCGGAGCATGCAAGGGTTTCGTAGTACCCCCACTTTTAAAGTTTATTTTTGACTTATTCTGAAAGAAAAAAATATGTACATGTAGGTAAAGGATAAATCTATGCTCCTCTGGAAACACTTTTTTAAAATTTGAAACTATTTTTTCTAAAAAAAAATACAAATCTCGACTTTTTTTACCCATTTTCTCAATTTTTTTTAGAAAAAACTAAATGGAATTTTGAAAAAGTGGTTCCAGAGGAGCATAGATTTAACCTTTACCTACACATATATATTTTTTTATTTTACAAATAGTCAAAAATAAACTTTAAAAGTGGGGTACTACGAAACCCTTACACTGCAAGATTTTTCGTCTGGAAAGTGGCGCCTCTGTTAGATTTTTAAGAAATTAATATTTGTGAATGAAAACAATTTATAATATATTTTACTAATATTTTACGAGGGATAAATAAATTTTACGTATTTGTACACCTTATGTTTTACGTAATTTATTTCTGTAATACTAAGATTAGCATATATATATTATATGCAAGGGTTTCATAGTACACCAATTTTACGGATTATTTTTTAATTTTACTAAAAGAAATTTTATGTAAGTACAGGTAAAGGCTTAATCCATACCTCTCCGGATTTACTTTAAAAATATGTCTCTTTTAAAAAAATCTAAGAAAAGAAACGAAAAGAAATAGAAATGTTAAAAAATGCTAGAAGACAAAAATATATTTAATTTTTGCCTACAGGAGCATTTATTTTTATTACAATAAAAATAGATATACGTTAAAAGCTTTTTCGTCTAGAAGGTGATACCAACAAAATATATATCTTTTTCTACTCTTTAGTGATAAACAATACGTAAGTGATTTGAATTCATGTTGTTATTCTTTACACACAGTAATTTCGCTCAATTATATTAAATTCATTTTATCATTTATTTATTAAAAAATATATATATACGAAATTGGAAGGTATACACTGAGATGTGAACTATATGTTTTTGTTTAATGAATACTTCTTCGAGTCAACAATAATTATTAATTCCAGCATGTTAATATCTCTTCAATCCGTTAAAGTAATGTAAATATTTTTTTTTGCTTTCGCGCATGGCTTTGATCTGTCGCACTCTTTGAGGCACGTTTCAAGAGAAAATTTTCTAAAAAGTTAGCCAATGTCTATAAATGAGAGAAAAACGATTGTAACAAGCTGATTGTGCATTGTGGTACAATAAAAGACTCGTTTCCACTGCTTTAAAATTTGGAAAAATTTGTAAAAAATCTTCTAAAATCTTTTATTTATTTCTAAAGCCACCCGATATGGCATGGACCATAAATTCAGAGCAAAATAAGATTTGGAAATTTATTTGCAAGTAAAAGTTTTTAAATGTGGACATTTTATTGAATTCGAATTTGATTATGTTGCTGCCAGTCTGGATGGAATTAAAAAAAAAACAAAACTCTATGATAGAGTTAAAATGTCCATATAGAGCTGAAGGGCTGACTGTAGCAGAAGAAATATGCAGTAGAGAAATAACTTTTTGGAAAAAGAACAATTCCATTAAGGACAACCACTATTGGTATTTTCAAATTCAGGGCTAGCTGCACATAACACAAATGGATTTTTGCATTTTGTGCTTTTGTGCTTTTGGACTTCTGGAGGAATAAAAGTGGAGAAAATATCTCATATTGACAGCTTTTGAAAAGAAAAGATACAAAATAAAATTAAAAATTTTTATATGCAATATGTCTTGCCGGAACTTGTTGACAGCGAAGCAATAGAGACATGGAAGCACGGGACAGAATATTAAATAATTCGTGAGAAATTTTGTTTAATGTTTATTAACATAACGCAAGGAATCTTATATTATTTTGAATATTTTTATTAATTTAAGAATTAAATTTTATTTATTTCTAAAACATGGTAGTAGGCGATCCATTTAAGATATGATTAATGTCTTATTATTATAATACACTATTTTAAATTTAAGATTTTACCTGTGGCAGTGGTAATTGATGATATATAATTATTATTATTATTATTATACCAAATGTTTTAAAAGGCTACACCAACTAGTGGACCACGATTTTAAGTCCCCAAATAATAGTTTCAAGATTTTGATTCGGATTAGAAGTTTTACTATACAGGGTTTTGTGTCAAAGCCAAGTCATGTAAGTATTGTTATTGTAATACGTAGATGAGTAACTATTATCAATAGAAATTTAAAATTCAAACATAAATCTTTGTAACGACGTTATTTATAACTTTATTAGCTTCATAACAGTCAAAAATGTTAGTTTAATTTTAAATATAAATTGATTTTCATTTAGAAATTTTCGAAAAGTTCACTATATTGTTTAGTTGGTGCAACTTTACTGTGCTTAAGTAGCGTTCAGATTAAAATATGAATTTATGGAGCTTAACTGAAAAACAAAAACTAATGCTTTCATTCCAAAAAAAGGTTTATGGCCAATAAAAAAATTTTCGAATTGTGATATCTGCAAGTCCTTATTTAAAACCTTTAAATTTAATATTATCATTATACAAGAGTTATTTTTACAAATTGATACAAATATCGAACATAAGTTTGTCGACATAAACATTTCCATAATACAAATAAATATATCTCTGTTAAAGAATACTCATAATTTATTTAATATATTCATTTAAACATGTTTTTGTTTTTTGTCTAGATGATATTGAATACTAACTTTTTCTATATAACTTCTTATCGAGACATTGTGAGATAAAAAACAGACAATTAATTAAAAGCGTACTCACAATTTTTCAGGTATAGAAGTTTCAATGCTATACTGTTTCCCAAATTATGAAAATACTAAAGAACATTAAAAAAAAAAAAATAAAAAGCCAATTAAACAATGTGTTAATATCTACAGAAGAACATCGTATTTCTTTTTTGGAAACAAAAAGTAGTCGAAAATTGTGAAAATAACAACATATTTTTATTTCACAAAAATAATAAGTCAGTTTTTGTTTTTTATGTAAATCATATCATTTTCAAGGCAATAAAACAGAAGAAAAGTCACCGAATACCGATTTCAAAAAGGTCTATTAGTTTTTATAGGAAATGGAAAGAGAAAGAACGCTTTTTAAACGAGTTAAAATTCTTTACTAATTTCCATAACTATAAACGGATTAAGGTATTTTGTACCGTGTTAAAAAATTTAAGAAAAATTTTGAAGAATATTTCTTTTTTTTTTAAATTAGTAAACTTTGACAAACATATAAAATATTCTAAAAGATAAATCACATTTATGTGTTTATACAAAAATTTTATTTATTTTTCTAAAATAATATGGATTGTCCTCTATATATTTTTTTTAAGTATGTTCAGCGATAATTCTTTAACACAATGTCCGATTTAAATGATTCTTTTTTGCTGGAAAGGGGGTACTTCCGGGATGGTCCCTTGAAAATTTGGTCAAAATCTAATAATTGGGTCAATGGGAAAATCCTCAAACTTTTCATTTTTTATGTATGTTTAGCGATAATTCTTTACCACCTTGTCCGATTTCTATAATGCTTTTCGTTAGTAAGGGGGTACCTCAGGGGTGGTCCCATATAAATTTGGTTCAGATGTGGTGATGGCATCTGCACGATTTTAAAGTCGGTTTTTTAAAATTACTTTTAATACACCTTACGTAAATTAAAAGTTTAATAATTTGGTGCTTTCTTGATGCGTCGTTTTATGATTTCACTTTGCATATGTTTAAGTACAGATAATTATTATTACTGGCAGTTTATTTTAAATCATTAAAATAATATTTTGTTGATCCAAAAAAGGCAAACAAAAAAGCCATATCACATTCAGTGTAATAATAAAAGTTAGATATATAAATATAGTATATATATAACAGACTAAACTTTCACTTTCAATCTCACCTTTTGTCGTAAAAGACTTTTAAATTTTTACCAGTGACGTCCGTACCGGGTTTGAACTGAATATTTTTGAACAAAAATATGGTGCGCCACTGCTTTTTCTAAAAACCAAATTATCTTTAAAATCCTTATTTATTTTGGAGCAAATTTGGTTTATGACGTACTTTCGTACAAAGCACCCTTTTCGGGTAAGAAAATAAAAACCAGTGTATTGAAACTGCTTTTGATATTTTGTTGAAATTTGGTAGGAACCCACCATGAGTGGAAACACTTTTTTTGGGCAAAATTTCATAAAAATATCTAGAGTGATAAGAAACTTATGATAAAATAGTTTTTTTTTTTTCTTAAAACTTTAACACCCAAAGGATTCACACCTCTAAGTATCGGCACTCAATAAATACCCTGTATTAATTGATATTACCTTATTCGAACCAATCGTCTATTTTTTCGTTATTTGTATTTATATTTCACAACTCTATACTCTTAAATGTAATTTAATCTAACTAAACCTATTCACTAAATTAAAATATAAAAATAATGTAAAACCCTCTAAAAATCGAACTGCGTTATAACAATATCTCGCAATGCACCGAGAAAAACAAATACGATTCTGGTTCCCCTAATTTAGGTAACTCTGACTCACTCGGCAGCCGTGTTAGGTGTTTTCGGTTCTTTTTTCTTAATTTCGCGCGTTAGAGTTTGGAATACGTATCCCTCGTATCTACAGGCAATTGTTAAAATTATGAATGAATCCGGATTTTGTTTAGTCTCGGAAGTAATTTTGTAGTATTTAGGCTCCACCCTAAAGTTGTAATTTTTATACCTACTAAACTACCGTTGCCCCGCAGGTCTTTCAGTTTGTAATGTAAATTTTCCTCTTAACTTTAAATAATAACCTCTTTGAGCAAATAATAAGTTTTCTACGAATAATCTTTACTTATGACAAAGTACTAGATTGTAACTATTACATCCGTATTCACAAGCATATTTAAATATTTTCCAACATGAATCTACTTAAATCCTTAAAGGTAGAAAGGTTATTGTCAACTCAGAGAAAATGTAGGGTTGGGCGATATTCTGATTTTTCAAATATGGGGTTATGTTTCCTAAAATCATTAACAAATTAAATATTGGTGAATTTAATATTTTTTTGATAACATTTAAAAAGAAGAAGAAAAAGAGGTTTACAGATATTTTTAAAAATCAGTAATTATAGAAGTAACAGTTGAGCAGAGGTGATAAAACCCTCTCCCAGGCGGACCATGCGCTGTACACGGACGGTTCCAAAACCTAATCCGGGAATGGAGTAGAAAAGATCTAAGCATTTTAACAAGACTAATGACAAGACATTGTCGTCTGTATTACCACATAAGAAGGATAAGTCTGTAACAAACATTGACTGTAGATTCTGCAGCGTGGAAGACCAATATGCCTAGCTTATTTCATGTACCTGCTCTATAACACAAATTAAAATATTGAACAATTACGCACTAATGGGACACCCTGTATATTAGGCGAGAAAGTAAAATATACTAGTTGCTAAACAGGATCTTATTTAGCGATAAGTCTGTTATGTTATTGCTGTCCTTTACATTTTGTATATATTTAAAAAGATTTTTCGATGAATAAAAGAACATCTTATGATATTTTTTCTACGTCCATGCAAAAAACAAAACTTTATTGAACTATATTTAGTGACAAAACTGGTTCTTTATTGCACTCATCTGTCATTTTACTACAGCGTTTTATGATCATGACAAACATAAATATTCAAATCAACGCCAAATATTTAGTCCATTTTCTTTTTTAGGGTTACGTTTTAAAAACAATTGCATATTTTATATTATTTTCAATCATTTAATATATAAATTAATAAAAAAATGTATTTTATTAAAAATGTCATTACAAATTATGAACACAAACGTAAATAAATGATCACGGCTACTATGATTTGGATAATACAACTGCAGTTCTATAAAACATTTTTTGGTTTTTGCATGAACGTAGAAAAAATATTGTATGCAACTCGTGCAAAAAGTGTTTATTGCACTTGTTGCATAAATAACTATTAAGAGTTTATGTTTAAATAAAAGTTGTTATTTTTAAATTGACTCTAAAAAGGCCCTTGGTCATATAACCTTGTACTTAAGTCTTTTCTATTTTGTTCTATCTGTTGCCAGACCTTTCTAGTCCTTAATTTGTTATTCAGCAATATCTTCCAACACTGCTCCCTTCATTTCCTTATCAGCCTGGCCTTCTTCTTCTTCTTCTTCTTTTTCTTCTTCTTCTTCTTCTTCTTCTTCTTCTTCTTCTTCTTCTTCTTCTTCTTCTTCTTCTTCTTCTTCTTCTTCTTCTTCTTCTTCTTCTTCTTCTTCTTCTTCTTCTTCTTCTTCTTCTTCTTCTTTTTCTTCTTCTTTTTGTCATGCGGGCCATTTTCGACCTCCGAAACTCCTTGATCCGTCTATATTTCGATATCGCTGATGGAGGTACACATGATATTCGAGAAATTACTGGCGCAAATGTCGATTCTTTGAGAAAGGGCATCTAAAATCTTCAAAACAGGTCTAGAGCGTAACATTTAGTTTTAATGGGCTGTTCTTTTATTGGAATAGGAGAGATTTTGTCAAGAGATCGTTCAGAACACAACACATAAATCTTGTCTATATAAATAAATGCAATAGTAAATGCCCATATAAATAAATTAAATTGATAAATAAGTTAGTGTAATAAATAAACATAGTTAACTGTTTAAATAAATGAACGTTACAGTATTTAACATATGCGTTATATTCTACCTGTTTCAGATGGACCAACCACTGTAACCTCTTGAAGGGTATTAGGTCTGTTTTATTGGTTTATAAATTTTGTTGTTTGTAAGTCTAACTTAACTGGCATCTGATTTTTTCCTTCATAGAGTATTCTCAGTATTTTCCTGTTTTCAGATATCTAGCTTACTTTGTTACATCTTATTGAAACCCCTCGTTTCGTTTCTCCAAGATACATGTAGTTGTCTGTTTATTTTAGCTAAATTGTTACAAAGGTACTTTTGGATTTCTATTTAAAATTAAATAATATAAAAAAGTTTGTTATAGAGTTCAGTCATTAAAAATTATCTTTAAGACAAAAATTATAGTGTAATACCACCCAGCTGCAACCAGCAGGTTTTTGACGAGTTGTTCATCTGTAGGACTATGACCACCTGAGAAGATGAATGTCTCTAGATACCCCTTGGCGTCAACCAGCTAGTTTTAGACGAGTTAATAACCTACAAAACAAAATTTAAGTACTAAAGTAAAATTATTTCAAATAATACAAGTTCTTATACTTGAACCCCGTACTTGAACATCATTTTTTTAATGTAGGTACTTAATACTCACATATTTACTCTTAATACCTGGTTACTCTTAGTTTTTAATACCATTTAGTACTTAAATATTTCTTGTCATATTTCTAGTTTAAACAGGTACTGGCGCTTAATACTCAAGTAGTTAAAAGTGCTTGAATATACTCGTATATTACTTACCTACCTTTATATACCTAAAGTTCCGCATCTGTGGTCGTCAGTTATATTAAAAATTGATGTATGTTTGGTTAGGTTTAAAATGAGTGGGATGATTTCATCTCCTTCCACTGCAACGCAGATTGATCTATTGTGGCTCATGTATAACTTATAGTTCACCACATAGGTCACACCTTTTAATGAATCCCGTAGTTGAATTAGGTAAAACTTGTTTAGAGTTGGTAGGCTCCAGCCGGATGAATTCGAAGTTCTCGAACCTAGTTCTCTCCAAGGCGGAGCGGCGGAACAGATTCATGTTCCACACTGCAGAATTGACAGTCCGATGTTTTTTGCAGATCCATCCTTCTCATGTGGGGTTACCTATACGATAATACCCTCTCATCAGTCCCGTGAGAATGCGAAAATATTTCCTACTCTATTTTCGGATCTAAACAGGGGCGTTTATAGAAGGGTTGGGTATAAATGCCTTAGAATGAATTAGTCCTGGAGCACCTCTTCAGTTCGTGAGTGTTACATACGCCGTCCGTTTTAAGATAATTTTCTTGACAGTTTTATTTGTAATGCCCAGAATTATGAACTCAGATTCGGTTCCTATTTTAGCGAGCGCGTCGGCTTTTTCATTCCTCTTCACACCGCTGTGTCCCGGAACCCAGATCAAAGTAACTTTGTTTCGAACACCGAGACACTCGAGGGTATCTATACAGTTCCAAACTAGCCTTAAATCAAATCGATTGAAATACTAAATACTAAAAGGCCAAGAAGGAAATGCAATTTAAGTAATACAAATAAGCCGAAAGGTACAGCTAAATATGGACTTACGAATATAGGGTAGGGCCGTGCTGTCAAGTGCTGTCAAGACTAGACAATGCAGTTTCCTAGTGGTAGTTGTAATTGTCTCTAATATATGGCTTTTATTCCGAATAAAATTTGCTTAATTTGAACAGGTACCACATGGACCCAACAAATTCATGCCATCAAAGAAAGAGCCAAAAAGGAAGGAAGTTCCTTGATTTAATGGCCGACCAATATAGCCAACTATTGAAATTTTAGAGAAAAATTGCAACCAAACTTTAAACTATTAAATTTTCAACTTCTAAATCTGTTTTATTTTCAAAACGGTAAGTTTCATTCAACTTTATATGACTTGTGAAAATGTATATCATTTAATCGATTAATATATTTATTATCTACTATTTAAATTAAAACCGTAACACTCCTTTTTCAGTTTTCGAGCCGTCTGTGTACAACACATAGTCCGCCTGGGAGAGGGTTTTATACCCCTGCTCCATGCCTTTCTCTGAAATGAGGACGCTGTCAAGAAAGTAGCGAGTCTGAAACCATGCGGAGGATGTGGTACTTATTAATCTAACTCATCAGCTTCGTTTTTTTTTCATCGCATTTCCTCACTACATTGACTGCTCACCTACAGGAGTCTACAGGAGACCATCCTGAATTTATGTGGGACTAGATTTGGAGTTTGGTTTTATTAATAACTACCTATTATAGGTACTAATCAAAATATGAAGATCCCATTTGAATAATACACACCGATAGTGGGTTAATAACAGATTTGAGCCTTCTCACCGCCGGCACTGTTTTAAAGGCAATTGTCAAAAAAATTAAGTTTGTGTTTGCTTACCTCTAGTGTTCAAAATCGTATTTTACAACAAAACGTTTAATTAATAAACTTAAATAAAAACAAAAATAAACTCCTCAAAACCCGTTGATCTTTGAAAGCCTAATTAAACGAAAATGTCTGTAAGTTAATAAAACATTTAATTAACACGGGAGTGGCATTTCATTATATTATATCAATCAGAATAAATTTAGAAAAAGAGGGAAGGCAACGTTTCTTTCGTAATAAAAACGATCATTAGAAATTACAAATGGTTCCTGAATAATAATTACGTCGTAATAGCATGTCTCGCTCTTTGATGAGTGTATCTAAAAAGGACAACGCTTCTGTTGGAAGTTGGGAGACTTAATTATTGTTTAGGGCTTTGTATCAGTGGCGGTTCGGTAAATGATAAACAGTGGGTTACAAAAAAGAATATAAAATTTACCGGTAGGTACGGCAAGCTCTAGGTATCTCTCTTTCGGGCGATGTTAAAGTCAGTGTCAGATGAATGGTTTAACTATTTTCAACCCTATTTGAAACATAGATATCAAATTATTTTCTTTAATTAATGAAGAAGAGGCTCAAAGTAGCAGCTAGCAATAATTAAAGCATGTCGTGGAAATTTTCTTCGATTTCGCACCGCATTAAACGGTGAAATTTTAAAATAACCTTCAAAGAAAACATTTATGCTTCATTTTGATTTGGTATATACCTGAGTTCTGAAAAATAATAAAAATCATGATTATTCCGAAACCAGGAAATGAACCTAACGCCATCAACATCATACATGATAATTTCTTTACTGCCTGTAATATTGAAACTATAGATGAAAATTTACTTCTTAAAAAATGAAAATGAAAAACTAAATTCCTTTTCATTAGTTCGGCTTCAGCGAAAGCCATTCTAAAATAGAATGTACAAAATCAGACATTTGAAAAATCTTTAGAAATTTGATCTGCTCTATTCCTAAACGTATCTCAAGCTTTTTTAAAGTCTGACAAAGAGGATTGTTTTACAAGTATGGTAAAGGCAATTTTGAGACCTATAAAAACAATATTTAATAAAAAGATGTTTTAGAAGTATGTTTTGATTTAAAGGAAATTAAGGCAAGAGTACTACCAAGTAGTATACTGAACCCTCTGCTTTACTTGCTATATTTAAATGATATATCTAATTTTGAGCACTATACAGTAGCCACATTTGCAGACTACACTGGAATATTAGTAGTAGGTATAAATACTACAGTGTGAGTTACCATGCGTGTTGAAGTTTAGCATTTGCTCAAAATGCCTCCTTTTATTAGACCAATAAAATATAGGATAAAGGTCCACGTATCTTTTTTGAAAAACTACCTCAAATAAAATTTCCTATATTAAGATGTATCACTTGTTAATTTTTGATCAAAGATTTATTTATAAAAATACTTCAAAATAATTACCAAAGGTATGTTTTCATTATATTTTTTTTTTTAATTATAGTTTTTTAAGGACATATAAATATTTATTTAGGAACGTAACTTTTTTAAAAAAATAAAGTCATAATTTAAAAATATTACCAAGCGTTGTCTGTATACACCTTAAGTCAAGATTTTAAACATAAACATGTGCACAGGAAAGTTAATTTTTTCACAACTGCATATCTAACCTTCTTGCAGCTACATTTAATTAGAACCTGGAGAATTAATATCCATTTTGGGATAAGTTTGCCCTTAGAAGATTTTAGCCAGCCAAAATCACATATGAATCTGGAGCATCAATGAATAGTTTGGTTTGTTAGCAGAAATCCATATGCACTTGGTACAGAGCTCTTTTACAGTTAAGTAAAACGCATTTTGCGTTGAAGGGATGGTTTCCAGGTTGTTACTGTGGTAAAGAGGATATCTCCGTACTCAGCTGATTGAGACTATTTTATTCTTTATCGAAAATTTTAACAAAGTAAGTTTCCGATTCGATAAATATTTGCGAGTTTAATTGAACAGTTGTAAATGGCTTATTTAGGATTTCACGCATTAAATATACAGCTGCATTTCCTTCTTTTTGCAACGCAAGTAATGGTCTCTCTCTTATTGAAGATTAGGAATCATATCCCGTCAGGTTGGCAAAGAAAATCAAAGCACGGCCAGGTTTCGGTTCCAGTTTAATATTTTTAGCATTTTTTTTGGTTTCAAAACTTATGTATATTAAACAATCAATGGTAAGATGTTGGAAACATTTAAAATAGATCAAGATAACAATAACATTGGAATCTGCCCTTCTTAATAAAAGGGTCTTTTTAAGACATGAATGGTATTTTCGTATTTGCCTCTTTATGAACACAACTTTTAAACATTAATATTCCCGAGCCAACGTGTCGTACAGTATTTTACATAAAATCACACTGTGGTGTTAATTTAAGCTTCGAGCAAGCAGCAGTAGTTAGATATGGAAACACATAAGCTTTACGAGTATTTCCTAGGGAGAAATTCTAACTATTTCGAGATTATTTTCGTACATGTCCTTATTCTGATTCTTGCCCTGGTACCGCGATTTTCTCTTGTATCCGATTAAATAGATGTTTTTCAATAGCTGTCCCATGCTTTGTCTGAAGATAAGTAAGTCAAAAAATAATTATTTACGTAAGCATCGACATTGGTTTCAAATGTTAGATTTTAAAACATATATTAGTAGAGCACCATTATCAATTACTAGGGTATCAAAGCTGTGAGGAACTCCGAATTCGACTGTTTTATCTACATCTGAGATTTCTGTTCCCCTTAATATACAGCGTACAATGTCCAAATAAAACATTTTGCTGACGCTCTCTCCAAAAGCAGGCGGAAATAATTGAACAACATTAGCGAAAAAATTAGCATTTTTATATTGGAATGCATTTATTCACACCTAGTATTAACCAAGACTAAAAAATAACTCATCATGAAATTGAAAGAAAACAAGTCCATTTAGGCAAATTTTAGAAACAAACGAAAGCAACTCGAATCCTCCTAAAATACTTGGATATTACTTTAGAAGCTAAGCTTCGCTGGAGAGTACATGCCAAGAAGAAATTCAAAGGAAAATAAAATATAATAGAGAAAATGCACTGGCTGATCGGAAGAAATTTCAAACTAAATACATAAAACAAATGATTTATCTAGAAGAAAATCCTAAAACCTGTGTTACATATGACATATGGCACCCAGCTAACAAGTTATTTATCAACTTTAATAGAGCAATATACTAAGTAACATCATAGATGCAAACCGTTACTGAGGCAACTGTGATTTTCACCGAGACCTAGGAATGGAGTATGTCAAGGAAACTATACCAGAAGTCCTGAACAAAGGCTTCTTCGATATGTGAATGTCGATGCAATTCAGCTCCTAGACAACTAAATGATAAAACTATAAAGAAGACTAGATAAACTGTTTAAGTTATTTAAATTGGGGAAAAATTGATGATATGGCAGATTAATAAATAGTAATTAATTTATTAGGCCCTAAGGAACACTACTGCATGAGAGACAGATTAAATCATCTTTTAATAAATACTGCAATAGCAATGGTTTAGCAAGAATAATTTATTGTCAAATACCCATAAGGCACACATTATTTCAGAAATATTTCAAACGTTTTAAACATATTACAATTAAGCACAAGTTTCTGAAATATTAGGTTAATTTACTTTGTCTCATTCACTGTGACGAGTGAGGTCATTTCTTTTATCAAATTCGCAGGCAGTTTTAGTATCATATATAACCCACATTTGCTGTCCCTCCCCCTAATTTTATTTAATAATTACACATTTAGTATAGGCATGAGTATTGTTTGTTTTATTGTAATTAAATTAAAGCAATATTAATAAAACTATTGTTAATCAAATAACTTGTTTCAAATCCT
>OV651813.1:69127472-69357472 GCA_927349885.1 Psylliodes chrysocephalus
TTCGTGATAGGATTTAGAGTTCCGTGACAAAAAACACTTAAACGGTAGTTTGTGGGTTGGCGAAACTTGTAACCCATTAAGGTAGTCACACACGAAGTCGAACATATTTTGCATATGGTGATCAACAAATTACAGTGATATCATCAAATTGAACGTTGCTGCTTCATGGATATAAGAACCACTGGGATAATTGATTTTACTTCCGATAGAATTTTTTTCAAGCGTGGGAATATTAAATTAGAAATAATTTACATTTATTAAAGAAAGAATAGATATTAATTAGTATTATAAATGCCTTAAAAATGAAATAATTAAATTGATAGCCTGCATTGCTATTTCTGTTTGAAAACAATTTAATTTATTAAAGTTAGGATTGATTGTACTTGTATATCCATAGGTACGGGGTTAAAATCCCACCGTTGGCAGAGATTTTTTAAATAAACATAAGTCAATAAAATTTAATTTTAATACACAATTAGGATACCCCATTCGACCATTTACTATTGGGATCTAATTAACAGTGCTGGTCCTAAAGTGGCGCTGGAAACAGTAACAAGGTCTACTCTATAGAGTATTAGAGTATTAGCACTTCGTAACGACAATAATAGCCTGACTTGTCAAAGCAGAAGACATCAATAAAAAAAATTAAGAGTATGAGTTTATAGCAAATTTACTTTAGGAGAAGAACATTTCTATAAGAATATGTGTAAATACTCTCATAACTAATAATATAGAAAAACATTTAATTTTAAACCTTTATGTTTAGATAATGTCGTGCGAGCCATTTCCTGATATTCGCTTACACTGTCGACATTCAGCTCTTCTATGTAATGTGTATGTGTTCCGTTTTCGTTGCCTGCCTCGAGACTCAAGAAGGTACTGGAAGGTTCTTGTGTACGCGAACCGACTCGTAGAGGAAGGGTTTCTAAAACGAGATTCTTTAAAACAGGACTGGATTTTTTTAGGCCGTAACATTTTTGTATGTAAGAATTCTTTTACCGTTACTTAGTTTAGTTTAGAAATAAATATTGAGAAAAGATAAAGTAACGTTCCTTTTCCATAATTCGAATATGTTATAAAACATTCAACAATATTTTCTGTATAAACCTAGTATAAAACATTCAAGAATATTTTCTGTACCAGCCCGGTATAATAAATACGTCGCTGCTGTAAAATATTTAATCGATAAGTTTGGACTTGCGATCCAACGGTTTATTAAATGAGGTCCGAAGAAATCCTCCTTTGTATGTCCAAGATTTTTCTTGTGAGAATTAAGTTTTGTGTTTGTTTTTCGTATACCAAAGGAGACACCAACGTAGTTCAGGGAGACTTGGAGAGTAAAAAGGTCGCTAAAGGAGACCAGGAGAGCACAACAATCACTAATGAATACCTGGAGAGCACCACGTCACTAAAGTAGACCTGGCGTGTCTACATATACCGTATCGCTAAGCTGTCCTGAAATGACCCAGCGACTCTAAGGGAGTATCACCCCCGTCATCGTCTTCGCTCCCACCTCGATCTCCTACACGGAAGAGATAAGTGTAGCTGACACCTAGACATTTCTAAACAGATAAAGTCATTTTTGTCACTAAGTTTGTTTTAACCAGTACTCATTTTTTAAATACCTGTTTAGAACCATATTACTTAATTTGTTAATTTTTTGTTAAAATACAGTCAAGTAGATTTTTTCATTATACATATTTTAAAATTTCACTACGTATTTTAATATTCTTACTTTCAGCTGGCAAGCGAATTGTATAATTTGTATTTATTAAATAACTAAATACATGGCGTTCATGAGCATTAATTCAACTTTGTCTTTTTAAATTGATAGTGCCATTAACATGTTGGTTAAATTCTAAGTCAAATCTCACCGACCCATTAATGTGATACTTATATTGGTACCTTAGTACAAGGTTTTTTGCAACTGGTAACACTGAAACTAACATATTTGGCGCCCAAAGTAGGGCTTCCGAGCGACAAAGTTGACAGCTTTATTGCTCGCCTAAATTAAATTAGCTATTATACAATAATACTCCATTTTCAAAAGTGATTTTCAAGTTATTTGTACGTAAGTTAGAGGAAGATCGCCTAGTTTTGGATAGCTTTTTTTATTCAACTTTTTTGTGCCAAAAAAACAACTTTATTAATTCTTGTGTGGCTAAAATATGCTATTACCTCAATAAAAACAGGATACGTTCACAAAAATATTTATTTTAACCCTAAAGAACATAATAAATGAATGAAAGTAAAATAAAGCATTTTTTGAAATAAAAAAAGAATTCCCAAAATTGGATACCCTATTCAAAATTAGATACCCTATCCTAAATTGAGAACCTATTTTTCGAAACAAAAATCACACACATAAGCTTTTGCTTTCTCACTATTAGCACAGTCTTCGTGTGCCCATCGGAAGCACATTGAACACTGTACCAGGCCTCTCCATGTTGATCGGCTGAAAATTTTTCAGTGCAGAAAATACATGCTGCATCACCGTTTTCATCTGCATCCATATCTGAGTCATCATCATAAGGAAGATCCTGCAAGAAGTCAGAGGAGTCACTTTCTTCTTCAACATTTTGATTTTTCTTTATCTTCTTAGTTTTACCAATCGTCTTCTTTTTAGATTTACCAATCATCTTCTTTTTAGAGAAATCTAGTTTCGGCTACTTTTAAGGGATTCTTTTCGTTGTCGTTTTTTAATACTAGCTTCCAATTGATCTTTATAGGGCGTACTTATTATTACCGCTGCAGAACCAGCTTTACGTCCCCTGTTTGAAGTAGGCATCGAATTGCAGAATGGCAAAGGCGAATAATCTTGAATTTTTACAAAGTTTGACAACCGTTTGGTTTCAACACCGCCATCGGTTTGTTATTTCGAGGGAGTATTTGTCAATAGATAGTTGAATTAAGGTTCTACTGGTGTTGTCCAATTTGGATGAAGAAACGTTTCAGAGGTCAGTTATCGAGTTTTCTCTCTCTATCTTTCTGTCAGAAAATCTGTTTCTGAAAATTGGTTTGCAGGGCAAAATAATTTTCAGATTTGAAAAGGGGTTTATATTCCGAGTAGGGTTATTTTTTAACCAATTCTAGGTTTCCCTTGAATAGTATGTATTTATGGGAGACATAAAAGACAAAGCTAGCAGTTCAATTTCATGCGATGTATGTGGCGGTATGCACATGATAGAAACAATTTTTTTTTGCTAAATCTATAACGTCCAAATTCCGGATATGGCTGTAATGGCCGTCGAAAATAAGCAGTACGGGATCTGCCTTTAAAGGTTTTACGTGGCTGATAAAATGTTGTTCCCATCGCTTAAAGATGTGGCTCTGTATCCACCCTGAAGGGTGACACTCAGCAATTGACCCTGCTGGAGCCCCGTCTAATAACTCGGCCTTGATATTTTTCCGTGAAAATAGAAACAAAGGAGGAACGAAGCCCCCAGCAGCATTCTTACATGTAACTACAGTTACTAATGCTCCTCTTTCAGTTGCCGTTACGGCCACCACTTGTTTTTTTCCTTTTAACGTCATGACTCTTGCAATCTTTGATTGCACTGTGGTGATACCAGTTTCGTCAACATTGTACCTTCTAAGGGTGTTGAAATTAATCTTCTCCAGAGCGGGTTCTAGAAAAAAAAGGTTGAAATTCCTTGAGATTTTCTCAAAGATAGATTGGTATGACGTTTGAAGAAATTTTAAAGCCATTTTAACCGGCATTTGCGTCTCTCTTTGAAAAAGGATTAGGAAGATTATTCCTTATGGCAAGCTGTTACGTCAATCTACGAATGTCTGCGAGTCCTAGACCGCAATATCTTTTGTCCATTCTCAAACAATGTTGTACCAAGTCTTCTTTCATTTCAGGAGTTAAAACTGATTTTCGACCTATTTGTAACATGAATTGTTCTTCTAAGGGTTGGCCACACGTTTGACATATAGCTCAAGGGTTGATTTTGAAACGTTGAAGCTGTTTGGCGCCTTTACATATTCCATTTGCTTACTTTTAATAGCTTCAATGGCATTTTTTATATTTTCTGGATTTTATTTTTTATGCATTTTACTGAAAAAAGAATAATAAAAATAATATTAAACAAGATTTAAAACGGTACATGTAATTTGGTTCCTAATTTTGGATACCCAATTTTAGGAACCCTTTCCTATCTAAAATTAGGCAACCTTTATATTCTAGGTTATCTGATTAAAATCAAAAGTCCTCGCTGGCTTATTCTACCACTATTCTAATGCATCCGTGCTAAATTACACTTTCCTACGCTAATTACTTACCATTTTATAACTGTTTACACACGGAGCAACAAAAAACTCGTCACAAATAAACACATAGTCTTATGGCGCCACCTAGTAGTGAACACTCGAACTATGTGCTTCACACAGGATCATTTTATATTGAAGGCGCTTCGTTTTGTGGATTCAATTAAATAAAACTATAAACGAATGTTCAGATAATACAGTATCCAAAATTAGGTAACAACCCAAAATTAGGCGACTTTCCTCTACAAATTTTTTTGTTATGTTACCCTTTGAATATTAACTGTCTGTTTCATGATTAACGTAGGTATAGGCAACACATTATACACTACTTACGACAAATTTTCAGTTTTGATATCTATTTCTTAGAAAAGTGTGATCGTAGCAAAAATCTTGTGTGAATTTTGAGCAAAAATTTCGTTGCCATTTTCGACGAATTACCACGCTCCGCTACACGTCGTGCGTGCAACTTTTTGTCTCAAGTGGCAAAGTATCACTTTTCGCTCTTAATACACAAATGGCTAATATTGAATTTATATATGTATAAACATTATTACAAAAGATGTCACTTCGGTTTGCTTAAGTACCTACCTATTGAAATCGGTTGGGACAATTGTTCATCTGTATAAAAAAATGGATAATTTCAATATCTCTTTTTTAAAACTATAAAAATAAAACATTTGAAATAATTAAAGTGAAAAGGTGATAAAATTCTAAATACGAATTGTATGCGAGTGATTAATTTCTTACAGATAAAATACCGACATTTTTAGTTTAAACAAACGGAGTAGCATCAAATGAAGACATTAACATGGATAGTAAGCATCAAAAGCGCCGAGTAATGACTTTGTTGGGAAAAAAAGGTGACGAAAGTCGCTATAATTGAAGTCGAACCATTAAAGCCTAATACAAATTTACAACCGATAAATTGCTCATTTCGAAAAGAGATATAAAGTCTTCTTAGAGAACAGACCGTGACCAATCGCCCTAACTGTTTTATATTTGCTAAATTAACGGCTTATTCCTTTGTGCAAGACTGTAACAGATGCAGAATTTCTTGGCCTAGCACACGATCATTTTATTCATATTCACGTTTTTCTTGTTTTAAGGAAGCCCAATTAAAATTAAACAATAATTTAAAGATATA
The DNA here is from genome assembly GCA_927349885.1 of Psylliodes chrysocephalus. NCBI lineage: Eukaryota > Metazoa > Arthropoda > Insecta > Coleoptera > Chrysomelidae > Psylliodes > Psylliodes chrysocephalus. Next base: position 69,132,886 of record OV651813.1, read on the forward strand.
TGTACTGAAACTTGTGTATACAATAATATGGAAAATTAGTGATCAAAATTAAATGATATCAGGATTTTGTTTGTTTATCAAAAATTGTCAAAATTACAGTTCCTGAAAAATCTATATTTAAAATATAATCAGGATATAGAGAAATTGTGGTGGGATTATTGTCAGATGGTGTTTTAGGTTGTTAGTTGAGTAGACAACTTATTCGAGCAAATAAATTGTTTATTTATGAACTGTTATAAGTACCTGAAACAAGTTTTATCTCAACAATTACTAAATGTGTTAGTTAGGCAAAGGGAGAGCAGAGGAGAGCAGGAAGAAAGAACAAAAACCACAAAATGGTTACCCAAGTAAACCTCGTTAATATAATCAAAAGGAATTGTCTCATTATCACAATGAAATACTCGTATGTATTCTGAAAATACAGTTTTAAAAATTATCGCAAAAGGCCAAAATAGCACTAAATACGGCCCTGACAGACAAAGTAAGATAGCCATGTTAATCGTTAATATTGGTTGACATATAGGTATGTTATTTATAATTTTTAATATTATTACATCAGCTTTGATTATTTATAAAATGAGAGATGGAAAATAAACTAATATTAATTTCTTATATTTTATAACTTATGTTAGCTAATTTTATCGACAAAGAATGTTTTTTCGTTTGTACACTTGTGTTGTGTTTTTTTGGGTATTCTGAATCACGACGATTTCATCGCGGCTCAGAATTTAGATATAATAGTTTGGTATGTTTAGCTTAATAGAGATGTCAGCGACATCCTATACAACATATAAAACGAATTTCTCATAGCCGACAGCTCACGAACTTACATAAGGCCCTATGAATAATACCGGTATATAAAAAGACGAACTTCTAATATTAGAGATTAGATTGTGATATATTTTGTTCGATGGTTAATATAGTTATTTTTGTAGTTAATTTGCGTGTCTTTTATTTCAGTTTTTTAGTAATAAGATTCTAACAAGATTAAGAATTGAATGCAATAAACATATTTTTGTAAATCGGACTTATTATTATTTGATATTATTTATAACCCAAAAAAATGAGTTTTCTTTTATATTATTACAATTACAATTTTAAAATCGATAAAGTATAGAAATAATTTTAACAATTTAAGAGATTTAAATTAAACAATTTAACCGGAGAAAGAAAAAAGAATAGAATGATAGAAATTTGAAGAAAGTTTAATACTCATTAGTTCCCGCCGCTAATAAACGAGTCCAATAATTACAGAACTGTAAAAAAAAGAAGAATCAATACGATTGAATAATTAGGCTAGGAAATAAACACAATAACAAGGAACAAGGAGAGGAACTAGATGTGATAAATAATAATTATCTATGTGAATTTAGAAAGATATAAAATTCATTATTATTAGGTGCCTTGTGGTTTCCAGAGATCTCTAATATATTCATTCTCGTGCCCTTTGTGCATGGGTTTTTTTATGTCCGAATTATTAATAGGTTTCGGACCTCAAAAAAAGTTGCAAAATTAAATTTACAATTATTTCAATTTAATAAATATTCCAACAAAGATTATCCCTAATGACTGGCCTAGATACCCTCTTACAATTCTAAGTAATTTCTGAGCATTTTTTCAAATTCATTGTGAAAAGTTTTAACCATACCATTCCGTGCCATATTTTATTGTGAATCTCCTTGTAGACAGCACAATAGTAAATTAATAAAGTACATAACAAAAAATAAAACAAACAAGAATTGTAGACTAACTATACACGCGTGGGTGAATCGAGAATGGGATGTGAGAGGCTATTTAATGTAATCATTATAATCACAAATTATGTATGGAATTTAGATTTTTATTTTATAACTGAGAACATCCACCAACAATAAAAATAAAATGAATTGGTTGAGTTGATTGAAACAGTTATATTAATTAGTTGTTTGTTAGACAAAATTATTGTTATGATCTTTTTTAACATAAAAAATACATTTAATAACATTTAATACATTATATTTGTTTAATGATGGTACAAAAATTGTTTTAATGATTGTTACCGAGCTGCTAAAAATTGGCTGTGGGATTTTAAACTTGAATTTCATCAATTTAAATAAAATATATAAAGAAGAAACCAATATACAATAATTTAAAAGCTTACAATAGATCAACGACTAGATCAGACTAATCTTTTTTATTGCAAACATTCATATTGTGTTTATTATACAGACTGAGCTGTTGCATCGGCTACCGCATTAGAAAGAAGGAGACAGCTGCTAATTTAAGTAGGGATGGTGTGGGCGAGTATGTTTATTTTAGAAGCGAGCATGTGTTTTATGAATGAATTAGTATTTACGTCTACTACGCTTGCTTTTACACTGCTGTCATACTTCAAAATTAATTGCCTGCTTTTCTGATAAACACTATACAACTATAATAACAATGAGAAAAATATATCAAACTAGAATTAAGCATGCAAATATGCTTCTTTGATGTATTTTAAAAGCCGTTTGTGCGATTTAGAGCCTTATGTTAAGCAGGGGCGGTTTCTTCATTCTTCATTGTACAATCATAATCAAAGCCCTATGTAATTTAGATTTCCAATGTAATCTCAAAAGTTAACTGGAATACTGAGGTTTCTGTTTTATTAAGCTATTGCATAGCTTTGAGCGCTGCGACCGAATCAAGAAATTCCGTAACGAAAATAAACCTAACAGCCCCCACTCCGACCGGCAGAGCGGTGCGGCGTTGAAAGCCGTGGAAGGTTTTGTCCGACCCTATTCGTATTAGTATGAAGCGAAGTTAAATATACGTCTGCGGACTGGAACGTTTATGCAATACAAGAACCAGAAGAGCTTTTTCTGGATTCTAATAAATTGGTATCACAAATGTTCCCGGCTGGCGTAAATATTAGATATTAATTTTTTTTGCAAGATTTATAAAATAATAATTTTTATTTTATCAGTGTTAACTATTTCATTATTAAGCTATTGCATAGATTTTATCGCGGGCTTTGAGCGCGGCGACCGAATTAAGAAATTTCGTAACGAAAATAAACCTAACACCCTCGAAAAATCGAAAAATCCAAAAATCGAAAAATCGAAAAATCGAAAAATCGAAAAATCGAAAAATCGAAAAATCGAAAAATCGAAAAATCGAAAAATCGAAAAATCGAAAAATCGAAAAATCGAAAAATCGAAAAATCGAAAAATCGAAAAATCGAAAAATCGAAAAATCAAAAAATCAAAAAATCGAAAAATCAAAAAATCGGAAAATCGAAAAATCGAAAAATCGAAAAATCGAAAAATCGAAAAATCGAAAAATCGAAAAATCGAAAAATCGAAAAATCGAAAAATCGAAAAATCGAAAAATCGAAAAATCGAAAAATCGAAAAATCGAAAAATCGAAAAATCGAAAAATCGAAAAATCGAAAAATCGAAAAATCGAAAAATCGAAAAATCGAAAAATCGAAAAATCGAAAAATCGAAAAATCGAAAAATCGAAAAATCGAAAAATCCGAAAATCGAAAATTCATAACTTAATCTATCTCTTTTAGACACAATTTCGGAAAAATTGAATTTGAAAATGAATAATGATCCACAAGAATCCACAACAAAATATGGGACCACCATTGACGCGGTATTTTCCAGATATTTAGAGGATATCAAGTCTCAAACTTGTTTCTTATTTCAGTTACCATAAAACTATAGTTTCAATGATAAAAATTCCTGAATAACCTACATAAATTGAAAGATAATAAAAATATTTTAAACAATATTAACTTCTCATTTATTCAATAAAAGAAAAAAAAATTGTTTTCTTATCGGTCACCACGTTCAAAAAGTGTAACTTGAATTAATATCAAAGAAAAAACTTATAGTTGCATAAGTTGATAAAAAATGCTATGCAATAGCTTTACCGTGGTAGTTCCAGAGTGCCACACGTATTTGTATTTTTTTGAATATAGTGGCTCAAATCAGGGATTTTCTTTGGCTCAAGACCCATGCTCAAATTAGTGGCTCACCATTGCTCAAATTAGTGGCTCACCATTGTTTAAATCAGTGGCTCACCATTGCACAAATCAGAGGATTTTCTTTGGCTCACGACTCACGCTCAAATCAGTGACTCACCATTGTTCAGAGCTCAGGACTCACCATAGTTCTCATCATATTATTTCTTGTTCCTCCTTTAAATTTTTCAGATAGACAGAGGAAATGTTCATAAAGTGATTATATTGTCACAAGACTGGGTTTCCAATTTTTCCCGCGATTATCATAATAATTGTATGACATATTGGTGGGGCGCTCAAGGCAAAACTATCTTTTCTTTGGTCCTTTTTGGCACATATCTTATTTAACTATTTTATTTTCATTAATATTATCGATTATTATTAATTATCTATTATTATTAATTATCTATTATTATTAATTATCTATTATTGTGAACAGGTCTAAACCCGAGATTAGGTTTAGCTGTTCAGGGACAAATATAATCACTTAAATCGATATCGAATCCACGACTGAGCTTAAATCACTAAAATAGGATTATTACATCAGATCAAAATAATTACGTAACACCTTTAAATAATGCGTAACACAGCCCACACCGTCAGAAGATCTTTGGCAACGCTACGACATATTTTTCCGGAAAAACTAATTTCAAAGTGGAGTGACATACGCTGGCCCCCAAGAAATCCTGCCCTGGCTCCCCTGGATTTTTTTTGTGGAGCTATCTAAAGTCTAAGGTGTACGGGACAGTACCAACCACCACGCACTCTGCGGGCTTTAAAATTGCGAATTCAAATAGAACTAAACGTTATTCCAAAGGAAATGATACGAGCTGTTTATTACAATTTAAAGTCCAGACTTCAAGAATGCGTGGCACGGGAAGGAATAGATCTGGAGAACATTATTTTTAAGCAACAAAAAAATATTTTTTAACGAAATTGCTTTTTGAGATATCCTTGTTCGAAAATTATAAGGGGTGCTGTAATCACCTGAAATCAATGAACATGGAGATTTGACTTTTTAATACTCAGGTCCATATATATTATTGATAAATAAAATATAAAGTAATGGTTCCATATTTGATCCCTGAGGGACCCCTTGAATTTGCAAAATAACTAATAGATTTTATTCATTCATGTTCTACATACAATTTTCTATCTCTTAGATAATGAAACATACTGAAAACAGATGGAAATATTTGTAGTTGAACTTCTAGATTTGACAAAGCCATGCTGATATTCACAAATTGTATTCTTTACGTGTGAGTAGATTATATTATATAATACAATTTCAAATAATTTATAGAAATCTAGCCTGTAGTTGGTTATATCTGCCAAACTTTCGCTTTTAAAAATAGGACATATCTTCCACGTTGTGGGAAATTTGGAAGTTCTCACTATCATTTTCAATAAGGGATAAGAAAAAAGTTTAATGTGTTTTTAATTATTGCACTAGGTATTCTGTCAGGACCTGAGTGCCATTTATTTTGTATCTTCTTTGAAACAGATATGATTTGTTGTTCTGTAACACCGTTGAGTATCAAATAGTTGCTAACATTTATGGTTTCTGCTCCAATGCTATCATTCGCTGGATCCATATCGTTATCACTGATGTATACACGCTTTAAATGATTTGCGAAAGCATTTTTATTTGGTAATTGTTAAGAGTAAGGCATTTGCTTTAAAAAAATGTTTGTTAATTTAAGATAAATAGGTAGGTACATTTCACACTTTATTTAATAACGTTGGTTGGTAATAAAATAAATCCATTGCTCGTAAAACATCATATTTGTTTGTGACATTTCTGGTTCGAAATTAAGCGTCACATTTCTCTGAAAGCAAATAGACAAAAACGAACAGTAATGAAAACGAGAGATATAGCTAGAGACGTTTTGCAGTTGCTTGTAATTGCAGGCGGCATAAATTAAACCGCACAAAACGATAGCGTCATTAAACAAATGAAATTTTAAATTGCGTAGCCAACTTTGTCGTGGATGTCTGTCGCGGAACGTGGCGTAAAATAGATAGGAGGCGACGATAAATTCTACTGGATTATTTGCAATTAGTTGGATTATCAATAAATTTTCCACGTTTTATATTGCGCTGGATACGATCACGATAATTATTTACTGTCGTTTATTTATCTATTGAAAATGCTGATTATTTTACTCAATTACTACGTTTATAATAAAATATTAAATTTTAAATATAATATTGTTTTTCGAATTTTGACATATAAAGTGACATTTTTTCTAATCGCATTAATTGTTAAAATGCTCTTCTTTATGCAACGTGTAATGCCGGCCTTAGTTGTTAAGTTTAAAATAGGCTTAAGTATAATTTTAATATTTGTAAATATAAATCATAATATTGTATCTAATTATTGTTAACGAAGAACTATGCAATTAAGTAGGTTACCTGTATTTTGACACCTAAGCAATATGAGGTAATTTGTTTAATTAGATGGTTTTTCCAAGATAGACTGCAAGGTTCAATGAAAGAACGAATGGAGTAATTCTTTGAAATGTAACCCATATTCAAGTTAAAAATAAATGATGATATATATATATTCGATTCGACTTTGGTTTCATTAAATAAATAGAAGATAGTCTCCTGTCCTAACTTTACATGGCGATCCTGCTAAAAAAAAAAAGTTGTATAAAAATGAAATTAGTTAGATGAAGAAAAATGGCTGGAAGTAATCAATCAAAGGAACAAAAAGAAGAAATTATCATAGCACAATCAGGAAACAGTGGAGGTCAAACTAGCGAAACAAGTAGTAAAATTGGAAATTGGTCAGTAAAGGATGTTTGCGAAGGAATTTTTGTAATAGCGGTGCTAAGTCTTATACTAGTTTACTTTTATCAAAAACTTAAGAAGAAGTTGGAAAGGAAAATAAGAACAGAAGTAACAAGATCGACAATAAGGGCAAGCCAAGAAAACATTTAAGCTTTCTTTTAGGTATATTTTAGGTATATGTTACATTATTATTGGAATGGAATGCAAAAATAGAAATGGGAATTAAAGAAAAGTTAAATATAACGAATGGCAGCTAAATATAGGTCATTAATAAAGAAATGGTAATTAAACTATGTGAAAAATTAAATGAAGAAGTACAGGTATTTTACAAGAATTTAATTAAGGATAGTAATAGTAGACGTAAGGATATAAATATTGTTACAAACAAGTTAGCTAAGCTAGATAAATTTAAACAAGATTTTAACTCTTTAAAGCATATTGTTAAGGATAAAGATTTAGATAGTAAAATATTAGAATATTACCAGGAAATAAATAATACTATTTGTCTAGCTCATAAAACATTAGAAAGTAGATTAGGAGAAATAGATTCAAATCAAATATTAATTTCCGAAATGTCTGAAAAATTTGAATTAAGAGTGGCATCTACCTTGATACCGTCAATGGATGGTACTGAGAATAATACAAAACAATTAATCGATTCAATTGAACTCTATGACGCTTTATTAGATGAGCCAGGTAAAAAATTGTTAACAACTTTCGTTTTAAAAACGCGACTTTCAGAAAGTGCAAAAGTTAGATTAAATAAACAATACGTATCAAATTTAGCTTTAATTACAGATTTACGTAAACATTTTATTAGTAAAAAGTCAGTGCCTGCTTTATCTACTAAATTAAATAATTTTAAACAAAATGGAAAATCTATTGAACAGTTTGGTAGGGTGCTAGAAGAAATGTTTGTCAATCTCACAATAGCTCAAGCTGATGGGGACGAAAATTCACTAAAAGTTCTTAAATCAGTAAATGAAAAAATTGCAATAAATTCTTTCAGTAATGGTTTAGAAAATAGTGAACTAAGAACTATAATAAAAGCGCGAAATTATTTATCATTGGCCGAGGCTATTCAAGGAGCCAAAGATGAAATGTTACCGAATGCAAGGGAAGTTTTTCAGATAAGACGAGGTACTAATAATAACACATATCATAATTTTGGAGCGAAACCTAGAACACATTTTAATAACAACAATTTTAGAGATAATAATCATAATTACAGAGTGAATAATCAACAGTCTAATTTTCGCTCTCAGAATTATTTTAAAAATAATAATAGCAATTACTACAATAGACAGCCTCACTCTAAGTATAATAATGGAAAAGAATATTCAAATAGAGGAAAATTTAATAAATCAGGATATAGGAATAATACAAGAGTAAATTATATTAGTAACAGTAACAGTACCGATACAAATAACTATGCTAGTAACAGTAGGGACACAAATAATTTCGATAATGGTAATCCATCGACGTCAAATAATTGGTTTTTTCGAGACCAAAGAGAAAACAAATGTTAAAAATACAGTTTTAAATATTAATTCATTAAATTTTATATATGTTTCTTATAGAAATACTTTGTTAAAAATGTTACTTGATACTGGAGCATCAGTTAGTATTTTATTTACCGAATGTTTGAAATCAGATGAGTTTATAGATTATTCAAAGAAAATTAATATTAATGGAATATCAGGATCCACAGTAACAACAGGTGTGGTAAACCTGACCTTGCAACTAGAAAATAGTAATGTTGGTCATGAATTTTTGCTGATTAATAGTTTTGATAACGAAGTACATGGCGTAATAGGATCCGATTTTTTTACGAAACATGCCGCAACTATTAATTATGAGACATTTGTATTTTCTTTTTATCATAATCACAATAAAATTTTATTAAAAATGCAATCTAAACAGGTTATTTATAACACAATTATTCCACCACGGTGTGAAATAATAAAATATTATAAAACTATATTAAAAGATGAATGCGTAATTTTACCAAGTAAAATATGTGAAGGTGTATTTATTGCAAGCAGTGTGGTAAAACCAGATAAAAATAATAGGATTCCTGTTAAAATTTTAAATGTTAGAGAAAAGGAAGTTAACATAAAAAATTTTGAACCAGTAGTTGAAGCACTTTATAATTATGATATTGTTGTTGATCAAGAAAAAAAAAATGTATCAGTTAGTCGTACAGAAAAATTACTTAATTTAATTCATATGGAGCATTTAAATACCGAAGAAAAAGACGCGTTGCAAAAAATTTGTGCAAAGTATTCAGATGTTTTTTTATTAGATAGCGACCCATTGTCAGTAACAAATATTTATAAACAAAAAATTCACTTGAAAAAGTCAGTTAAACCTGTTTATGTAAAACAGTATCGATTACCACATGCGCAAAAAGAGGATTTAAATAGGGAAATTGATAATCTTTTACGTGAAAAAATTATTGAAGAAACTACATCAGAATGGTCTAGTCCATTAATTTTAATTCCAAAAAAGGCAGACTTGAACGGAAATAAACGGTTTAGGGTTTGTATAGACTATAGATTAGTTAATAAAGAAATACAAGACGACAAATTTCCTCTTCCTTGCATAACAGATATCTTAGATTCCTTATCAGGGGCGATGTATTTTTCACATCTTGATTTGTCACAAGGATATTTTCAAATTGAGCTTGATGAATCAAGTAGGCCTATAACTAGTTTTACAACAGAAAGGGGTCAATTTAGGATGACAAGATTGCCTATGGGACTCAAAATAAGTCCTTCTGCTTTCTCTAGAGCCATGAGTATAGCGATGTCAGGCTTAAATTACACAAAATGCTTAGTTTATCTTGATGATATATGTGTATTCGCGAATAATTTATCAAATCACAATCAAAATTTAATAAAAGTATTACAGAGGTTGCGAGAAGTCAATTTGAAACTAAATCCTAATAAATGCGAATTTTTAATGAAAGAAATGTTGTATTTAGGGCATGTTATCTCAGCAAAAGGAGTATCTCCAGATCCTGAGAAGATTAAAGTATTGCAAAACTATCCCATCCCAAAAGATGCTGTAGAAACTAAGAGGTTTGTAGCATTTGCTAACTACTATAGAAAATATATTCAAAACTTTTCACATATAGCTAATCCTTTAAATAAACTCACAAGAAAAGGAGTATCTTTTATGTGGACTCCAGAATGTCAAAAATCATTTGAAACCCTAAAAGAAGCGTTAATATCCCCACCAATTTTGCAATATCCAGATTTTTCTCCAAGTAATACATTTATTTTAAAAACAGACGCTTCAGGTAAAGCAATTGGATCTATTCTTTGTAATGGTAATGGGTGTCCTGTAGCTTATGCAAGTAGATCTCTAAATAAAGCAGAAGTCAATTATGCAACAATTGAAAAAGAATTATTGGCTATTGTGTGGTCCGTAAAACATTTCAGACCATATCTTTATTCTAGACGATTTGTCATTTTGACAGATCACCGCCCACTTATTTATTTATTTGGGATGACCAACCCTTCGAGTAGATTAACTAAATTTAGGTTAGTATTAGAAGAATATGATTTTGTAGTTAATTATATAAAAGGAAAAGACAATGTGGAAGCAGACGCTTTGTCTAGGATAGAAATGTCATCTGAAGAGCTAAAAAATATAGGTAACAAAAATGAGTTAGTAAACGTAGTAACAAGGTCTCAAACGAAAAAACAAATACAATTAACAGAGTTAGAAACGGCGAATAATAATTCTTCTACTAGGTCTGATCACCCTGGATTGGTGGAATTGTTAAAGCCAAATAAAAACGCGGTAGAATTACAATTAATTAGCAGCGAACAATTGGAGAAAGTTACAAATAAACAACATATACATAGACAACATAATTTTATTTACGATTTGGAAGAGCAAATTATTTATGTAAAAAGAGAATCTCGATCAACGTGCGCTCTAGGGACATCGTTGAGAGAACTCTTTACTATATGCAAAAAATATCATATTACTGAAATGTATATTATAAAAAATTTAAAAGGCGCGTCTTCACTTATAAAAGATATAATGCTGCACAAGCAAGAATTCGAGGAATGTAAAATAGGTATAACTATTATAAAAGGGGTAGAAAGGGTCACGAGTTATGAAAATAGACAGTTGATTTTAAATGATTTTCACATTTTACCTACTGGGGGTCACGCTGGAATAAAAAGAATGTATAATAATATTAAGCAATATTATTACTGGTTAGGTTTATATGAGGATGTGGTTAAATTTTTAAGAAAATGTGATGATTGTCAAAGATTTAAGCATTCTATTTTAGCAAAAGAACCCATGACAATCACAACTACAGCAACCTCATCATTTGAAAAAGTTCATTTAGATTTAGTTGGTCCGTTTGAAGCTGATTATGAAAATAACCGATACATCTAAACGGTGCAATGTGATTTAAGTAAATATGTAGAGGGGTGTGCATTACCTAATAAAGAAGCAGTAACAGTTGCAAAAGCTTTTGTAGAAAACTTTATATTACGTTATGGTATACCTCATGAAATATTAACCGATCAAGGAACTGAATTTATGAACACAGTATTTACGGAGATTTGTAAAATGTTAAAAATTCAAAAATTAAATTCAGTTGCTTATCATCACGAAACGTTAGGACAAATCGAAAATAATCATAAACATTTTGGAGCATTTTTAAGAATTCAAACAGCGAACAATCCTGGGAATTTCAGTACTTGGATTTCTTATTGGTGTTTCGCGTACAATACAACGGTACATTCAGAAACGAAATATACTCCTTATGAGCTAATATTTGGTAAAAAGTGTAATATACCAACAAACATTTCTTGCAGCATAGATCCGTTGTACACTTTTGAAAATTATCCATCTGAATTAAAATATCGGCTACAGCAAGCATGGAAAGATGCTCATGAACATTTATTAGAGTCAAAGAACAAACGGAAATTAACATATGATAAGAAAACTAAAAGTATAAATTATAAGGTAGGAGATAAGGTACTTGTAAGAAATGAAACTGGGAATAAAAGGGAACCTTTGTTTTTGGGGCCATATAAAATTATAAGAGAAGAATCTCCAAATCTTGCTTTAGAAATAGAAGGAAATGAAAAGTTAGTTCATAAAAATAGAGTTAAGTTGTATTATGAATAGAAAAAAATTTTATTTAGAAAATTAAATTTTTTCTCAAAATCCTCGAGGAAGATGTAATGCCGGCCTTAGTTGTTAAGTTTAAAATAGGCTTAAGTATAATTTTAATATTTGTAAATATAAATCATAATATTGTATCTAATTATTGTTAACGAAGAACTATGCAATTAAGTAGGTTACCTGTATTTTGACACCTAAGCAATATGAGGTAATTTGTTTAATTAGATGGTTTTTCCAAGATAGACTGCAAGGTTCAATGAAAGAACGAATGGAGTAATTCTTTGAAATGTAACCCATATTCAAGTTAAAAATAAATGATGATATATATATTCGATTCGACTTTGGTTTCATTAAATAAATAGAAGATAGTCCTAACTTTCTCCTGTCCTAACTAGCATAATATTGAATATTATGAAACTGGTTTCAAAAAATTAATTATGTCACCAGTTACGTAAAGAAAATAAATAAAAATAAATCTTTTTTCGTTTTAAAATCAACAATATCCATTATTCCTATAGTCTTTTTAAAATCAACTTTTTATTTACAACAGTTTATCCTAATATGAAATCTCTTGTGTATAGAATGGCCTATCAACAGATCTTTATTGTAGCATAATGGAATTAGGGGATTTTCCGAAAGCAATGTGGATTAGGTTATATAAATAAATTCTTAGCCTGCAGTGGTCTGGGTTCTAATTGTCTTGTTTTCTTTGTTATTCTAGGAAAGTTAGACAAAATTCAAAAAATTTCAGCTAGACATTCCAAAAATTTCGGATACTTTGAATTCAACAATTGTATAATTTTTTTGCTCTGGTAACACTGTCTTAGTGTTTAGCGTCTGCCCGTATTTATTATGGAAATTATGGTTTACAAAATATTTTAAAAACCAATTTTTCGAGACTTGCTTAAAAATGCCATATTACTCAACTCTTTGGGAATGCTTACTCCCGATATAAAACTTACTCATGCAGAGAAAAGTTTAAAAGAATCATATACAAAATATATACAGTAAAAACAAGTGTTTTAACGAATTGGAAGATAAATTTTGACAAATAAGTTGTAGAATACTTGGGGACGGTGAAAGCCATTACAGTTTAAAAGACAACAAAAATGTATCTGTCCTAAGAATTAAATATAAAAAAATGTATAACATGTACAAAGATGTGACTCCTGCTGTATATGCGTTGAATACTTGTCAAAAATTAAGGCTTTAGAAGCTAGGATAAAAAATGGTCTTAATTCCTTAGACAAGGAGAAAATATAAGAAGAAATTGCAAAACTGTATTTCTTGGGAATCAACTCCATAAAAAAAAGCAGTAGTGTTTTATGAGAGAAAAAAGCTGCAAAATTATCTAGTCAAGGCGATTGTGAAGCAATATGCATGGATTTTGCGAAAAATCTACAAGTGCCAAACATCACAACAAATGATGTTTATTATAAAAGGCAATTATCCATTTATTCCTTTAACGTTCACGTTTTATCAACTGGAGAGCATTTTTTATACTTATCCCGAAACAATTGGGCGAAAGGGAAGTAAGTTTATTCGATGCTGCATCAGTTTTTCTACAATTTTCTGCCCAACGAGGTTCGAAGCTTAAAAATATTTTGCGACTCTTGTGGGGGGCAAAACAAAAATTATACCGTCTTTCCTTATCTCCATCACTTGGTTCACATTCAAGAAAGATTCGACTTTGTGCAGATTAACTTTCCAATTAAAGGTCATTCTTTTATGGAAATAACAAGGATTTTAGATTGATAAAGCAAAGGACTCATGTAGAACTTCCTAGTGAATGGACAGGTGTTTTCAAAGCCGCTAGAGTAAAACCGATGCCTTCTGATGCTGTGGATATCACCAATGATTTATTTAAATGCTGAAGTACCCATTTTTCTACATTATTCAAACGAAGTTATCCACTGAAGATGCGCCCCATCCATGAATTAAAGGCAGTAAAAGATCATCCTAGGCTTGTTTACCATCGCTTAATGTGAAATGGTACAAGGCAAAGCGCAGTTTTGGTTGATGCAAAGAAAACGCAGAAAAAATTACCTCGCCATGAGTTTGAATTACCAGGCAATTTATACGAAGGTATATTTTATTGTTAGTTTTTTCCTTTACAGATTTGCTACCTATAAAATATGCTAAATATCAAGACCTACAGTGCCTGAAGAAGTTTTGCCTCAACCCAAGTGCAGCTGAATATTTCACATCGTTGCCTAGCACTAAAAAAGAAGTTAAAAAATAAGAGGCACAAAAAGAAATCATGAAAAATAATATTTGCATACTGATTTGTTTTTTGTCAATATTTAGTGTATATATTTTTATTTAAATGTAACATGCCTCGGCAACTAAGGCCATTGGCAGAATTACAAAAGTGTATATTTGACAATATAATATAGTGTATTTTTGGTAATAAACTATAATTTCTTTATTATGTTTAAAAATCAACCATTCCACTAAAACAATACACTTAAAATACTATGACATTCCCCTTTCTTGTAAGTTACGTAATGCATTTGACCAGCTAAAAGTCATTTATACAAAAAATGGGCAGACATTTTTGTTAAAAAGTTCTACAATTCAAATCTGAACAACATTTTATTATCAATAATATTTAAAAATTCAGTGGGCGTTATCGGCATAAAAGTAATGAGGTTTTAAAGTTTAAAATCGCTCTACTGAAAATTTACTTATTTTGACATTCCCCCTTCCTAGGCCTTGACCCTTCATATAGATACACCTCTACCACTAGTGGGCACGCATAGTTCTACCTTCCTCTAATCAATAGCTCTCGCTTATTCTATACCTTCAGGCTTCATTGTAGAAAATTATCATATTTTAGGTATTTTTTTGAAATGTTCCGTATATTGGATGACCTGCGTATTTCTAGCTACGTACGCCACTGCACAGTGTATTAAATGAAGTTGTAATTGTACAAAAGCAATCATTAAACATTTACAACTATTCAAAAGATAATTAATACGTATAAACTAACTTCTAAACAGACGGTAATTACAAGAGGATTCTAAACACAAAGAGTAGAGACAAAGAGATATTCTAATAGAAAAGCGGATTTCAGATTAAGGTATTAACTAAAAAAGAAACAATTATTGTTGTTCTTGTAATTACTTAATTAAAGATAAAACTTTTGTTTGATATCGGTCAGGGCCGAATTGTAAAATTTTTTATTCGTTTTCTAGGAACCTATATAACGATTTTTTGTTAGTTTTTACGTTTAAAAAATGACAATACCTAATAGTTTTTTCATTGTAGTTATTGGGTTTTTAGGTGCTAGTGTGAAATGAAGCTCATGTATGTGTAGGTAAAGTTTTCGGCACTGATCAGTGCCTTCTTCAGTAGTTTTTTTTTATTTGTAAAATATTATTTTTTTTACAACATCAAAGCCGTTCTACAAAAAAAAAAAATGTTTTTTTTTATATAGTTAACATTTAATTATTTTTATTATAAATTATTTTTTTGGTTTACCTTTAGTACAACGTTGGGGTGTGTCCTTATAATTATTAAAATGTTTAAAATCCTTTTTTATTATTATTATTATATATTTAATTTCAACTATCCTTGTCATGTCCGTTTTTGTGCTTTAATAGTCCGTTCAATTGTATGGGTGTTGGCACCCTCTTTTTTTCTTTTGCGGGCCCTCATAGAGGTCCGGGCATATTGTCAAAAAAAAAAGAAGAAACGACAAATGACAATATGTCAAATATAAGATACCTGTCAGTTGACAAATCTATCAGTAACCGCATGGTCAATAAACACCTAAAACAAAAAAAAACGTTTAAACCAAATTAAAATTTTTTGAATCCGGACCTCTATGAGTGCCACAAAAGAATAAAAGAGGGTGCCAACACCCATACAATTGAACGGACATTAAAGCACCAAAACGACATTAAAGCACCAAAACGGACATGACAAGGATAGTAGAAATTAAATATATAATAATAATAATAAAAAAAAAAGATTTTAAACATTTTAATAATTATAAGGACACACCCCAACGTTGTACTACATGTAAGCCAAAAATATAATTTATAATAAAAAAATTAAATGTTAACTATATAAAAAAATTTTTTTTTCTTGTAGAACGGTTTTGATGTAAAAAAAATATTAATTTACAAATTAAAAAAAAAAAACTACTGAAGAAGGCACTGATCAGTGCCGAAAGCTTTACCCACACATACACGAGTTTCATTTCTCACTAGCACCTAAAAACCCAAGAACAAGGAAAAAACATAAAGGAAGGTGTAAGAAAAAAAAACTTTAGAAAAGGAGAATTTCTTTTGTAAAGTACCAATATACAGGGTGTTTCCGAACTTGGCGTCCAAATTTGTAGGGGTGGTAGTTCGCATAATTTGAGAGCGATTGGCAGATTTCATTTTTCTAAAAAAATTATAATAAACAAAATAGAGCCACTATAAAAAAAAATATCAAAGAGCGGGTCCTACCCTGAGCGCGTAGCGCAATAGTCACTTGATCGGTTACTCATCGGGATTTACAACTCAAAAACAGATGCGATTTGCAATTTTGTCGATTCTGAGCGTAGCGCGCGCTGTGAAGGACCGTACCTGTTTAAAATGTTTAATTAATTTTTAATTATTTTTATTTTAAATAGTTTGAAAAAATGAAATCTGCGAATCGGTCTCAAATCATGCGAACTACCACCCCTACAAATTTGGAAGCCAAGTTCGGAAACACCCTGTATACCTAATAGTAGTTTGCGCATTATTTGAAAATTGTAATAACTGAAGACTTTTTACATCTAAATTACATTTATTATCGGACTCTATATTTTCTTCAGTTAAGGTCAGGGGCGGTTTCTCCATTGGTTCATTTGTGCAGTGAACACCCAATTAAATTTCATAAAAACACATTATTTTATAATTACATAAATAACATAAAAATATAAATTTAATTTTAATATTTTTATTTTTATACGTGTTAATCTATATTTTTTGGTACATAATTGCCCTCTGGCTGATCGCGTCTCTGTGGCACAGAATACCTAAGTATACTGTGTCTGTGGCGCATTATGATGAGTGAGCCTAACACGAGTGAGACGATTTGGTGAATGCATAAAGTTAAAAAGAGAAAACAACACGCCAACATATCCTTCAAACGTCAAAGGAACACATTAATTGGCGCGCCGCTCACAAACAAGGTTGCCAAACCAGTGTTGCCAGTCTAGTACAATTCACAATTGTACTAGATGTAGTACATTCTGCTTGAGGCACGTGTAAAATATATTGTGTTCCTTGTTTGGGTTTGTTATCTATAAAAATCCCCTTTTTTTCTCTTCAATAAATTAGATGTCACTCAAATAGAATTCGAAAAATTTGGTACATTTAAGGAATCTGGTACATTTTTTAGACAAATCTGGTACATAACAAAAACATATTCTGGCAACACTACCAAATCAAACAAACTGTCATTCCGTCTACCTGGGGTTCGGTTATATAGCGCGAATTTAGAGATGAGTAGTAATAACGTAAATATACCTACTTAACACTTACAGATTTGCCAATATTCATCTCTAAATTCCAGTGTGACACCGGAATCACTTGGAACTTTAGAGACGTTGTAACCGAACTTTGATTTTAGTTCAAGGACGACTTGCCCAACTCCGACTCAGCTGAGTTCTGTTTATAAATATGGAGCTGAATATATTTGTATCCTTGTTTATCGATATATAAAAGAAGAAAGTGAGAATACACTCAGGGTTACCAGGTTTTTGAAAGAGATGACGGACAGACAGGGAATTTTAGGGGAAATATAGGGAAGTAAAAACTACTCTATTTTCATTTTTTTTAATCAAAATTACTTATTTTGTAAAAAATCCGTACCTATTTTTTGGTAAAGATAGACTGAGGTGTTTCAAATAATAAGGTGAAAATGTTTTCTGACTTTGGATTTAGATTTGCGATTTCTCAATTTTCTAACTTTACATTTTCACCTTATTATTTGTAAAATCACCTCAGTGTATCTTTACCAAAATTAGGTAAGGATTTCTTGCAAAATAAGTAATTTCGATTAAAAGATTAAAAATAGACCGAGTTGTTTTTACTTCCCCCTATTTCCCCTAAAATCCCCTGTCTGTCCGTCATCTCTTTCAAAAACCTGGTAACCCTGAATACACTCAGTGAGACCAATGAACTGGAGTGGGGTAGAATGCTTGTCAATAGACTTGATGTGCGACTCTATGGGCGAAGATAGGTTATTTTTTATCTCACTCGGGAGTATTTAAAATAGCCAGTTTCTATTTCAAATTGTTATTGTCTGATCCACTAGCTTGTGGATTGAACAATAACAATGTGAAACAGAAAATGGTTATTATAAATAGTCCCGAGTGAGATGAACACTAAAAATGGCTGCGCCCATCGAGTCGCACCTTGTTCTAATAGTACAACATGTACATTGGCATTCTACCCCCCTCCAGTTCATTGAGTGAGACACGAGATCCCTTTACAAATTATACTTTTTATGGATTTGTGTGTTCCGTGAACGGAATTTTCGTTGTTTTGAGGTTGGCTGTACTGATCTTAGGTTCTGTGTGAATTTACTAGTGTTTATGTACGATGGAATCGTATTCGGTGAAATTTATAAAAACAAATAAACATAATTTTGAGAATCGAGTGCTTATAAAAAAGAATGGCCCACCTCGATCGGAGATAAACATTGTTCAAGAATTTGCCATAAGAAATAGAAAGTTTAAACATACTTTTAAGATTGAACAATATAAAAAAACTTCGTGGTTGTGCGGGTGTGATAAACAGCATGCTTTGTTTTGTTTTCCTTGTTTAGTTTTTGCAAACAATGAAAATACTAAATCAGAAAGGACAAAAACGGGTGTTAGAAATTAAAATTAAAAATAAAAAGCTATATCAACATGAAATTTTTATGTAAAAATCAAGCCCTATAAGGAGATGAGGCCTATTGATTGTGAAAACAATCTGGTAGAAAATGGGTAGTTAAGGGAGTCTGTTTAACTGCGAAGAGTATCATTATATATCTTTATTCTAGTTTTTATTTGTGTAATAGTATGTATTGTGATAGGACTGATCTCATAAAATAAACATTTAAAACATTTTAGTTCTTATTTTATTTAAAAGTTATTATTTTAAAAGGTATTTAAAAAACATATTTTTTATTTGACATCTGTGAAAAATTGTGAAAATGATTAAATTTACAATTAAAACTGAAAAATGGTAGGTTCATACAGTGTGGAAGCCACTTATGGAATAAAATTCTTTATGTCATTATTTTAGAAAATTGTAAAAAATGCCGAGACACGTCAACTTTTGAATTGAGTTGTGCGTTATGTAAACATAAATTTAAATGTACAGGGTGATTCACGCAAGTATGCTATAGTCGGTGTTGTTTTTTTTAATGAAACACCCTGTATATTTGCATATTTTTGAAATCCTCTTAATAAACCGATTCCAACAAACTGAATAATGTATGTATGCAAATATACAGGGTGTTTCATTAAAAAAAACAACACCGACTATGGCATACTTGCGTGAATCACCCTGTACATTTAAATTTATGTTTACATAACGCACAACTCAATTCAAAAGTTGACATGTCTCGGCATTTTTTATAATTTTCTAAAATAATGACATAAAGAATTTTATTCCATAAGTGGTTTCCACACTGTATAATATTTTTTACACAAAAATCAATGTCAAGCTTTCTACATAACCTTATATATATTTAAAAATAATCTCAAATTATGAACAAAAGTCAGTTTATTAACTAATAATGTTTATAGGTGGTTTTCAATGTATTAAAAACAAAACAAATATCACACTAACTAAAATATTTATTTATTAATAGTTATATTGCTTGAAAATAGTATGATGTTGATAATCACTACATTTAATACAAACTCAAATAATAAAAAAATAGCGATATTGGCTCTTGTACAAAGTTTTGGACCGAACTTACAAAAATGATAAAAGTATTGGAAAAAGTGAACACCCATTTCTAATTACCACGAGCCGCCACTGGTTAAGGTTATGTGAAATTTTCATTTACGATATAAATCAACTTTGTAATTTAGATTTAAATAATTTTGAGCCCTACTTAATAAGGGCCAAATGTAAATTACAACTACATAAATAAGCGTAAAATCACAATTTTAGGCGGAGTGCTCAATCGTCTGAGTGCGAAGTTGACAAACCACTCGAGTTGTACAGTATATTTTTTCTACGATCCACTAACGAAAATTTACAAAAAAAAAAAATAGTTTAGGTTATTTAAACTAAATAATTTATGGCTTTTAATCATTTTTAAAATAAAATAAAAAAAAAAGAAAAAAGTTCATTTAATTTTTCCCGAATCGAACTCCAATCTTCCGCGTGGAAGGCAAGAACGCTAACCACAGAACCACCTATTCTTTTATTCTTGTTGCTTTAATACTCGTAATTAAAGTGACTTCATATAGTTTTATTTAAATTAACAAATTATTTATAACTCTAGACGAAATAAAAACAGAAATGCTATTATTTATCGATTATAGACAAGAATAACCCATTTTAATGTATGTTTAATCTCAATATCTAAAAATTATACTGACAATTAGTTTGACAGAATTGTCACTTATTTAAAATTTTATAAATAATAGCAGTCTGTTGATCAAACTATGAACGGTAATTGGGGGATTTCATTTTTTTAGTGTTCTTACTGCCTAGAATGGATATGAAATATATTCGTTCAGTTGAAGGCAATAGCATACTTTTTCGTCTTGTAATATGTGCGTAGATAAGCTAATATCCATGTGGGTGTAGAAAAAAGATTTAATTTGTCCCCAGCCCAGATTCGAACCACGCAGACTTTTCGAGTGAAAGGTAGACACTCTGTCCTCACCATCACCACAACTTTAGGATTTTACTGTTATTACTAGAAATTAAATTAGTTTTATATATTTTGATTCTATTTTTCTTTTTTTTTTTTCTAATGTGGACCAAATAAAATTGCTATTATTTATCGATTCTTCACAAAAATAACTCATTTTTATGTATATTTAATCTCAATCTCAATCTCAATATACTGACAATTAGTTTGACAGAAATTCATTTATTAAAAATTTTAAAAATAATAGTAGTTGATGGTCCAAAATATGAACTGTGATTTGTGGATTTAATTTTTTGCAATGTTCTAACTACCTAGAATGGATATGAAATATATTCGTTCACTTGAACGCAATAGCATACTTTTTTAGATAAGCTAATATCCTTGTGGGTGTAGAAAATAGTGTTTTGTGAACACGTTGCACACGTTTTTTCTATTTCCACACTGTTTAGACACATCATACTGTGTGTAACGAACTTAATATTTTTAATTACTGGATTTTAGAAAGATTTGTTTCTCGTAATCTAGTAATAACATAGTCTGATAAATTTATGTAATTTTTGGGTCTACGAAACAAATATATACAGCCAATTATCTCCCCGCGGAGTGTAGCGCCGAAACTAATTGAGATATCGAAATGAAACAAAAATCGATTTATTTTAAAATCTCCATAACTAGAAAATAGCGTTGTTTACAAGAATTTTTTATCTTTTTAGTTGCCTTTAAGAGCGAATCATGTTTCTTTGTCATCTGTTAGCCCTCTACTAGGTAGGTATCTGTTAAATGATTCTAAGTAAGTAAGTTAGGATTTTTCTTCTCAATATCTTACATTTTTAGATTGTTTTTAAGTCAATGCATTGTTTTTGTAAATATGATGCTGCGTTGCCATGTTATTCAAATTTTTATTCAATTTTCTGAAAATGCGGTACATTTCAAAAATATTCAAAAACGCACTTATTCTACGAATTTGAAAAATAAACTTTTGCTGAAGTCAGTTGAGACCTGAACGTACCTCGTCCGTATTTCATAATTATTTCAATATGTACACTGTACAGGGAGTTTATAACCTAAGGTTATATTTTCGGAACTTTAAATATAAAGACTCCTTTTTTTAAATCAAACGCTCTGTATATTATTCAATTTTTGAAAGCCAATTATACAAGCTTTCTGGCATATAACATGTTATAGATTTAAATCAAACCGTTTCAAAATTTTTGAACGAAAAGTTTATTTAGCGGAAATAAAAACGAATTTAAAATTTTAACGATAAAAAATGCATTAACTTATTTTTAAACTACATTAAAAGCTCAAAATGTCTTCCATTTTGTTCAATGCATTTCCTTAGTCCACGGAAAAAATGTGAATAGAAAATTTTACTACAATGTTGTAGTAGTAGACTTGTAGAAATATAATTAACATTTTGTAGCAAATTTTATAGTTAAAAAGTATTCATAATTGTCGCAATTCAATTGTCGAATAAAAAGCTACAACAATAGAAATGAAGACGACAATGTTTAGTATATTTTACTATTGTTTGTAGAAATCAAAATTTATTACAGTTATTGTAATTACTACTACTAATATCTGTTAAGTTTTACAAATACCTATTAATAATTTTCTCTACAATAGGTAAATAGTAATACTTCTCATCCGTTTTTATGATAAAAATTATGTTTTGTTGAAAATTATTCTATAATATTGTAAAAATTCTAAGTCATGTGAATAAAACAGAAATCTGCTATTGGCAGTAGCAATCCACCATTTTCACAAAACAATTTTTATTTCATATTTTTCACGTACAGGAAAGCTAAATGAGACTGAGGGAGCTATGGCTGTTATTACTGTTATTTGTTACATAATGTAATTAAGAGTTTGTATTTTTTTTTCAATAAAACAATAAAATTATGAGTTTTTATTTCATGGTTGTAATTTTGAATATTTTATTAAGGAACATTTTTATATCGGTTTTAATTATAATAATTGTGAAATATTACTACAAATTTTATTAAACGTTAGATACTACAATTTGTGTGAATTTTTACTATTTATTGTGTAAAATGTTCGTATTAGTTATTATGAAACGCAGAACATTTAAATATAAATTCATACAATGAAAAGCAAAAATTATAACAATATGTAGAACAACTTATGTGCATATGGATATTTTTACTATATGTTGTAGATGTAGATAATAACTCTACAATACAATCCCTACAAATATCTGAAAATGTTTACTACGAATTGTCCCTGTCCCTATATATATAATATTTGTCCCTGTCCCTATATATATAATATTTATTATAGAGAAAAAATGTGCAATTGTAGAAATTTGTTTCACAATTTTTTTGTTCAGTGTCTTTTTTTAATGAATTGCTAACGTTTGTAAGCATTTCAGGAGTGATTGTTATAGACCTCACTCTACACCTTTCCCTTAATATACCCTACAAAAAAATCCAAAGGAGTAAGATCAGAAGACCTAGCAGGCTAAGATATGGGACCTGCTCACCCTATCCAATGATTTTTTTAAATCCAAATTGAGCCAATTACGGACGTTTACCTAGAATGTGGTGTACCACCATCTAATTGAAACCACATTATAGTGGCAATATTTGGAGAAATAGTTTTCTATTTTATGTTCACCCACACATTCAGTAGCCACTGGACTTGAGACGTTGTTCTGTGTCTGAATAATCATGAAAATCGTGTTTATTTACAGAAGCATTTTTGTAAAACGTAGTTTCATCAGAATACAATTTTTTTGAGATAATTAGGTTCTGTATTTATTTTATTAATTACCCATCTACAATGTGCCACTCTTTGTGCGAAATCATAAGGTAATAATTCTTGATGTGATATGGATAAAACTTATTTTTCCTAATAATGCGACGTATGGTGGTCCTCGAAATATTTAAATGGTTACTTGATTCCCTTGTATATTTTCAATAATACTGGTCATTACTAAAATTTCATTTTCTTCGGTCAGTATTGTAGTAGTTCGATGGTGTTTTTCATAATATTACCGCTACTTTTAAATATCTCTTTAAGATTCAGAAAACAGTCCTTTTCTGGGTGATGTCGTTCTTGATAACGCTGTTGATATATTCTGCTTGTAAGAAATATATTTTTATGACACTAACCCAATATCCATATCATGTCAGTCAATTTCTATTATAATTCATTTTAAATAACGATATTTAACAATAGAGAGGTATTGCAAATTTCTATAACAGCCACTAATAGTGACAACGTAATTAGAGGCAAATAAATTCCATGCTAAAATAAGACTTATTGCAAACCTGAAATTTTGACATTAGAGTCCATGTCCTTATACATATTTCTAACTTCATTTTAAAAATTTTAAATTACAGTTTATCTTTTTTGTTGTTTCTAATAGTAGGTACATAATTTGGAAGAGGCATTAGAAATTACCATTTTAGAAGATTTAGATGACGATAATGTTAAATATTTAATATTAAAAAATTTTGAACTAATACGAATGTTGGCGAGTGCACCCGAAAACTATAAAGTCGCCAGTATCTGCTGTCCTTAAACATTCACAATTAAGGACAGGCACAATCTTTATTAAAGCCAGTTCTAGAATGTAAGTTATCTGCGCATGCTCAGGTGTCAAGATAAGAGCGCCACTAATAGTGACTAACCTTAAGTGAACTTGCAATAACTCTCTATAATATTATACAACTTTAAATAATGGAATTGACAGATGCTAATTTCACAACTTATTAGCTGGTACCTACATTTATTTCTAAAGGTAACTTTTTGATAAAATAAAATATCAGAACTATTCATTCTCATATTATTCCAATTTGATCTCGTTCACCTCAAGTAGCATTATAGTGACAGAAACTTATACCGCCACTTCGATTAAGTGATTATTACCTTATAATCACTAAATGTACCCCTATATAGTGATAATAACTTCATTGTATATTTTCCCAGTTGTAGCAACGTGTATTTCACCACTGGGAATTACTTCAAAGTTTTATATTATTTAGTTGCCTCTGAAGGTGTTTGAAACGTTATAGCCACTAAGCGGGACCACTTTAAAGTTGCACAAACATGAATGTGAAAAACATTAGTTAAAGTGGTGAAAAATATTTTAGATTAGTTCCAGATGCCACTTATTTGATGAAAATAACAAAGTGGCATATTTTTAGTTTCTGCAACTTTAAAGTTGTTTTTCCTGAAGCAGACATATTTGTAACCATTTTTAAGATCGCCATTATGAGAAAATATAAAGATGCTATTTAAAAAAATTTTTTCGTCCGTACAGCTTCAATGCAATAAAATTCAAATATATTTAATGATTTTAATTAACCAAGATTGATAAAAAATACTGTATAAAGCATCTAAATAAATAATTTTGAAAATGAAAAATTTACAGGTTTTAACTTTTTAATTAAATATAGAGTATTCCAATGGTGCGTGCCCATATTTCGAGCTACAACACCTATATTTGACAATAAACTTCCGATCGTTCCAACTTCTTGCCTATCAGAATTCCTGAATCAATATTTTAAAAACATTATTATTATTATTCAGTATGTACCTACTTATTAGTTTACTAGTTATGTCAAATTAGAAAATAAGCAAGGAGAATGGGAGAATAATTTGCAGGACGGAGACCAATCTACAAATATCAATCAAAAGACAAAGGCAGTAAGCAAAGTTCAGCGTTTAGTGTCGGCCTCCGTGCCGCCACATTTTCGCCACGTTATCGCCACGTGGCGTAAACGTGATTATATAAGTTCCCGAAACGTGGCTGGAGCGTGGTTGCTACCAAGAAAGTGTTCCCCATTTTGGTTACCGCCACGTGGTAGAACCGTGTCTATTACGTGGCAGAAATTTTAGCAATACACTTTAAAGTTTCTTAAGTCGTGGTTAGCTACGTTCCACCCACGAAAAATGCTACTTGGGACATAAAATGAGGATGTAGCACCTGTAATATTTCAACACAAAAATATTTAAGTACCTAGAGCAATTTTGTAATACACCATTTGGTTGTTCATTAAAATGAATTTTTTGATAAACCCTTGAAAAAATATTAGATACAGAGACGTATTCATTCAAAAATTTCTAAACTGTTTAACTTAAACCTATAGCATGTTATATCCGTAGAACGTTTGTGTAATAGGCTTTCGAATTATTGAATAATATACAGAGCGGTTCATTTAAAAAAACGAAGTTTTTATTATTTAATTTTTCGAAAATATAATCTTATGATATAAACACCCTGTAAATATTGAAATAGTGATGAAATATGGACGAGGTTACTTCGGGGCTCAACTAACTTCATGCGTTTTTGATTATTTTTAAGAAAATTTAATAAAAATTTGAATAACATGGCAACGCAGCATCATATTTTCAAAAAAAATCCAATGATGTAAAAGTCACTGAAGTAGCAATCTAAAAATGTCAAAACATACAGGGCGTTTCATTTAAAAATTCATTTTTGCTACTTGAACGTTGAGCGCTCTGTATAAATGAAACTATTTTCTAGTTATGGGGAGATAATTGGCTTACCCTTTATATTGATAGACGACATATTTGGAAAAAAAAGTGTCTGTAAATAATTAAAACAATTATATTTATACTTTCAGTAATATGACAAACGTCAAATTCAAAATAAAGTTAAGAACATATTCTTTTAATCAGGAGTGTTTTACTAAAAATTTGACATATCAACTCCATGACGTCATAAGCAATAGCCAAGATGACACTACTGCACATGACGACACCTGTCATCTTGTCACATGTCAACTTAAACAGTGTTGCCTAATTAATCCAATATGTCATCAGCCTAGCAATGTTGCCAACCTAACCTAATTTAGAAGTGTTGCCGACCTATAAATGTTGTAAAGTACAAGATGATAACCAGCGTTCACGTGATTGTCTCGTTAATAGCAGCGCTACAAGCACGAACAGCAGTCTGACAGTCTAAAAGACTAGCGAAAACAGTAGGTAGGTACGCAGAGTGCGTGCAATTTTTGGTCGAAGAAATGCAACTAATTATTCTACAGTTAAGAAACTAATCAAAAATTTGATCAAACTGGCTCGATTGTGAACGAGAAACCATAATATTGTCTGAGAAAATTCGACATACCTATACTGAAGTGAAAATATGCGAAAATGTAATCAGCAATGGCAGCAATTACTTGTTGGATGCTGATGTATTCCACACATAATCCGATATAATATTTACAATTTTCTAGTAAATGATTCGTTTTATTGAAAATTTAAATCTGGCGCTCATTTTGAAACACCCCATACCTATTAAATTTTTGAATAATACCTAAATGATGACGCGCAAGTAAGAGTTTTGAAAAATGGTAGTGGAAAAAATAAATTTTCGTCAGTAGATTTGTATAGGAAGTATTTTTATTTTGAAAAATTTAACGCCTAATTATAGCAGTACATTATCAATTTTTCAAGTGCCATGGTACACCTGCTTGCAATACCTATAATAAATAGCACGTGCAATCCAGGATTTTTAGAATAACATTTTTGCTTCAATAAATAACACAACTCGGCAAATTACAAACCCTAACGACCGTATCATTTCATAATGGTTTCTAATTATATCTTTAGCAGTAAAAAAACGAAGAAGAGAAAGATACCAAGAATAAATAATAAATCAGTAGTCGGGCTCAAAAGCAATAAACCAATTTGGCTTTAAAAGTGATACCGAAAATTAGAAGCTGTCAAAAGTCAACTTCTTAACCTATAATTATGTTTATGCTAGTTTATTAAGCGCTGTGGGGTTTAAAAAAGGGTCATCGTCAGGTATAAAAGAAGAAAAAGTCGAAATCTTGAAATGAGTAAGGTGTGAATCCAAATTGAGTTTTGTTTAGATATACGAAATAGCCTTCAAGTAGATATTAATTTTGTTTTATTACAGATTAACAAATCATACATTTAATAAGTATTTTTTTTATACGGGGAACCTACTATTTTATACTAACTTCTTAAACGGTAACAAATAGAAAGTTGGTTAAATTAGACAAAACTTGTGCAGTTTTGTGCCAAAAAGCCTTTGATATTTACAGGGAGATTCAAAATATCGGACAAAAAAGAAATTCATTTAAAGAAATGACAATTTTTTTTGTCCGATATTTTGAATCTGCCTGTATATATAAAAAGTTTCTTGGTACCATTTTAATGAGCACAAAACTGTGTAACTTTTGTCTAATTTAACCAATTGTCTATATGTCCCTATTAAATAGAAGGGACCCTGTATAAGTACCTACAGTACTGATTTTTTTCCTTTTTGGTATAGCCGTACCAAGAAAATTCAGGTGATACGTTACAAACAAACACAAATTATTTATATTGACAGTTGGCATTTCTATAAATGCGGTGTTGTCAAATCGAGTAAGAAACCGTATATTAGTTCGGTTAATAAAAGTTTGCTGTTTGGCAATGGCCTCAGGCCCCAAAGCGTAGCCAATAAATCAAAGCGAAGATAAAGAATATATAAAAAAAGTACACAGGTTGTAAAGCTACCCTTATTGACTCCAAGCCGTATGTGTCCAGGCCGTACAGCGCAGTTGGGAGATCAGAGCGAAGCTGGAAGAGGTTTGAAAAAGTTAACGGCAATTCGGTATGACTCCAGGCCGTATGTGTCTAAGCCGTACAGCTAAGCTGTTAGTTTTATACAATTTTTCTGATAGTGCAAGTCAATTTGTTGGTCTGGTACAACACAAGGCTTAGGTAAAAATGACAGTTAGCATGTACCAATTAATATGGCAACATTGTATTTTTTTAGACATTCGACACACTTCCAATGTCAATTGACGAACCTAAACGTTTTTTGAAATGTGTTTTAGAGTGTCTAAAATGGTCTAAGAAGGTCTAAAAAAATAGCGCGTTCCACCGAAGTCTTTGGTCTTCTCTTATATTCTTAGAAGGGTTAAAAATATACCACCTCTCATGAGGAATCAGTACCGCTGGAAATTTTCCTTATATACATTCTTATTACTTTCGCATGATATGTTTTTATGTCCAGTTACTATCCAAATTTGGCAAGAGTAGCTGCCCCTCCATTATTCTGTTCTAAATTTTGTGTTTTTTTAATAGTAGATTTCTATTCCTTAATTCACGTATGTAACCCGTCTCTTAAAATCCGCGCGTGTTAATAAAATATATGAATACACTTTCAAAAGCGTTTTCATGGTATTCTTTTCCTTATTTCTTTGATTTATTGTCTTATTGTAATTTAAAGCTATTTATCGCTAATTATAGCTATACCTATATTACTATTTAGGACTATTTATCCCTATTTTTGTCATACAGGAATTGTTAGCAGCCGCTATACATTGCTATATAAAGCTATTTATTACTACATATTGCTATTTACCTCTAATTACCCATCCCTATTTATTATTTGTCAAGAATTATATAGTGGATCTTGGAAATATGAAATTGAAATATTCAAATTGATTTCAACCACAAAATAGGGTAAAATCTACGATTTTAGAAGAATACTTTTTCAGAATAATTAATACACAAAATCGGCTATTAAAATTTAGAAATGTAGCTAGAAATAGACAGGTATATAACTATAGATATACGTTTTAAATTAATAGTTATATTTCTGGTCTACTACTTAGGTAGGTACATTCTACTCTACTAATACAATACAATCCAAAAACTAGTTACCTATAAAAAGTGAAAAGCAAAATATTGGAAAAAGGGAGGTACCTAACCCATTAGGCTAAACCTAAATGACAATCCCGCATTATTAATATTAATCGTAATACCTAGATAATACCTAACAGAACCTACCTATTTGGTAAAACAAAACGAATTTAAAAAACATAATAATTGTAAAATGTGTATTCATTTCTCCTGAAAGTGTACCTATACCAATATACCTATCTATTTCAATTAAATTATTTTTTTCTATAATCCGCCGGAAAGCTTTCTTGTCGATTTAAATAAGATGTAACTAGTTATCTAATAAATTAATAAATTTTTTTTTGGATTATCCTGTAGCGTTAATTCAGATATAATTGTAGTAGGTACCTACGACCTAAGTACCTACTATACAGCAAGGGTGATTGTTATTATTTATTTAGATGTTAGACGACAATGTATAAAAGATACCTAAACATAAGAACGAATGCGTTTTTATATGCATAGGTAGGTATACAATAAAACATCTGGTTTTGTTAAATAAAGAGGTAGGTACCTGCCTACCTACCTACCTACCTACCCACCCAGGTAGGGCGTTAAAACCAAACTGAAATAAGTACGTAAATACCAACCTACATTTTCAACTGAAAATTAGTTATCTTATTTTAATTAGG
Source organism: Psylliodes chrysocephalus (assembly GCA_927349885.1). Classification (NCBI taxonomy): domain Eukaryota; kingdom Metazoa; phylum Arthropoda; class Insecta; order Coleoptera; family Chrysomelidae; genus Psylliodes; species Psylliodes chrysocephalus. The sequence continues at coordinate 69,163,021 of OV651813.1, forward strand.
CTTATATATTATTTATTATGTCTACCCTATAATTAATAGACCTACCTGCATTCATATTAGGCACCCCGAAAGGCCCGGTGTTCTGAAACATAGGCCCTGGACCAAAAGGATTTACAATAGCCTGATGTGGCCAATTAGGATGTGCCGCTTGATATACAGCAGCAGCCAAGGCCGAAAACGGAGTTGGTCTTATAGGTCCTTGACCAGAACTCAACAATGCTTCTTTAGAAAAGTCTCTTTCCCTGTTTCTCTGCTCTAAAAAGTCAGTTTCTTTAGATGGGGAGTCCCCGTTTTTATCTGATTGCAAGTCTTCTACGTCTACAATAGAATCTTCTTGATTCGAGTCGTACTCATCATCAGAAGATTGATGAGTAGGACTAGAAGAAGGTATAGTAGAAGAATTGGGACTAATTGATTTTATCGGCCTTGTATCTGCTAGCAATGAAGCTACACTAAAACTAATATGTCCGTTCTTTCCAGATTGCTGAGCATCATTACTGGCTTTATCACTTATATTTTGCATAGTTTCGCCTTTTTTGGAGTCCAGCTGATCCAAATTTTGGACAGTCATTATTTGAGCACTTTCTAGCGGGTTTTTGAGCATAAGTCACCACGTAACACGTTACTTTAACGTCACGTTAACATCATAACACGTTAACACTTCATTAATTCTTTGATATTATGACGTAATCACCGACTTATAGCTAAAGGTGTTCAGACTGCACTGAACTGACAACAGAACATGGTAAGTCGCTAATAACTTTAGGGCGGAGCTCCGGAGAGGCGTGGCGTTGAGCTCCGCCTTACCGTTAACGACGTTATTAGGCAAATCGGCCAATGAGCTTTGGTTGTCCCTAACTACAGGGGAGTGGCGCAGTAAATTATTGATCATACCTGCCCCTCTTGTATACCTAATTTTCTGCAATATTCATTTGGATTGTTGCTGGTACCTTTATTTTGTCTCTCTCCAGATTTTTATTATTTTAACTGCTGCTTTAAAAGCTTACACTTGTTTATGGTCGTTAAAAAAGCCTTTTGAAATTGTTATAACTTAATTATGAAGAAGGAAGGATGGACTTTGCGGTTTGGAAATGGGCTTTTGAGTTTGGCTATTATTAAAAAATATTTTTTCAATGGAATTGTGATTTTTTAATCTACTTAGTAAGTAGTTGTCGAGCTAAACTATATCTATTGAAAAATTTGGAAATTAGCAGCTATACATTCCAATATGTATTATTAATAATTTTAAAATTTTTGGCCTATGCTGACAAGCCGCTGCTTAGTATGTTAGGTACACTGAAAAAAAAAAATGTTTTAAGTTAGACTGATTTGGGCGACATTTGTAATTTGTTTTTTTATTGACACAATATCGTTCCTATATAGATATCCATCTCACTTAACTATTAAAAATAAATGATTTGACATGAAACATTTGAATGTTAACAAGTCAGTATTCACTGTTGTACATAGGTATCTAGATTAATAAAGTAAAGATATTCTAATTGCAAAGTATGTGAAAAAACATGAGAATTTCACTAAATGTTATTCAAGTAGGTACAATTTTTTAAATTTATTGCAAAAACTAAAGATTTTTTCATGAAATATGTCAATTTCGAGATGGTTAAAAACTGAATTTAAGGATTTACAAGGGAGAGTTTAGATAATAGTTAGTGTTACTAAAATTAATATAAAAAGTTTTAAAGTCATTTACCTATATTAAAGGCTGGAATTTTAAAATAAATGAGACTGGTAATCTCGTTGGAATCAATAAGATTATTTACAATTTTATATAGAATCTTAAGGAGGTCCTTTCGCCACCAATGTTAAATAAAAAATATTAGATTATAACTAAAATTAATTTTTTTCTAATAGTAGATGTACTTATTGATCTAATAGTGAACTTTTAACTATACCTTACCGTGCAAATTTTTTAAAAATGCGTGTGTTTGTACAGTGTCTTATGAGAAAGTAAGACTTCAACAACAATTTTCGAATTATAATTAATTTTACTATTATTTATTGATTAGATGGAGTAGAAAAAACTAAAAATAAGGTTTTTGAAATATTTAGGTTTTGTTTTTTACAATAAAATATATAGGTTACCGTGGAATTTATTGAGAAATTTTTATTAAAAAATCACAAAAAATTTTCAACTAGGTTACTTGAAAATTTTTTGTGATTTTTTAATATTAATTTCTCAATAAGTTCCACGGTTTACTATATATATTTTATTGTAGGTAGGTATAAAACAAAATCTAAATATTTCAAAAACCTTATTTTTAGTTTTTTTCTACTCCATCTAATCAATAAATAATAATATAATTCGAGAATTGTTGTTGAGGACTTACTTTGTCGTGAGGCACTGTACAAATACTCACATTTTAAAAAAAAAATTGTCAAAAATTTGCAAGGTAAGGTATAGTTAAAAGTTCAGTATTAGATAAATAAGGACTTCAACTATTAGAAAAAAATTAATTTTAGTCATAATCTAATAACTTTTTTTTAACATTTGAGGCGAGAGGTGTGGCGAAAGGACCTCCTTAATGTCATTTATTTGACGTCTGTCTTCCAGGGAAATTAAATTTAAGTTTCGCCTGACTAATGCAATATTGTTTTCAGTAATGGAGTAGCATTTATTTAAGTTAAGAAAAATGAAGTTTTGTTTAAAATAAGTGACACTTTATATTAGTTCAAAATCTGTAGCAGTTTTAATTGTGTAGTATATTTTTAAATCATCTGCGTACTTTTTATATTTACAGAACTTGAAGTATTTAGATATGTAATTGATATAGATATTAAATAATAAAGGCCCCAAGTGGGATCCCTGAGGTACTACTGAAGAAATGTCACTAAAAGGTGATACATATTTACCTGACTGCTGCCTGGGACCTATTACTAAATTAATATAGTAGGTAAAATACGATTACAATAATAAGAAGACCGCTACGTCCATGGGCGAAGTTAAGGGGGGGGCTTGGGGGGGCTAAGCCCCCCCAAAAACCAAATTAGCCCCCCCAAAAATAATTAGAACATTTATCGCACATCCACCAAAACATTTCAGAACAGAAATTAAAAAATAAAAAGAATCGTGCCATTTGATTGATTCTGCAATTTTACATTTAGTTCAGGAGGCAGTGAATTTTTTTCGTATTCATTTTTCCAGTCGGTGTATATGAAAAATAAACTGTTCTTTTAGTGACAAAAAACAAAATTTTTGAGTCTGACACTTATTTTCCCAGTCATAACTATTTTACATTTACTAAACTAGAACATAAAGCTTATAAAAATAGCAGTTTGGATTATCTCAGATAGTGGAAAGTGAGTGTGGCAGAAAATTGAGCATATAAATTGATACAATCATGAACTGTTTATAATAATAAGTCTGGCTGATTTACGAAATTGGCTAATGAGTCTGGTAATATCTTCTAAATGGAAAAAATATAATATTTTTGCTTTTATTTTCCCGGGTTTGAAAATTTATCACGTGATAGATTAAATTATAATTTTACACCTCCATTTTATAGCCAATCAACTGCTGTTATTTTAAAACACCTTCATGACAACCAGAAAAATTTCCGGAAATTTTTCTTTTGGTGGGTACCCTGAACGAAATTATACTGAAAATTTTTTTGACAGTTGAGCAGCTCTTTCATGCATATAAAAAATTTGCCATTTCAGTGGTTAATATTTTATTTAATACCAATTATAACTAGGTAGAAATACACTACATTTATTTTATGTAAAATAATAATTAGGTTTTTCGCGTCAACTAAACGACTTCAAATATGACAAATGGTCATGGTATGGTCACAGCATATTCTGTGGTATGGCTACCTTTAAAAATTTGATTTTAGTCGTTTTAATGCATGTCTGTCAAGTTTTAAAATTTGGATATTTTGGTGTAAAACTTTCTTACCCAATACCAAACGTGCCTAAATTATTGTCAGTAAATTTTTGCACACTCACGCATATTTTAAGAACATTATCCATCTACTTAGGATAAATTTCAAAATATTCGTAAGTGAAAATACACGTCTGGCTGACAATTACAATTACAGAGGCCTGCCAGACTCACAAGTAGTGTCCGACCGAAGGTTCGGTTACGGTTTCGGCCAACTTTGGCTTTAAATAATAGTTTCGACTACAGTTTCGGTTTCGGCGGAAAACTGGCCGAAACTGCAGCTGACAGCGAAACTACTTTTAAAAGTTTTCGTATCACAATTGGTTGTGTCCGGCGCAATGGCGACTGTGCCGGGTGCCATTCCTACACAGTGCACGACCACGTACACACAAACTTCTCTGCTTTGTTTTAAGTGAACATGTCAATAAATTTATTAATGGCTTCTTTTGATCACATAAATAAACAGGTAATAAGTAAATGTAGCTAAAATTTATAATACGAGTTAATTAGTCTAAAACAAGGATTACAATGAGATATTGCAAATTTCAATAAGAGATTGCCTTAAAAGAAAGTTCTTGTTTCTGTTTCGGCCGAAACTAAGAAAGGAGCCGAAATTTGGTTTCTGTTTCGGTTATAAAACCGTATTTCGGTCGGACCTGACGGTCATTAGACGAGTCTGGCAAGGCTTTCGGGGTGTTCCCCCATTAGCCAGATTGTATTTTAAGCTGTTATCATAATATACATTTTTCTAGTAGTGAGAACACTTGTAACAGGGATCCTTACTGGACATTGCCAACTAAAATTACACCTTAGTAAACTGAGAGTAGTAGAAGATAGTGCAGATTTTGTGAGGAGGAGGAAAAAATCTTCATTCACATTCTAACTAAATGTGTAGCACTTGAGAATCCAAAGGCACTATACCTAGGAGCATATCAAATAGAAGAGGGAGATTTACCTAACTTGAAGCCACTCCAAATCCTACACTTCCTTGAGAAGGTATAATTGGAAGGATCTTTATTCGCGATTCAAGCTAAGTGATACGCCCTCTGGAGGAAATTTGTAGAAGGTCCCTATAAGTAGGATATCGTTCAGTGTTGCCAGAAGTAGCAAAATTTCTCTACGTCGTCGGATTTTAGCTCTTGAAGAAGTGGATAAGACCTTTTATTTAAGAATCAAAATTTGTGTATAGTAATATGTAATCATACTCTATATTTATTTAAGGACTTTTTTATAAAACCGATTTATTATATTAATTTTTTTTTTTTTAATTTCAGTTCATTTATTAATTTTGTTTTAAAATCAGTTCATCATTTGGTAACGAGTTCATTGTTTACATTTTAATTTGTATCAATTACAATTCGAGTTTTTTTTACTTTTTAGCTTTAAATTTGTTTATTTCTTATAGTATGTGATAGTGTTTATGTTAAAAATGAAATCTGCGAAAAAGTCCCCAGCAAATTGCAATCTATATGGTGTTAATGTCAAAATCAAAACTGAAGTATTCATTATTTTCCAAGTGCAAGTCGTAAAATTTAGTTTTTTACCATAAATGGATATCTACAAATTCACAATATTGAAATTTTGCAAAACTTTTTTTAGAATCGATATATGATATTTTATTCATTTTCATAGATTCGCCAGAATTTTTTTACTTAACTTCAGTAGGTATACCTCTAGAACTATTATATATTATATGACTAGGGCTTTAGCCCCCCCAGATCTGATGACATAACTTCGCCCATGGCTAGGTCATAACCATTACTTCGAATTTTGAATACATATTATTTATAACTACTAATAAATAAAAAAATAGGTAAGTTGATAGGTATAAAACAATATTTCCTACATTTCTATAATACTAACACTTCAGTAGGCCAAATGATGATGTACCTGTGTTCTTCTAATTGTAATCGGACCCTACCTACCTATTTAACATTTAACTTACTAATAAAATATAAAATGCATACAGAGTTTTGTTTCTATTTATAACCTTGTTTGCCGGTTGTTGGAGTAGTGCTGGAATTTTGAATTCTATTGATTAGACTTCGCGTCGGTTTTACTGACTCTTAAAAAATATTGTGTCAAGAGGAAGATAAAAGATGGTACTGTTTTTCCTATATCTGTGTTTAGTCACGTTGAGTTTAATCGTATGTTTAAATGTTTTTATTTTGTATTCTATGCCAATTTCTAATGTTTAAATATTTTTTAGTAAAATGGCTTTCAAAAAATACCCATTAAATATTTTATAACATTTAATTGAGTACAGATAAATACTAATAATAATAATATTAATAATAATAATAATAATCAGAAAACAAAAAGCAGGTAAAGCAAGTGAGGTGGAAATTATCAAATAATTTTTTTTTTCATTTCTATCATTGGCTTCGATAACGTGTTCTGTGTAGGTTATGAAGTGCCAGTTTTCTAATACTCCATATTGTAAGAGTTCAAGTACTCTAATACACCTACATGCCTACATACCTTCTTACTGTTTTCCAGCACCACTTTAGGAACAGCAATATTAATTAGAACGCAGCAGGGAATGATCAGAGTGGGGAATCATACTTATATATATATACACATCATAAATCAAAAAAATAAAAAAAATATATAAAAGAAGCTGAAAACCAAATTAACAGTGATATTTTGGACTAGTGTGGAATTTATGAATTGAGTTGTAAAATGTTGGAAGAACATTCAGGAACTCTAAAACTAGATTGATGGAACACACAGTTTGAACATTATAGTTTATTTGAAAATGTATAATACCACAGTTTATATGGCAAAAGTCTATATACAAAACTGTTCAAAGCAGAAAAAAGTAAATATTGACACCTTCTTATCTGAATTTTCACTACATTTTAGTATGACCTCCACGAAAAACCTCGAATACAATACATCTTAAAATATAAATGAACAAATCCTAAGGGATTAACCAATAATTCTATACCTCAGTGACGGAGAACACAATTACTTTAATATAAAGACAATTACTTTAATATAAAAAATAGTAAATTTTCAATATTTAGTACCCACATTTATTTTTATAAAAATATTATACTTAATATTAGGTTAGGAAATTTCCTTAAAATTTCATTTTAAATATTCACACAACCAAATTTATATGATATATCTACTAAAAAAAAATCGTTGCAAAAAATCTTTTTCAATAAAACACACATATTTCGTTTTTAGCAATATGGGGGTAATCACATATAAATATGTTTGTTTGCATTTCGAGTACCTATGTAACTCTATATTTATATTAATTATAATAATTTTATATGACGCTAGTACCCGAAATGCAAACAAATTTATATGGGATTGCTAAAAACGAAATATGAGTGTTTTATGAGAAAAGATTTTTTGCAAAGACTTTTTTTAGTAGATATATCATATAAATTTGGTTGTGTGTATATTTATAATGAAATTTTAAAGACTTATTTATTTAGGTACCTATGTAAATCTATATTTATATTAATTATAAGTCGTTTTCTCCCGATAAGGACTAAGGAGTCATCATCATCAGTTTCCTCACTTCCCACAGAAATAATTAGTTCTATTGCTTCCTCTATTAACATATCAAGTTTCCAGAATGTCTCTTCTTTTCCTATTATGACATATCTTATAGCGTTTTGCCAATTGTCCGGTGAAATTTTTGATATAAAGTCACAAAATAGTTGACGAACATCTTGAAGTTTAAATGTTGTATTGTTTCTCGCGACATATCCATTCATTTAAGCCCATATTAATTCAATGGGGATTAAATTCACAGTGATAAGGTGGTAACCGCAACACTTCAACTTAGGTCTTGGTCATACACCTTTTTCATGGAGTGCTATGTAGCATAAATGGTTTTGGTGATAAGTATTAAGTATTTGTTCATGAGGTATTAAGTATTTGTTCATGAGGTATTAAACACTGGGCCATTTTAAGATTAATAATAATAATAATACTATCCCTATTCACCCCCTTATAAATTAAATTTAGTATAGTATACAACTTTTTATTTGCGGTAAGTAAAAGTTCGCTAACAGTGATTTTTTGCGTGTTATAAGTATATTTAGTAGACCCAACTTACGATTGCGGTCATTTGCAATCAAATTTTGCACATGTTGGCTAATCCATTTTTAGATAAAAACAATTCAATAAAAGTAATAAAAAATGCATCATGCCATCATCGGAGAAAGTTGCAAATTTTAACAGACATTTAAGGCGATATTAACAGACTATACTGTAATTTTGCAAGTATATTATTATTTGTTGCTAAATAATGTCAATTAATAGCTATTAATTACTCTGCTGGAGTGAATTCAGCTTCATCAGATCTTAAACATTAGCATAAAAATGATATCAAATTTGCAGCTGTTACATTTTTGAACGTCTAGAAATCAATTAATTTAGGTTTTTGCCATTTTAACAATGTTGCCGATAGTGTATCAAGTTGCAAAATCGGAGTTTCAATTCATTTGGTAATTTTTTTACCACCAAGTTTTTTAAAAGTTTTATGACATTTCATTTAATATTCATATATTACGTTCATCACGAAAAAAAAAACAACACTACTTGTTAGCAAACTTATATTTACCGCAAAAAAGGGGACTAGCAGTGTCAGCTCATGTCGTGGTTAAATACATTGGGTGTTCTGCAAGATTCTGCCTCCCTTCCCCAAAAAAAGCAATTAATATTTAGATACTATTTTATAGCGTTTTTTCTATTATTTATGCATTAGTTAATTAACAATTTTCTCCTACTTGAACATTATAACATTGTAAGTGCGATAATTGTTAAACAACAAATCTGAGATTTTTTTTCTTTTTTGGAGCAATTTTTGAACGGTCTCATAAGAGATTCCGTTGAAAAAATAAAAATTTGTTATTTTTTACTTTGTTATTAACAATTTACTTAATTTAAAAATAAAAAAGCTTAATTAATCATTTAAAAAAAAATTATATTACTTTTGATCCGTTTTTTTATCATCAAAAGTCACATGAAAATGATTTTTAAATTTTTTTATGTCCTATTGTTTAAAAAATTATTATAAATAAATGCGTTGTTTATAAGATAATTTAAATTGTTTTTTGGATACGTAATATTTGATGCAAATTAGGATTAAAAAAAAAATTATTGCTTAAAAACGGATTTGTTAATTAACAATTTTTTTTACCACTTTATTAAGGAACCATATGTTTTTATAATAATTAATCTTGCTATTTGATAACTAAAAAAAAAAATATTTTTATTTAAATTTTCTTTGTTTATTTAATAAACTTCTAAGGTGGTGAATAGTGATAGTATTATTATTATTATTATTATTATTATTATTATTAAAAACCTCATTTTAGGAAACTTGTTTACTTATGACAGAAATACGTGTTTAGAAACTTTGAAAATACGCTATTATGCTATTTATGTAGCATAAAAACATTTTATTGTGTTGAGAATATCTTGTCGCGTTCGTTAGTTTTTTATAGGAGTGGTTGGTTAGTGGTTAGGTTTGGTAATTTATGTAACATGGCGAATAAGTGTACAAAATAATGTAAAACCTAATTTTTCTAGACTTTGGCTGGCTGAAAAATACCATATTAAATCATTGGGAAGGCCTACTACCGATTTAAAAGTTAGGTAAATAAACGTTCAGAAGGTTCATATACAAGATGATTTTCAAGGTAAATGTATGATAAAAACAAGTGGATATATAGGTGTGATACTCTGGACGCATTGTTTTATTTTCCTTGTTTATTTACTTACCTAATATTATAAAAGGTGTGATTTTACCAGGCACCTACAAACTGCATCTGAAGAGCCTTTTAAAAGTAGCCCCCGTAGACTAACCCACGAGGCGTCAATGGTTTTTACTCATAAACATTCTTTACGTTCCCCCTAGGCGGCCCTACTTAACTTTTAATTTTTTACCTACCTAACGTCAAATATAAATTTATAAGCAGAAAGCTGAAATAAAATTTTAACTGTCAACTTATTGTATTTCCTGAACCTTTAACATTCAGGTTAAGATATTAAATTGACCTATATTATGTCCAGAAAAAAGATTTTACATTATTAAGGGAACATCCTGTACAAGATACCATACGCAGTTTTTTTTTAACTGTGATTAGTCGTTGGAGACCGTGCATTATTCGTAAAACAACCTTTATCTATAAAATGCCAAAAACGAAAAAATAATCTAATTAAATTAAAATTAATTACCTTACGATAATATTTTTGATTAAATATGAATTATGTTACTGTCAATTTGGATTAAATATTTATAAAGTTGTTGATAATTATTGTTACATAATAAAGCCATAAAATTAATTAACTATACATGAATTCTAAATTTATAACTCATTACTATAATTATTCACAAAGCATCTACGGATTCATAAATACTTGAAGATAGAAACGTCAACCTCTCTTAAAAAAAGTATCTTGATTTTTCAATTACATTCTGAATCGCTACAGTAATTATTAAAATTCAAAAAAATTGGGTTATATTTCAACAAATCATTGAAACAAATTAAATTCCTTAATATTTTTTTTTAAAAACATTTATGAAATCGATAAAAGAACATCTATGAATCTTCGCATTGACTACAAATATTTTTAAATATCAGTACAATATAAAATTAGAGTGACACTAAGATGTAAAAATATTAAGTTTGTAGATCTCTTGAGGCAAAATAAGGAACCCGTAAACGTATTTGTATGAAGAAAGTATTGTAATCGTAAAAAAGTAATCCTCCGAGATTATTTCAGATTTTTACGTATCAGCACCCCTAGATTACGAACAATATGTTTCCCCAGTCCGCCGGTCAATATCTGTCGCCGTCTGTCGTATGTCGTCTGTCGTATGTCGTCTGTCGTCTGTCGTCTGTCGTCTGTCGTCTGTCGTCTGTCGTCTGTCGTCTGTCGTCTGTCGTCTGTCGTCTGTCGTCTGTCGTCTGTCGTCTGTCGTCTGTCGTCTGTCGTCTGTCGTCTGTCGTCTGTCGTCTGTCGTCTGTCGTCTGTCGTCTGTCGTCTGTCGTCTGTCGTCTGTCGTCTGTCGTCTGTCGTCTGTCGTCTGTCGTCTGTCGTCTGTCGTCTGTCGTCTGTCGTCTGTCGTCTGTCGTCTGTCGTCTGCCGTATGTCGTCTGTCTGTTGGCGCTATAACTCAAAAACGGCTTTAAAGAAAAACTTCAAATTTTGTATACAGATAAAATTTATATCTGAGTATTTTAATTGTCAAATATAACAGATCCTAAATAAGTTTTTAAAAATTTAAAATGGCGGTGAGAAGAATTGTATTTAATCCAAAAAGTCCCCCTTCAATGGAAATATTAAAAAGCGTCCGTTTGGTTTGTGTTACTGGACCAATTTAAAAGCAGCCAGTCATTATCATTTAACAACGGTGAAAATGGGTTTTATTGGTCTTCCTCTTGATCGGAATAGAACTCTCACTTCGCGTCCACTCGGTGTTCTTCCTCACGTTCTAAGTGCTTAAGGGTTCCCTGTTTTTTTAATTTCTCTATCGAGGGAAATTCTGGGTAAAATACTTTACCGATTTTTTCATTTAGGATCTTCAATTCACTTACTAAAAAATGTCCGACACATGACTTTCCTGAGTAAGGCCCACGTAAACAAAAAGTATTTTTTTCTACTGGGCTCGTCTGATTATGTCTCCGAATAACACTGAAGCCTATTGGCTTATTGTATTTTACCCCATGTTAGTTCACAGCACCCACTCTGTCACCTTTGTACCTTGTAAAAGTTTGTACAGATCCTTGTGTGAGTGGGTTCTATACGTTGTTGGATCAACCTGGGGTTGTCCAAAAAGTGCCTTTTGCGATCTAGAGCTTCTCATTCGCACAGTATGTGTTTGGCCGTATCTGGTTTCTTGTGACATATTTAGCACATGAGTTCCCCATTGTACATGCCAATTTTGTTCAAGTGTCCCTTTACTGGGGCGTACCCAGTCATGAACCCTGTCATCACTTTTAACTGGTTTCTATTAATAAAGAGTAGTTCTCCAGTCCTTTTGGGACATGGTCTGCCTATGAAGGATTTTCCATGTGCCTGTTTTGGGGTGCTTCCCCAATAGTTAATATGTTATTCTCTAATCCAGTCGTTTATGAAACCCCGGACTGTACTTTTTGGTACTCCTGGGTTTGTGTCTGGTGCCGGTGTTACTTCTGACCCTCTTTTTGCAAGTTCATCAGACTTTTCGTTGCCTTCGATCTCTTGGTGACCTGGCACCCAAAATAATTTTACTCTATTTCGGTCTGCCAGTGTTTTTAGTTTTTCGATGCATTCCCATACCAGCCTGGACGTAACTTGCTGACTCGATATGGCCTTAAGTGCCGCTTGGCTGTCTGACATTATTTAAATATGCTGATTTTCGACAGCTCTTTCATTGTTTGTTTTTGCACAATGCAAAATTGCGTATACCTTGGCCTGAAATACCGAGGAATCTATTCCTATAGTATAGCTATGGTTAGTATCAGGGTTTTTTGGAGAATACTCCCGCTCCAGTGCCTTCCGCAGTCTTAGACCCGCCTGTCTACCAGGTTTGTTCCTGTCGTTGGGCATTGTGGTCCCTTATGGTGATGTCCGCTCTTTCCTGCATTAAAATCTCAAATGGAGTATTAAAAGAGTATTTCTTGGTTATGTGGTCTAATATCATGTCTAGCACGTCTCCTGTTACTAACCTTGAGATACTCATGTGACTTGGTCTAATGTCAAAATTTCCCAGTGTATTCCCTAATCTGTAAGCACCTAATCTTGACTCCTCTTGTATCACATAGTGAAGAGGTGGGAGTCCTATTAGTGCTTCCATTGCAGCTGTGGGAGTTGTTTTCATTGCCCCCGTTATTCCGAGGCAGGCAAGTTTTGTACCTTGCTTAGCCTAATTATTGCTTTCCTTTGTTGTGTCTTTGGCCACCACACCAAAACTGCGTATGGTATTATCGGTCTCACCACCATGTTATAAAGCCAATATACTATGTCTGGTTTTAACCTCAATTTTTTTCCATAGGATCGCCTTGCTATCATTAACGAGGTTTCCGCCCTCCTTGTGGTTTTTTCTAGATGCTGGTTCCAGGTAAGTCAATCATAACCCCGAAATATTTTACCACCCTGCCGACATCCTCTCGCTACCCGTGCCGCTATTGTCTCTCTCATGAGAGTTGTGTGTATTCTCTCCCTTAACATAGAGTCGATCCAGAACACGCACTTGTCCTCGATTCCTCTGTGTTTGAGAGACCTTATGATCGATTCAACGGAGGTATTGTCAAATGCACCCTCGATATCCATGAATGCTCCCAGCATTACCTCCTTGTTTTCCAGTGGGTTCTCCATCCCTTTTATTAATTGATGGAGAGCTGTTTTAGTTGATTTCCCTGCACTATAGGCGTATTGGTCTTGGTATATTGGCCACTGAACCAATATCCCGTCTCTAATATGCAGTTTTTCCAAAGTCTTAAGTACAAAGAACATAAGACTTATTGGTCTTAGGGACTTTGCCGTTTTCTCCAAGCTTTTGGTATGTGTCCAAAGGCCAGGCTACTTCTGAGTATGTTACAGAGTCTGCTGTATAAAATATCAGGATGTCTTTGTATCATTATTGGATAAATCCTGTCCATGCCCGGTGATTTATATGGTTAGAATGAGCTAATTGCCCACTTCAGTTTACCATAGTTCACCACTTGTTTGGCTATCCTCCAATCTTCCCTGTTGGCTCTATTATAAGCGTCCAGTCCGTTTAGATTCCGGTTAGCCGGTGTGTTTGCTATGGTTTGTGCACCAGAGAAGTGAACCCTGAAGAGTTCCCTTACTGTTTCCTTCTCTGTGATTATGTACTCCCCAGTTCATTCTTAAGGATGTTTATTGTGTGTTGTGTGTCTTTTGAGTGAATTTGGAGCCTGGCACATTCTTGAGTGCCTGATATCTCCTCACAGTGCCTTCTCCAAGACTCTCTCTTGACTTTTCGTAAGGCTATATTGTAACAGGTGCGTATGGTTTTATATAATTACCATTTTCCGGTAATTTTAGCCTTATTAAATTTTTGTCTCACCTGTTTCCTTAGTATAGCAAGGTCATCATTCCACCATAGAACTTTCCTGATAGAGTTCCTTGCTATTAAGGGACAGGTATCGTTGACAGCGCTAGTGACTGTGATTAAACTCATTCACAGCCATTTCTAGGTCGGTTGTTGTTCTATCGTCTTTCTCATCTTCGAAAGATTATATTCTAGGGAAGCATTGTGCCTACCAGTCTGTTTTCCTGTGATTCCAATAAGTTTCTTTTGCAATATTACCTATAATATTGAAGTTTATGTGTCTGTGATCTGATAAAGTCTCTTCGTCAGACACATGCCAGTCTTTAACAAAATTACTAAAGTATGTTGATGCTATTGTTACATCGAGTACCACCTTTCTGTTTTTTGTTATAAAGGTGGATTTATTGCCTACATTGATTATGTCTAAATTATTTGACATAATAAATTGTAGTAAAGACTCACCTCTTTCGTTGGTATCGGTGCTCCCCCAGATCCTGTGGTGTGCGTTTGCATCACAGCCAATGATCATCTGCATTCCGTTGTGCCTGCAGAATCTGACCAGCTTTAGGATCATCTGAAGGTAGATATGCTGATCCAAGTAATACCTCCTTCGGTCCATTTCCTGCATCGATCTTGATTCTGACTGCTGTCAAATCTTTGAAACAGAAATTAGTTAACGGCAGTATTTTTAGGCCTTTTTTGACAATTATGCAGGTTCGAGGGGTGTCTGTGGATCTGTCATATATTAACTCTCCACCAAACCCTCCTAAACCTCTTATTGTACCGTGTATAATCCACGGTTCTTGTATCAGGGCCACTTCAAACCTCCCCATCGCCACTGTAAGTACCGGCAAAGCAGCCTTACAGTGCTGGAGGTTGATCTGGATTATCCTGATCCGCGCCAAGTCGCCTTAGGACCCTTCCTAGCTTATATTAGGCCCGGAATTGTGACCTCTCGAGGGTTCCGTACGACGCTTCGCAAATTTCAAAGGCTAGGAGATGCCCTTCCTTTTCAATTTTCCTGCTCATTAAAAGCCAGTCCGGCGTCTTCAGTTCCGTATTCTGGAGCTGAAGAAGTCCCCTGACTTTCTCAACCTCGGACTCGTCCAGGATGAAAACCAGAATCCTGGGTCTTCTCGGGAGGTCCTTAGATTTAACCACGGTCAATTTTGCGCTCTCCCAAAGGTTTCCCAGAGTGCCGACCATCCTCCTTAACCAGTCCGCGGTCTGCTGGTTAGCGCAGGTAATCCAAATGACCCCTGCGCTAAACGATGTTCTATGGAACTGGTGCTCCTCCACTGCCTGAAGGGACAGCGTAGAGCTTTTCCACGAGAATTTCTTGTACCAAGTCTCCTTGTGCGTGGTCTAGGGTTGTATCTGGGTGCCTTCTCTGGATGACAGCCAGTCAGATACCCCTCAAAGTGTCGCTGTACAAACCAGCCGATGCTGGAGAATTTCTGGCCCGCTTAGTTCCACTTCGAGTGGGGGGAGTCTGCGACTCAGATCGGGGCCTTTTATCTCCTTTCTTCGTTTGGTCCTCCCTCCGTTGGGTTCGTTTTTGGGCTGCATTTTTGTGGGGATTTTTCTCCGTCCACGTTCCTGCAGCCATTTTTCTTGCCTTCAGAAGCTTCTTCATCTCCGCTCCTGAAGGTTTTTCGGTCTTTCAGCAGGCTTAGCCTCTGCTTTTTCCGTTTCTTTTGTTTGGGAGCAGTCATCTGTTTTAACAGATCTTTCTCCCGCTAAGAGGTTAAAGTCCTCTGTTTTCGCAGTTCCTCCTTCCCTTGAGTTGTCGGAGTCCAAAGTTAACGCAATCTCTTCGACAGTCATGTTTAAGGAGCCTGAGTCGTCTGTATCCGACTCTTCTCCTTGGGTGTCCATTTTTTTCAAATTATTTTGACTCATATTTGTTCCCACGAGTATGGGGGAAGGGGTTGGTCCAACTCTGCAGTGCCCTCCGTACAGAGTCAAGGTGGCTAATTGGGGGTTTTGTCCGGTTCCCCCAAGGGAACGTTAGCAACCGCATATTAAGCCCTGCAGCCATTCATCCTTAGACATGTTACCTTACACCGTGGCATTGGGCTTTGCTGGAGTGCTATTCGGTTAGTCAATAGTGGTGCTTCTTGAAGCATCGCTATTGGCCTTATCCAGTGGTGCCACGAGGAGGCAGATACTCGATGGTTGCATTTCTCCATCGTTCTGTAGAAAAGTTACCTACCCACAAAGCGGGCATGTTAAGCAAGTGTGCAAGTAAGCAATCTAAACTACAAAGCATGGCTAAGCTACAACCAACCGCACCAACAAAAAGTATTTATAATAAATATAAAAATTCACCATGCACATTTCATTCGAAATTTTTTTTTATATATATATTTTCATTGCCACGAAAAAAAAAATATTGCATTTTTCTTTAAATTTTTCCATTACCGCCCATTTTGAAGAAATAACCGAAAAAAACTCGAATTAGAAAAACGCCACCCCATAAAGCACCCCTCAGATACTTGAAAAGAAAGTTAATATTTTGCTGAGCAAATAATAAAAATAAACCAAAAATTCATTGAATTTTTAGCTCGATATAATTTTTTAAAGTCATTATATCTTCCCTTAATTTCTAACCGCCATCCCTAGTAGAAATTTATATTGGCGCAATATTGGCCAGATGTTGCCGCCAATATTCAACAATATTGGAATTAGAAAAAAATGTTAACGCTTTCCAATATACGGCCAATATTGGCGGGATATTGCACAATATTGTCCCACTATTTAGCCAACGTTAGGTTACATTGGAAAGGAATATTGCGCCAATATTGGGCAACATTGCCGAGCCTAGAGAACCTATATTGGCCCGACAATATTGCGCCAATATTGGCGCAATATTGGTTACTACGATGGGTTGAAACAGCGTACCAATATTGTGGCTATATAGCACCAATATTGGTAGTTAATTAAGGGTTTTCACGGTCACACATTGGAAACGAATATTGCGCCAATATTGGCAAAACATATAGGCCCAATATTGGTTTACAATTGTGGGCCAATATTGGCAAAATATATAACCCCAATATTGGTAATAAATATTAGGGTAATATTGGCAAAATATATAACTCCAATATTGGTAATAAATATTGGGGTAATATTGTCAAAATATAAACCCCAATATTGGTAATAAATATTGGGGTAATATTGGTAATAAATATTGGGGTAATATTTCTAAAATAGATTGCCTTAATGTTGCTAGCGCATATTGGGCCAATGTTGTTCCTACCTGAAAGTCCAATAATTATACAATCAACCAATATAAGCTATATATTGGCTATATACCGACTATATATGTATATATAAATCTGATTATATATTATAGTTTTTTTACAATATATAATCAGATTAATATATACATATTTAGTCGGTATAAAGCCAATATGTAGTTTATATTGGTTGTTAATTTTATATAATTATTGGACTTTCAGGTAGGAAGAACATTGGCGCAATATGCCCCAGCAACATTAGGACAATCTATTTTGGAAAAACCCCAATATAAATAAGTAATATATATTCAGAGTTATTATATGACTAGAGATAAACAAAACAATGTAGGAAATGCGAAATATAAAAATTAGTTAGTTTTCAATGGATTTATTAAAAACAAAAAAAGGGTTAAACAAATAAGAAAACATTGAAATTATAAAAAAGTTTAAAAAATGTTACTTCTGTTCAACTTTACAAACAGGGCGTTCCGTGTTCAAAATTTAATTAATGAAAATAGGGGGGAGTCGGCCGTGCCTGACTACCTACAATTTTTTTTTCAAAAACAAATTATGAGAATATTATTTTTAAGGATGTCTACAATATTTTCACATATACAGGGGTGTCCATACAGTCGGTCCCCAGTTAAGGTTCAATTTTTTTATGAAAAGCCTGTATTTTATTACATTTCTGAATTCTAATTGAAGAACTTTTTCAACAAACGAGTATTTTGCAATTTCAAGTCACTATACTGACTACTACTTAACTTTTTAAAAGCTATATTTAAAAATGTTATTTAAAACTAATAGATGTAGGTAAAAAAACCGACCGTTAAATATGAATACTGCCAAATAACCAGGTGTATTGTTTGAGTGGAAAACTATTTATGTGAAATTATTTTAGAAATCCTTAATAATGTTATTCGTATAACTTGTTTTTGAATTTTTTTCGATTTTTGGTTGGGCCCTCCCCGTTCGTAGTTGCCCACCCGGAATGTACGTAAAAAATGATCTCAGAAAATATAAATGTATATGAACTATCAATGAACGGACACACCCTGCATATAACTCACATAAATGAAACAATAACTAATATAAATAACTTATTTAGATAAAAACATTGTAAATTATACAAAAATAAAAGAAACACAAAAATCCGTAGCAATTAACATAATTGCATAAATAAAGAGAAAATATGCATGTTACGAGTAGCTCGCAGTAAAATGCGAAGAATAACGATTGCACAGTACGAATTCTGACAAGTGAAAAAAATATGTTTAAAATATAATCATCTTGGAAGTCAATAGGCGTAATCCACAAATTTCGTGAAAATGAGATAAGTATATACAAATGAAACGCAAGATAACAAGAAACTCCACAATAATATATTAAATGTAAAAAATATACAATACTCATCTACAATTGTTTCATTACAGCATGTAACATCTTCAGGATGACAAGAAATTATATTTAACAGATAACAACTAATTATTATAATATTAGATCAAGTAGTTTGTCATCTGTCAAATATAATTTCTTGTCATCCTGAAGATGTTACATGCTGTAATGAAATAATTGTAGATGAATATTGTATTTTTTTTAATATTTTTTACATTTAATATATTATTGTGGAGTTTCTTGTTACCTTGCGTTTCATTTGTATATACTTATCTCATTTTCACGAAATTTGTGGATTACGCCTATTGACTTCCAAGACGACGATATACAAGTATGGTTCAAATGAAAGGAATAAATGCATTATAATGGAAGTAGTTGGTTTTTCGAAAAAATTCTCGGACAGGTCAATTTTGTTTGCTAAAAGCGCAATTTTTTAAATAGAATTCAATTTCCCCCCCACTTCCCGTTTTTGGGCAGTGACGTCATTGAAAATTTTTTTTAAATAGTAACCCCAATTTTTTTTTCTTGATTTTGAAAGATCTTACAATTTCCTACTCGGAAACTAATAATAATATTTGAAATATCTGACATAAAATTTTTTTTGAATAAAAGTCATTTAAAGATCAGATACATAAATTTTATTTTAGTTTGAAACACAATAAATTAATAAAAGATTTTTTGTAATTAAGTGCTTCATCTAAAAAAAAAAAAAAAAAATAATAATAATAATAATAATAATATAATAATAATAATAATAATAATAATAATAATAATAATAATAATAATAATAATAATAATAATAATAATAATAATAATAATAATAATTATAATAATAATAAATAATAATAATAATAATAATAATAATAATAATAATAATAATAATAATAATAATAATAATAATAATAATAATAATAATAATAATAATAATAATAATAATAATAATAATAATAATAATAATAATAATAATAATAATAATAATAATAATAATAATAATAATAATAATAATAATAATAATAATATATAATAATAATAATAATAATAATAATAATAATAATAATAATAATAATAATAATAATAATAATAATAATAATAATAATAATAATAATAATATAATAATAATAATAATAATAATAATAATAATAATAATAATAATAATAATAATAATAATAATAATAATAATAATAATAATAATTAATAATAATAATAATAATAATAATAATAATAATAATAATAATAATAATAATAATAATAATAATAATAATAATAATAATAATAATAATAATAATAATAATAATAATAATAATAATAATAATAATAATAATAATAATAATAATAATAATAATAATAATAATAATAATAATAATAATAATAATAATAATAATAATAATAATAATAATAATAATAATAATAATAATAATAATAATAATAATAATAATAATATAATATAATAATAATAATAATAATAATAATAATAATATTATATTAATAATAATAATAATAATAATAATAATAATAATAATAATAATAATTATAATAATAATAATAATAATAATAATAATAATAATAATAATAATAATAATAATAATAATAATAATAATAATAATAATAATAATAATAATATAATAATAATAATAATAATAATAATAATAATAATAATAATAATAATAATAATAATAATAATAATAATAATAATAATAATAATAATAATAATAATAATAATAATAATAATAATAATAATAATAATAATAATAATAATAATAATAATAATAATAATAATAATAATAATAATAATAATAATAATAATAATAATAATAATAATAATAATAATAATAATAATAATAATAATAATAATAATAATAATAATAATAATAATAATAATAATAATAATAATAATAATAATAATAATAATAATAATAATAATAATAATAATAATAATAATAATAATAATAATAATAATAATAATAATAATAATAATAATAATAATAATAATAATAATAATAATAATAATAATAATAATAATAATAAATAATAATAATAATAATAATAATAATAATAATAATAATAATAATAATAATAATAATAATAATAATAATAATAATAATAATAATAATAATAATAATAATAATAATAATATTAATAATAATAATAATAAATAATAATAATAATAATAATAAACAGAATTTAATGACAATTTCACAAATTCTTTTTATTATTATTATTTTGTTAGATTAGGCACTTAATTACAAATAATTATCTTTTATTCATTTATTGTGTTCTCAAAATAAAATAAAATTTGTGTGTCTGATCTTTAAATGACTTTTATTCAAAAAAAATTATTATGTAAGATATTTCAAATATTATGTTTCCGAGTAGAAAATTGCAAGATCTATCAAAATCAAGAAAAAAAAATTGGGGTTACTATTTAAAAAAATTGTCAATGACCTCACTGCCCAAAAATGGAAAGTGGGGGGAAATTGAATTCTATTTAAAAAATTGCGCTTTGAGTAAACAAAATTGACCTGTCCGAGCATTTTTTCAAAAAACCAACTACTTCCATTATAATGAATTTATTCCTTTCATTTGAACCATACTGTATAGGTTGTATGTCAAAACATACCCATATAAAAAAATTAAAAAGCCGCTTGTAAAAACCCACTATGCAAATAACACTAACACATACAGGATGATCCTACAACGCGATAATATTAATAAAAGATACTTTACGTATTATATCCTAATGCACATTATCACACTGCTTAAATCCATATTATTCACAATAACTGAACTTTTTCGTCGCCTTCCATTAGAGTCGACACCAGCTGTGTATTACTTCCAGTAGAACTTGCGGTGGAATCTCCTGAAGAGAAAGACTGACTAGAAGTACCTAAAACAATAATGAAAAAACTCATTAGATAATTTGATAAAATCAATATTTATTGATTTTATTTCTTAAAGGTAAAGTAAAGATTAAAATAGATTATTAAATATGATTGAAAACATAAATCTGATTTTATGTAATAATTAGGAGAATTGTATTCATGGCAGAGGCAATGTCGAAGAAAATTGAAAGGTGTAGAGTTCAGACAAATAAGGAAAGGGACAACATATTGGAATAATAACTCATGCATATGAAAAAGCATAAATTTTGGGAATATTCTAAGCTGATTGTCTACACTTTTATAGGGACCTAACAATATCAAGTAATTTTAAACTAACCATTTCGTTTCGTTGATCTTGCTTTTCTGCCTCCGTCACGATCACCAGATGTTGCCAGTACTAACGACGTTCTTTTTAGTACAACAGTATCATCTATGTCGTTGTAACGTATTTTAACAGCTGCAAGTATAACCTTGTAGAGCCATAATGCCGAAAAATTTTTCTTTCCTTTTCTACCAAGACCGCTAAATTGGAGACTGAGTTCCTTAGACAACGTTTTTCATAGTATATTGGAAATTAGGTTGCTAATGTCTTTTCCTCCAACAAGCGAGACAGAAGCAAGCTAAAGCACAACAAAGAAAAAATTAATAATTATTGAAGCAACATTAAAATCTAATTGACTTTTATGTACACTGTACAAAATATACTCACCACTTTTTGGAAAAATTCATTATGTTAAAGCTTCACTTCAACATCCTGAAGCTTCTCTTCGGACTGTATGGGAAACATTGAAGCTATTTCAACGTCTTCTTGTGAAATATTACATTTTGATATGGCAACGTTCGAAGTTGAAAATTGTTCACGCAAACCTCTTAGTTCATACTGAATGCCACCAAGTATTTTTGCCAAGGTATTTAAGGTTTTATCCTGTTTCTCCATAATATTGGCTACCTTCTCCACAAAATCTGAAAATTAAATCATGGTTAGCTGGCATGGCATACTTTCCTAAAGTCTACTACTTTTTAAAGAAGCTAATTGGTGTGTAGTATTGGTAAGAAAGTTGGAAGTTTTTTCAGGTGTGCTTGATTCATACAAATGAAACACAATGTAGATGAGTATTGTATATATTTTTATATTTTTTACAATTAATATATTATTGTGGAGTTTCTTGTTACCTTGTGTTTCATTTGTATGAATCATGAATAGATTCCATGAAGTAAGGTTTCAACAAATCAAACTGATGTGCTTGCTTGTTTGGGTTAGTATGACCGTGGATTTTACATCCATTTGCCAATTTTCAGGTGTGCAAATTTAAAAGTAAAATAAAAATCCAATAGTTTTTAAAAAGCTTCACTATATTTCGCAATACTCAGGCTGACCGGTTTCACTTAGACTCGTCAGAGCGAAATATAGTGAAGCTTTTTAAAAATCTATTGGATTTTTATTTTACTTTTAACAGACTTGAAAACATAAATCTGTGCAAATTTATTGAAGTATCACTTTTACTGATAAAACAAATTGATGTAGTATATAACAATTGGTATTTTCAAGTAGTAAAGCAACACATAAAAGCAAATGATAGAAACTCCCAATACAGGTCGATTTTTTATTTTAATCATTGATTTTTTAAATAACATTTTATATATAAAGGATGAACTATACTCTCAAAACACATCCGCTTTTAATTACAATTTTAGATAATTCCTGAAGGGCTGACTCCACTGCCCTATCACAATAGGGGTCTACAGGGTGTTTCAAAAAGGTATGTCATAAATTATACCACGTATTCTTGGGTCAAAAATAGAACGATTAAACCGTACTTACCTATATACAAAAGTGCACCCAAAAATAGTTAGTATAAGATAAAAATTTAAATGAATTTTTTTAACATTGCTCCTAAACCGTTTGACATATTTTCATGAAATTTTATATGACGTGTTGGAGTACCATGACTAACAAAATCAAAGTAAGTAGAGGCAAAATATTTTTTTTTATTTTTGTAGGATTTTGGAGGGTGTCACCGTCCCTTTCTCTATTCAACTTTTTTGTAGTATAAAATTTAATTACAAATGAAACGCCACTGGAATCCAATATCAATTTGGAAACTTTTTTGTCTCTTAGTGTTTGTTTGTAAAAAGTTTGTAAAAAGTTTAGTTTAGACGATACAGCCATTTGAAATGACAACTTAAAAATATTCAATGGAAATTCTACGTATGAAAAATATCAAAATCAAAATTATTTTTAAATTACAAACTAATTTCATCAAAATAAAAACATTTAATTTAACAGGTGTTCAAAATTACATTCTCCTCCTGTATACACTTACTACATTGTTTTAACAATGAAAATCGAATTTTGATATTTTTGCATACGTATAATTTACATTAAATATGTCATTTTAAGTGGATGTATCGTCTAAACCAAACATTTTACAAACAAATACTAAGAGACAAAAAAGTTTCCAAATAGATGTTGCATTTCAGTGGCGTTCGATTTTTAATAAAATTTTATATTACAAAAAAGTTGAATAGAGAAATGGGCGGCGACACCCTCCAAAATCCTACAAAAATAAAAAAAAATATTTTGCCTCTACTTCGATTTTGTTAGTCATAGTATTCCAACACGTCATATAAAATTTCATGAAAATATGTCAAACGGTTTAAGAGCAATATTACAAAAAATTCATTTAAATTTTTATCTTATACACCCTGTAACTATTTTTGGGTGCACTTTTGTATATAGGTAAGTACGTTTTAATCGTTCTATTTTTGACCCAAGAATACGTGGTATAATTTATGACATACCTTTTTGAAACACCCTGTATATAACTAAATTGAAATTCTTTCTAGGGGCTAAGCTACCTACCTATGTATTATACAAATTCAAATCTTTACTAATCCTACCAAATGTTTTATCTTACACTTCCGTTTTCAGCAAACGTCTTATTTAAATCCAAAAATAGGGATGTCAGAAATATTTTTTATTTTCGTGTTTATTGTATGTTATTTTAGGTACAAAACACGTATTTTATTAAAGCATACCTATATGATTAAGTCTAAGAATGTACCCAAGGCCGATATTAGACAAAAATCTTTTATCAAATAATTCAAATAACCCTCATAATCAGACGAGAGATTACGTTGTAAGTTTTTGCATGGTTTCGGCGTAGATCTAAATGGCACCATCTAAGTACTTTAATTTAATTTATCAAAGCAATATTTTTAATAATATATAATATAACACTGTGTACATTGGGTCAAGAACATATTCATACAAGATTTTTGTCAAATAAGTCCTACATAATGCTCTAACCACTATTATTGCAAAATGGCGGATGGCGTCTCTCTCTATCACTCTGTATGTAAATAAAATCTGTGTACTTACCGTTTCCCAGACGTGTTATTCATTTTCCCAACACAATCAAAACACTTATGTTTATTAGTATAGTGTACCACACCAAAACTAAAAAGCAATTTACTATATAAATCCGAAAAAGCCACTGAAAACCAAAAACGAAAAAGAAATTAAGTAAAGACCTGTTGAATTGAACATCAACAAATAAACTGAAATAAATCGATGCCAGCGAACAGCGAACGTGGACACGCGGTAGTCGGCTGCGGCTGCGCGGTGCTGCGGTGTGGTGTTGAATACTCTACAGCGTTGCCAAAACATCTTTATAAAATTTATATTACATTTTATTATAAGTTCTCAATTTATGGAATTAGGACAATTTTACATTAATAATTTCATTTTAATCTCCGTTTAATACTAGGGTGGAATCGGCCCTTAAAAAGATAGGTATTTTGCGAGGTTTTCTGTTACTGAAATGTTACATTTATGGAATGCAAATTTATTGCAATATAAGCGATATTCTTTCGTTCTGAATAAAGTGATCTACCACGTGCTTTTTACATAAAATTTAGTCAGTTCGATCAGTTTATTCAGTTTGATCAGTACGAAAGGATCTTTCGTTCTGAACAAACTGAATAAAATGATCTAACACGTGCTTTTTACATTAAATTTTGTCAGTTCGGATAAGTTTATTCGATTTGATCAGTACGAAAGAATATGTCGTGTATATTGAATGAATGAAATGAAGTAAGTCTGTATTATTTGACAATGGCGGAGCTTTTAAATAAGATATTTTTAAGGTCAATGTGATTTAATAAAAAGTTAATGGTATATTTGTATACACAGGTCATACTTCTTTCTTATTCTTTTACATATTTATTTCAGACAACTTTTGTTATGCGTTCTGTCAGCTGTCAAAAATATAACAGACCAACTAAAAAAATCACACAGTTAAATTATGTAGGTATTTATTGATGTGGCTATACATTAAGTATGTGGAAAAATACAATACACAGCTAAAGAATATTGACAGAATATTCTTTAACACAGTGACAAGCACAGCGCACAGCAACATTGTTCGTCGCTTCATGCACAAAACAAAAAGAACGGAAGCTGTGTACTCCGTATATTGCTCATATGAGAACTCATTGTCATCAAATAAAAGGCAGCTATATACTCGAACGAATGTATAAATGTGGCAATGCCGTAAATTTATAAAAGAGTAAAGGCTTTGCTTAACCAATATTTAGCCAATATTCCATCAATATTGATTCCCAATGCAAAGACAATATTGCAAAAAATGTAAAGCCTATGTATATCCCATATTAATGATATATTCTCAATATTGGTCAATATTGCCTCAATGTCTGGCCAACATTTCGGTGTTTTCATTAATAATGTATTAATGTAAATTATGTATTATTGTAAAATAGGATATTGACATCATAACTTGTACCTACTAAAAATTGAAATTTTTAACGATTTATAATGAAATATGAATTAGAAAGTTGGTGAAAATGAACAAATTCAAACGACTATCGAAACGCAATATGATTGGTCATGATGTCAGAACTCATATCTTTACGGTTTTTTGACATTAGAACTATTAGAAGAGTGTCTTTTAATCTATGATTTGAATGTAAAAGCAACAGTGTAAGTAAAGAAATAACTAACTTACTTATTCAAATTCCTCCAATAAATATATTACATTTTTTATTGGGTGATTTATAAACATCAAACATGTTTAAATTGTATTCATCGTGTAGTATTGAAAGGTGACTAATAGTTTATTATGATTGATATGAACTTTTCTTATAAGTTCTCGGTGGAGTAGTCGTTATATAAGATCCCCGCCTGCCACGCGGGAGGCCGGGGTTTGATTCCCCGTCGGAGAGGCTTTTTTTTAATTAAGAATTTTAAATTTTATATTATTGATAACTTAGTCTCATTAATAAATTAAAGTTTACAAAAGACCTAAAAATAACGAAATTATTCAAATTTACCATATTTAATTACCCAAACATTGGCTTGCCAATCTATACATAATATTGTGTCACAATATTGGGGCTATATTGATCGCAATAATATTGGAAGTTCGTTGGTTCATCAACATTTTGCTTAACCAATATTTAGCCAATATTCCATCAATATTGATTCCCAATGCAAAGGCAATATTGCAAAAAATCTAAAGCCTATGTATATCCAATATTGGTCATATATTGTTAATATTGGTCAATATTGTGTCAATGTCTGGCCAACATTTACAACAAAACCTCCAATATTGGTAAAAATATTCTTAAGTTATATTGGCCAAACATTGGCTTGCCAATCTATACATATTATTGTGTCACAATATTGGGACTATATTGATCGCAATAATATTGGAAGTTCGTTGGTTCATCAACATTTTGTATAACCAATTTTACCCAATATTGATTCCCAATGCAAAGGCAATATTGAAAAAATATCTAAAGCCTATGTATATCCAATATTGGTCATATATTCTTAATATTGGTCAATATTGCGTCAATATCTGGCCAACATTTACAAATAACCTCCAATATTGGTAAAAATATTCTTAAGTTATATTGGCCAAACATTGGCTTGCCAATCTATACATAATATTGTGTCACAATATTGGGGCTATATTGATCGCAATAATATTAGAAGTTCGTTGGTTCATCAACATTTTGCTTAACTAATATTTAGCCAATATTCGATCAATATTGATTCCCAATGCAAAGGCAAGATTGCAAAAAAATCTGAAGCCTATGTATATCCAATATTGGTCATATATTCTCAATATTGGTCAATATTGTGTCAGTGTCTGGCCAACATTTACAACAAAACCTCCAATATTGGTAAAAATATTCTTAAGTTATATTGGCCAAACATTGGCTTGCCAATCTATACATAATATTGTGTCACAATATTGGGGCTATATTGATCGCAATAATATTGGAAGTTCGTTGGTTCATCAACATTTTGCTTAACCAATATATACCCAATATTTGACCAATATTGATTCCCAATGCAAAGGCAATATTGCAAAAAAATCTAAAGCCTAGGTATATCCAAAATTGGTCATATATTCTCAATATTGGTCAATATTGCGACAATGTCTGGCCAACATTTACAAGAAAACCTCCAATATTGGTAAAAATATTCTTAAGTTATATTGGCCAAACATTGGCTTGCCAATCTATACGTAATATTGTGTCACAATATTGGAACTATATTGATCGCAATAATATTGGAAGTTCATTGGTTCATCAACATTTTGCTTAACCAATATATACCCAATATTTGACCAATATTGATTCCCAATGCAAAGGCAATATTGTAAAAAAATCTAAAGCCTATGTATATCCAATATTGGTGATATATTGTCAATATTGGTCAATATTGTGTCAATATCTGGCCAACATTTACAACAAAACCTCCAATATTGGTAAAAATATTCTTAAGTTATATTGGCCAAACATTGGCTTGCCAATCTATACATAATATTGTGTCACAATATTGGGGCTATATTGATCGCAATAAAGGCGCAATATTGGAAGTTCGTTGGTTCATCAACATTTTGCTTAACCAATATATACCCAATATTTGACCAATATTGATTCCCAATGCAAAGGCAAGATTGCAAAAAAATCTGAAGTCTATGTATATCCAGTATTGGTCACATATTGTCAATATTGGTCAATATTGCGCCAATGTCTGGCCAACATTTACAACCCAATATTGGCGGAATATCGAGAATCAATCTAAGGCCAATATTGGCTAAATATTGAAATCTTGCTGCAATATTGCGCCAATATTCCAATATTGGGGCGATGTTGCGCCGATATATAGCCAATATTCGGTTCTACTAGGGATAACTCTGTTAATTTTAACAATATAAAAAAATTTAAAAAATAATTTTTATGTAAGACTTTATGCGTGTAACGGTTCCATTTTTACCTTAAGACATATTCTTTTTTATATACCTTCTTGTATTAATTTTATTCTCTTTGTACCCCTACGTTTAATTCTGGCTAAAATTACTTCGATTTTAATGTAACTTACCTTGTCTTTCCTATCTTTATGAACGTTCTTTGCATGAATGTGTATTTTATGATTTAAGCAAATCAGGGGTTATATGCCCACCTACCTCGCGAACTCTGGGATCTAGATACCAGCGTCGATATGACCCGTGGACAGGCATTTGGGTATGCAACCGGTCTAAGTTCATTCCGATGACTTATTAGCCACCTCTGGTGCGACTCCCTACTCCATCTACTTCGAGTATTTGGGTATGCAACTTGTCTAAGTCAATGCGACTTATTAGACACCTTCAGTGCGACTCCCTGCTCCATTTGCTTCGAGGGTCCAGGATGCTACATTGTAGTAGGCCTGTTTTTCGTGTTTTCCTGCCACTAGATGCCCTGCTATAGCCTGGGGTAGACCTTTTATTTTCCTGGAAAGGCCTGATTTGTTTCCACCCTGTATAGATGAGAGTGTGCCTGAGTTCTAGACCTTTTCCCATTCTACTCTTTGCTTCTACTCTTGTCTGTTTCTTGAATTAGATATGGCTTTAGTTTCACTTTCTTTCTTCTCCTAAAATCAAATCAAGCCAGGATTAACTGTATTTTGTATCTTCTTTGCTTTTCAGTTTTTCTTCGGTACTCACCTGTTGAAAATAATGAGTCTATCCTTATAATAATCCGTTTTAAATATGTTTTCAGAGCCCTATTTCATTTTAATTGGCAATATTCGTATCCTTTCTTTTCTTTCCATTTTTCCGGTTTTCTAACATCTAATTCTAATATTCCATCCCCGAATAGTTGTATATATCATCTCTCCTTACTTCCAGACGTTTTAATTGTATTTATAATAGGTAGAACGTAGAATAAATGTACCTTGTTATTAAATTCATTGTTTTTTTTTGACATTAGCTAATTAAATTCTGTCACTGTCATATGTTTAGACGTTAACTGTCAGTAGTCAGCAAAGTCGCGTTCGGTTTTGCGAACTCGGTCGTTCAACTGACTATAGAACACCGTTTTTCGGTAGGATCACTTCAGGTTGTTTCTATTTTTAAGTAGTGTAAGATGGTATGGTGGTGCGTAGTGATAGAATTTTGTATTATTTGTCGTTGAGTATGCGCACAGTTTATTTTAATTAGGGATTTGGGGTAATTTATGGATTTCGTGGATTTTATGTAAAAGGAACGCACATGTACGTTTGTTTTGTCGTTTCATGGCTTTTTAATCGGATTCCTATTGGTCGAAGAGTTGATAATATAGGTTCCGTTGTATCGGTTTTTCAGACGATTGGTCAGAAAAAGACAGCTGACTAATATACGGTCATCTGATTGGTTTGTGGAGATAATTTCCGCAATGGAATTTCGGACAACAAGGAGATGATGTTTTTGAGTCGCTTGTCGTTCTGAAGATTTCGGTTGGAAAAGGTAGCAACGGCACTTTTAAGATTTTTCCAAATCCATTCAAGATTTCACTAGTTTATGTGACTATTAGGTCAACCCTTGTATGTTGGGGATTTGTTAGTGTTTCTTTAATAGTGGGACATTGTATTTTGGCTGAGTTTTGTTGATTGACTGGAAGTGTGGAACTTTATGGTAGCCATTGTCTTACGACGCTGTAGCGGATAATTTGGATAATTTGGATTGGGAGCCTTCGTATTCTTCCTTGGCATTTACTCCGTTTATGCTAGCCTGTTGGAGCTTTAGATTTTGAGATATTTTGGTCCCTTACGAAAAGGTAAGCCTTTTTTTTAAATATTACCACGAGGCCGAGCCGGTATTTTTATTTCAAGAGTCAGTAACTATAATTATTTTTGATTTGGGTTTTGTGGGCAATCTAGATGATTCATTTTATATGTCTTTAATTTGTTAATTGAATTTTGGTATTTTTTGTGAATTTTGAATATTAAAGTGCTCGTGTCTTTACATTTAGTCAGACCTATCCTGACACGGTATTTTCTTGGTCAATTTTAGGGCCGACCACACCGCCTCAACGACCCCACCACTACCAACAACCCCAACTCTTGAGTAGGGCTGAAGGGTGGTAATTTTGTTGTCTATGCAGCGGAAGTTGCGGATTTCTGTGGAGAGGACTAACCTCCATCTTGTGGGTTTTGTCTTCGAAGAACTTCCTAGGATGTATGTTCTTCAAGGAGATTTGGAGGTGTTGCCAAAAATGTCTGACCAGAAGGTGTGTCTGGAGTGCGACGGCGATGCTGAAGCTCTTTGAGTAGAATGCACAGGTTTTTTTAACTTTTGTTTAATTTTTGTGCACCGATTTTGGTTTCAAGTACTTGTGAGAATTTTTAGCTACCAAACGAAGATCAGTATCATCGGCATAGAGAAGACAATTTTGACGATGAGTGGTTTGGGGGTTAAATGTCATGATATAAGGTATAGGAGAGGGGCCAGAACGTAGCAAGTAGGACAACTGGGTCCGACAGGACGTTTCCTACGTTGACTGTGATAGTTCTGTTAATAAGTTTGAAAATATTGAGGGGAAGACCTATGTTCATGAGCTTTTTGACCAGTCCAGGATGCCACACTTAGTCAAAAGCTTTTTAAACATCTATAAGAACGCCTGAAGAAATTTGGAGTTAGTTAACTGCAGTGACAACAGTAGTATGAAGTGATGAGATTGCATCATGTGCGGAGCGTTGACGTGTTTGGATTGAGGAATTATGTTTCGCTCTTTATAAATGTCCCAGATCCTTTATTTGAGTATTTATTGTAATCATTCAAATTATATGACGCAAGCAGAGCTGTTGCGTTAGTAAGAAGGAGGCGGCTGCTAATTTGAGTGAGGATGGTTTGTGAGAGTCTATTTATCTAAGGATTGAGCACAAGTTTTAAGTCTACGACTATTGCTTTACACTATTGTCACACTTCAAAATTAATTGTATACTTTGCTGAAAAACACCATCAACTATGATAGTTGGAACAAAAAAAATATATTAAACTGATAATAACTAACATTAAGAATGCAAATATACTTCCCTAATGAATTTTCAAAGCTTTCTATGCGTTTTAGAGCTTCATGTTAAATCAATACGGAATTACAACCATAAACAATCCTTGCAACAAGACTCTCACATACTCTATTATAATAATTTGACAACTACGTGGATAACACCGTGAATGTTTACAATTGAGTTTTTGTAAACAAAATTAGTCTAGTAGTTGTTTGTCGATATGCGCGCATCAAGAAGAGTTTTCGAGGCAACGACAAAAGGGAAGGCCCTAAAAGGCCCAAATAAGACAATGAGGATCTTAAGGGATTAGAGCATAACCAGAATAGTGAAAAATAGCTCGCATTATAATAATTTTAAAAACAGTCTATTCAATAATTTTCTTTGTATTCTTCTGCCTTACTTTCGCTTTTCAGATTAATGTTAATCTCGTTTGATTCTGACCCTGACTCTGATGAAATTTGTGTCCTTTTTTTTTTCTTTTTAGATATGTGTTTTTTAAAGTTCTTTGTTTCACGCTGCTTCCAAAAACATCTCGTCAGCAACAATTTTCTGTCTTAATGTATGAGCATTACTCCTAGAATTTAAAAAAAATACTGAATGTTCAATACCAAATAAAAATTGACAATATCTCCTAATTTTATGGGAGATATGGTCAACAGTACATTTAAGTTAAACTTTGCTGTACAAGTTTAGCAGGTCATAAACAAAGATTAATTATTTTACTCACCTTTGACATTTGTGATTTAAAAACAGTCTAAAAAATGTAGTACACACAAAATTTTTATTGATCAAAAATAGTCTTAAAACATTTTGGTGTACGCAAAAATGTGTTACTTATTGAATCGTGCCGTTGAAATAACTAACTGCGATTGACAGCCAGCGTGTATCTTGAAAGCTCACCTAATATTGAGGCACCACTAAATTTTGTTCCTGACTAATACTGTGATAGGAATTTTCGGGTTTGATTATCTGTCCCAGAAGGCCCAGATGGCCAGTTTATCCTGGCTCACGCTACATTAAATTTAATATAACATTTAGTTTTCGCATTATAGACGGAGAAAACAATAGTGAACATAACTTGTTGGGCAGTGTATTTTCAAATACACTTTCCTGACGCACTCGCACTCGCTACGTTTCCGTATAAATTATTTTTTATAATTTTACACACTAGTTATGAAATTTACCTACAAGGTGACAATTTACATAATGGCTATATCTCATGAACTCAAGAAAGGCAAAGCCTAATAAAAATCATTAATTTTATATTTCTGGACAAGAAATATTTAAAAATATATAATTCAGATAAACATGCAGTTTTTTATTAATAGGATTTATATTATTATGTATCTACTACTAAAACACCCTGTATAAGTATAACATTTATGATTAACATACTTTTTTACTAGCTTTCCAATAATGTAGAACAAATTAGGGGATGACTTCGAATACGTATCCTAGAAACGATTTTAATCATTTCATCTATAGTACATGAGATAATATTGAAAGAGCCAAGTTTTTAAATTGTATGTACCTGCTTTAGCGAATTTAGATTGAAAATATATTTATCCTTCACCGAATACATTGTAACAGTACTTAAATATTACATCACGTAAAAATTCAATGTAAATAATTTCAAAAAAGTGGTAGGGACTGACACCAAAAATAAGCAGTAACAAGAATACCAAAATTTCTTAAGTAATACAGAAAACCCACCCAATCGATATACAAAAACTATACTCGAGAGAAAAACATTATCAATTTCTCATATCCGAAAACCTAATTAGTGTCAAAAGTAATGTGGACCAAGTAAAAACAGTTGAAACGATGTTTATAATGAGTTAATAAATATTTAGTGGTAGCCAGAAAAAGTTGCCCATCAAGTGGATTTAGTATAAGTCCAAACAGACTGTCGATTGTCAAAAAACACCGAACGGTAGCGACATCCATAATTTCAACAAGATATCCTTTAACAAGGACAATAACTCACAATTAAGTGATCATTATATCTAATTGTAAAGACAATATCAATTCAAAAACACATTCGATATGGGCAGTACCGGACTAAACACATATTTTCTGGATTAAATAATATGAACAACAGCTTTTCGACAATTACAAGTAAGTATACTCCAGTTAATTTATAGACATGTATAGCAATTATTTATCTCTTTAAAATTTTATGAAGAAGCTTTTTTCTACTGATATGTTTAAAGTACTATCTATTCGTACTCTACATAGTAGGTAAGATTGTTCTCTACACAGTAATTCGTAAAGAAAAAAATGTTAGAATTCGAATGTCTTTGACAGTTTTTATAAAAGTTATTATGGGTTTTATTCTACCTAAATCTATACTAGTCTAAGCTTACCCTATTCTTAAGTACTCTAAACTATTCTACTTCCTAGCCTACCCTATTCTAAACTATTCTAAATTACTTTAAATTATTTTAACCTATCTTATCCTATTTTACTATCCTACCGTATCCTAAATTAGTCTAATTCTATTAGGTACTATTCTACGCTTAACTATGTACACTATTCTACTTCTACTCTATTCTTACTTACCTTAATCTACCCTAATTACTAAGCTTCTCTATTATACACTTATTCTACTATACTGCCGTCCTAAAAACAGATGCCGTATCTACTGAGAGCGTCAAGCGGTGAAAATGAGGTTCAAAGTTTCCTTAGTCGAAAAAAGTATTTAGATGCGGCTAATTATGTTGGATTTTTAATATTTTGGAAACATATACGGCATTTCTACTTGGTAAGAAGTTAATTTAGCTTGCCACGAACCTATTGATGCAAAAACTTCAAAATCCGACTTTTTGTAGATACGGCATCTATTTTTAGGACGGCAGTATATAAATCCATAAAAGTAACCGTTTTTATCAAACATTTTGTATTAAAATATAGTCTTACCTGGATTATATTTAATAGTAATTAGTACCTTCAATAAATAACTTATAGTGTTAGTTAATATATTTGGCTACTTTTAATCATGACTCTGGCTCTTTTAAATATTAAATAGCTTTATTTTGGTTGTTATTGTTCAGTTCAGTTGTCAGATTATTCTAAATTTGTAAATATTGACCACATTCTTACCAGAAATTATCCTATTAACCTTTAGTGGTCAGGGCCTTTTTACAGAGACATTGACTCTTGTTGACCATTTTCTAGGATTTATTCTTGAGCAGAAACAACATTTCTTCAGTCAGATATATTACTAATCGTTGTGATTTAAACTACAAGTGGTGGATTTGATATCTGGGTGAAAGTCACATACCACCAAGGGTGAGTTTTCAAAATTAATTATTCACCTACCTATATTTCCAACAGCCTTCTGTATACATAACAGTTACAATTGTCAATGTTTTCAGACCTCGTTCGCTCCAATTACCTTTTCTTGTCGAAACACCCTTCAAGACTGTAAGCGAGTTTCCCTCCAGTTCTCGGAATTGAATAAGGCTTCCTCATTCAACTGTCGTGGGTTTGCATGCTAGCGAAAGAGGATGCGCAAATAGAGAGCACCCACTGGAGTAAATAGACATTTAGACGATATAGCTTGTTGTCCACTTCTATAAAGCTGTATATCTGGACATCCAGGATGCTTAGTTAAGTCTACTTAACAGCGAACAAGTAAGACGGTTCCTTTTTATCTTGTATGTCGGCAGGCCCCATCTAGTAACCTAACCTCAAATGGCACGTTGCTTTGAGTAATTTCCCTAGAAGATGGTGATACTTCTTAATTATTTATGGTTGCAAGGCCATATATTTCGAATTTCTTAAGAAGTTCGTTTTTATCTGGTTTGTTGTACTAAAATAATTCCAAATTAGTAAAGTCGTATCCCAGCAAACATGGCCCAAAAACTGTTATCCTCCAATTTTAATGATGGCCATTTAACTTTTATAATTAAAAGGCAGGCATATATAGATCACTACGGTAGACAGTCGAGCCGAAGTCACTTAGCCATTAAATCCAGTTAATAGCCCTCCATTTTCCATTTAATGTCTAAAAATGAATATATTGGCAATTAATGGCCTACGGGAAATTGCTGGCCTTTTACCATATTAATACTGAGTGCTGAATAAAGACCATGTATCAGGCACATGACCAGACAGGATATTCGTTTAAACTATAAACTCTATATAAGAACAGAAGACATTTCAATATAAAATATGGTAGACATGTTTAATTCAGCTATATAATAATACAGAAAAATTGTCTTCTTCAAAAAAATTATTCATAAAATATTCTAAATTAACATGTGAAAGTAAAAAAATACAATGAATACTGAATGGTGAATACCATCATTTCGAGACTAGCCTCATAGTACATGTCCACTCGTTGAGTATGTAGAAGCGATCATCGGTGTCTCCATCTATGAATGGAGTGTTGGAGTTGAGTCTGGAGCAGTTAAAAACCTTTTGACTTTTACCATGCTTTTACCCAATACATTTACTTACCCTTCAAGCAACATAGAGCTGCTATCGGCTACTATCGAAAGGCCGAAAGTAGGCTTTTATCTTTATATCGTCGCATTCATTTTCCCTTCAATTACAGCTAAAGGTCAGCAATATCCCGGCAATTTATTATTTGTTGGGATATATTCTGTAAGCCTCTATAATTCCAAAGCTTGGCGATACAATAATGTTATAAATAAATATCGACTGGAGCACTTGTTTTATAAAATCCATTACTTCTGGAAATTTATTTTAATACGCGTTTCTGTGGTAAATTATTGTTCTAGATTTCTGCATAGAACGGTCATTTCTAAACCATCAAAGTACCAGGGTGGATTCTTGTGCTGCACCCCTGACCTCCTTACAGTAACAGTATAGTGGCATTATATTTTTTTATTTTTCGACATAGTCTTTCTCTACTCTAATGAACTTGGTCCATCGGTGCTTCTCAATAGCCTCCTGGAAAAATTTTTATCCGACCTCTGCAAATCACCCCTCTACAGCTTGCACCAGTTCATCATTACTGGATTCTTTTTTCTTTTAATTTGGGGATTAGTCTGTAATCACCGGGGAAGAGATCTCTAGCGAATATGGTGGGTGTTTCACTAATTCAAATGCTGGTTGGTATATAGCAGCCATGGCAATACAAGATGTATGGCTGGGAGCACTAATCATTATCCTGATGGAACAGCACAATGTTTTTTAACTTTCCTTGGCGTTTCTCTTTTAAGAAAATCTCGCAATTTAGAAATCATTTGTGCGTAATAGGCCCCCTGTAATGCTCTGTCCCTTGTAACGGTTTTATTTTGTCATTTTAGAAATATATTGGATATATTGGATTTGCGAAACAGTGTCAATGGAAGCATTTTATTTATAAAGGAGTTCAGTTATCATACCAAAAAAGGTTATATTTATTTTGATCTTCTTTTTTTTAATATTTCAACCATGCTCTAATTACCCTGTCACAATTCTTCTTTTCTGGCTCCCCTTCACAAAAATTGGTAGACTTTCGTTCCTTTCAGCAACACCAAAAATCTGCTTCCCAGTACCTACAATATTTTTAAAATTCAAAATCATTAGATTTTGGTGAGAAATTTAGAGAGAGGAAAAACTGATTCTTTTATCTTTGGACATTTTAATGTGAATTGTCACATTGTCGTTATTTGCGGATATTTCCATAAATCTTTAAATTTTTAAATATATTTTACTTCGGTTTGTTATACAAACGAAGAATCTCTTTATGAGTATATTTGACGTTTTATTAATAATATTGTTGTTTTTTTTTTGAGGATATGATCTGCTAAAGTCAGTTAACTAACTGTTAAAAAGATTAATGAAGCCCCACCAATTAGAAATAAGTCAGGGACGGAGCATAGGGATTTACCCTCGTAATTTCAGTATAAAATTCACTATTCTGGTAAAAACTTACCTACGGTAAATTTAATACTGTTATATGCCAAAAAGTTAATTTTTAATAGGCAAGCTTTAAAAAAGAAAATCTAAGCGTCCGAATTTATTCGTTTGTCAAATAAAATTTAACTATTTTAAATGATATGTGTGATACCAATGCCTGCCATCTGCATCATTGACGTGAATTGAATTTTATAATAAATCCGAGCCCATACGTGAGTTAACACTTATTTTAATTTTCTGACCAGCAATAATGTTGTTTTTCTTTTCTAAATTAGTTGCACACAAAAATGTCTACAATCTATTATTGAACATAAAGTAAGTATAGTAATAATTCTAAAAATCAAATGTTTTCCTAGTTGATAATGAGATTATTTTCAACATTAATATGCTTAGAGTATTTTCAAATTTTTATTAAATGCTGTCAGAGAAGATAAGATCACTGAGCATCACCGTGATGCTCATACATATTGTAGGTACTTCATAACAGAACAATTGGACCATCATTTTTTAACGAGTCCATCCCTGCGCGTTTCCTTTTTTTATCGAATCCGTCTGTCCCTATTTTCGAGCCAGTAACAAGCAATTTGCAATCCTCATTAAAGATCTTCCGTCCTCGTTCAACCAATGCCGAAAACTCGCTCTGTCGCTATTGGTCTTTTCGGCAAAAAATCCATCCAATAAATTGGAATTCGCAGAATTCAAAAATCGAAGCTATAGCAAATAATGAAGCGAATAGCGTATGCAGTGGGGTAGATTTCGTTAAAATTTTGCATTTAATTTAATTTATACATTAGAAATGTTATCGAAACATCGTTTTAATGTGAATGTTAGAATGAATATTAGTAGCTAATTCAAAGGTTTTTAAAAGGTTTCATTTCTTTCAAATATTTCCTATTAACAAGCGTTGATACAATATAAAATTCTGTGTGTCCCAGGTTATCTATTATAGGCAATTTTTTCAATGGGGCATGTTCAAAAATTTTGAATTTTTTTTATGAATAATATATAGTTTAAACTAAAGCTACATTAAAAAAAATATCTATTTGCCCGAATTATAAATTTTTTAAAATTTATGACGTCACCGGGAATAGACCAATAAGAACTAGCCACACAACGTTGCCAGTTAGACGGTGTACGAAAAGTAATACACATGGAGGAAGGATTATTAAGAGTTGCCGTTTCTTTGTAGAAATTTGGCAACATGTTTGCTTGCAACGACCTGTGGGGTGGAGGAGTAGAACTAATCTTACTCTGTCGGTAATGTACTTACCAGCAGTATTACCATCAACTCTTACTCTGTCGGTAATGCAGTTACCCGTAATTTTATATTTAATTTGAAAATTGGCGGGTTTTTTTAGAGGAGAATTTACTTTTACAATTATTTTCTAACTAATACGAAATATAGCGGAAAACGAAACTCTTTTACATATTCTTTTTGAATGTCCGATTTACAATGTTATGAAGCCTAAAATTCAATCACTTGAAAATATAAATGCTCTTATTGCAACACTAGAAAATTTGACCATCAATGATGCTAAGTATATTTACTCATATATTTGTAACATATTAAAATTGAGATCATTTATTTTGAACGAATAATGTATTCTAGTATTCTATGATTATTTAATATATTTTTTTTTTTTTTACTTTACTTTTAGCTCAATTTGAATTATGTTTATGTTACTGTGACTACACTCAAACTCTTGCTGTAACTTTGTATAAGTTGATAAGCAATAAAAATTATTATTATTATTATTATTATTATTATAGCCATACAAAATTTTGATAGTAATTTTTTTAATTTTTTAGTGAAATAAAAAACATGTACGTGTAGCTAAAATATGTTCCTCTGGAGCCATTTTTTCAAAATTTAATCAAATTTTGATGGCAACAAATCGCAAAATTTTGTTTTTATAAAGATTACAAAAATTGAGAAAATAATTAAATCAAATTTCGGAATAGTGGCTCCAGAAAAACAGACATTTCACTTTTACCTGAAGGTATATATTTTTTATTCACTAAAAAGTAAAATTAAACTATAGAAATATTTTTCTACACCCGTATTATAATAATGCACTTATATGCCCATAATCCGTTTCATAATGATACCCATTATGATACAGATTTTTCATTATGATACAGATTTTTAATCAATAGAAACCTACAATTTTTCAATCAAGCATGATGTTTGACGTTTGTCCTAAATTCCTATGTAATTGTTTTAGTTGTCAAAACGTATTAAATTTTCGTAGATAGCTAAACTTCGATAATTATAATATTAAAATGTCTGATATCAGCGATATAGAACACTCCTCCACACATATAGGAGAAAGCAGAAAATGCAGTACAAAATATTTTGCCCCAAAAATCTGTGGTAATACCAGTACCCAAGGTAATACCATTAATTACAATTTTGTAGAATTTTTTATAGAAATACGAGTAATTACTGTTATTGTGTTCAATACCAATATAAATAGAATATTTAT
This sequence comes from Psylliodes chrysocephalus, assembly GCA_927349885.1. NCBI lineage: Eukaryota > Metazoa > Arthropoda > Insecta > Coleoptera > Chrysomelidae > Psylliodes > Psylliodes chrysocephalus. The sequence goes on from OV651813.1 coordinate 69,203,176, forward strand.
AGGTCTTGATTATTTATCGGGTGTAGAAAAAATAGCGTATGCAACTCTCATGTAATGGTTATTACATGATCGTTGCATAATATACTATTGTGGCTCTATTTCGTATTGTTTAAAAAAAGATAATTGCTTAAGTAAATTTTCCTCTTAATTATAATTAAAATTTTCCTTTTTTATTAGCTGTTTGTAACAATTATGAAATGCCCAATAAAAATGTAAAATTCTATGACAAATAATTATGAGGGATAAAATAAATATCATACAAAGTTTTATATAATTATATTTACTAAAAATTTCCAAGAAAAATAAATAAAAAATATATCAAAGAGATGGCAATACAAACAAATATTTTTCATGCACTTCACCCCCATACAAGCAAGCTTATGCGAAGCAAGAATGTCTATTATTATTATTATTTACTATGGCGCTCCCGGACGTTTTATAAATGATTCTTTAAGAAAGTTACTCTAATATCACAAACATTACATTACTATTTCGGTACGTTAAACATCTTTGGCTAACAAAAATCAGAAATTGCATAACAAATAATTAATTTACTTGATATGAAAACTAATGCCTAAGTAAATAAATTTTTAAAATAAACAAAAAACAAAACAACAAATTCTTCTTGAATCTTAGGAAATCAGACAAAAGCAACCATCCATATAAACTGAAACAGAAAAAAATTAAATGCAGTAACTTCAAATCATTTTGTTTGTCTTTTAGACATTGCAGCAGCCCTCATACTATCATTATAATACTTTCTTATTATTAATAGTAGACAAGTTTCAACTAAATGAGAAAAGACGTCTGTTTTATGTTCTTTATATGTAAACCAGAGATGTCTTGTGGCCTAGTCTGTGAGGAAGCTGGCTCATCCTATATACTTTATAGAAATATATATTTCTATTAGGTAATATTTCTGCTTTGTGAATTCTTATAGACATATATTTTTATTAAGTATATAGGGTGTGCCTTTTAAAAGTAGTCTCCTCATAGACTAGGCCACGAGTCGCCTCTGATCTAAACCATTTAAAATCAACATGGTCTGGCAAAAAAGTTTAATTTTTTGAATGTTGTCAATATGACCCAAAAGTTGTGAAACTATTTCAAGAATTTTTGAAAGAAATTCAATAACATTTCTTTGTACATAAATAAAACGTCTTTTATCATAATTTTCTTTAAAATAAGTAAAAGTATCTATGGTCTTCTAACATGTCTGTAAATTAACTTTACACTCTTTGCAGTCAAAACTATTAAGTTTCTTAATAAACCCTGCAACATAACTAGTGGCCTGACTCAAATTCTGCTTCATTTTTTAATTTTGTATATATTATTAAAATGAACTTTATCCTCACAGGACTCTGTTTGGAGGTGTGATCCCAATATTACTAAGTACTACTATCTTTGGTGTATCTGGTTTTGAGGACGCTAAATCAAGGTAAAGCAAATCTTTTAGCAGTCTTGAACGATTTGTGTTTGTAAACAATTTTGTATCAAAATATGATTTTCTCATAATGTATAATGATTGGGGTTGTAAGTGGAATGTTTAAAATACGACACCATTCCGTTCTTTGATCAATATCAGAAGGAAATTTAAAAATGTTTGTTCTTAAAATTTACGTTTGGAATGGGCCTTATAAAATGTACTATAACCATTAGAAATTATGCGTTTATAATGAATTCTGCCTGGTAAAGACATGTTAAAGCATCAAAATACCATTACTTGATTTTAAATAATCCTAAATAACTTATATCTAAAAAAATAAAAGTAGTTCCACTCACATGTTTTCGTCGACAACCAAATCATGACATAACCACACATTTGTTTGATTTTGATGTTATTTGTTGACAGAGCGCGCGGGGCCCGCTATAGCGGGCAGCCAGCAGTCATGCAGCGGACAGAAAGCCATCTTCACATAGTACAAATAACTAAGTGAAGGTATGTTTTTTTTAGTTTGTTGTAATATATGAATTAAAATTTTTGAAACAACACTTTTTGTGTGTTACTGAACGAGATGTTATTAAATTAATCAATGTGCTTTACATTTTAATACAATTTTGCTATTGTAAAACGGACTTCAGAGCACCCAAGCGCGGAGGAGTATGCGCAGAAACGTGTTTACGTATTGTGCATATGATATAAACCCCCGTGGTAATACACGTTCGTTTGTGTGCACCGTCTTACTTTTCGACAAAAATATCGTTATACAAATATCTTTTAAATATAAAATTATCAAATGTTTTTAAAAGTATTATTTATGTTTAAACTTTCACCATATTTATAGTTTCATTGTTTTAAAAAAACGACAACTAATAAACAAGAAAATGGAAATGCGTCAGCACTCTTTATTAAAATTAAAATGTTTTATTGTAATTTCACCTATCTACCATTGTAGTAACGATGTTTTTTTAAATGATGGATAAACCTTTACATATAAGAAGTGGGTAGTACCACACAAATGTCTCCACAGTTCTTGTTATTCACCACACAAGAGCCAGCTCACTGATTCTACAAAAAAGAGAAAAACAGAAACCATAACAAAAATGTCTTCTAAAAAGTTGATTGGAAAATAACCTTCTACTAGAGGCGTTTTTTATCTCTATTTAATAAAAATACACTTGATCGTCAAGATGCAGCAGCAATTTCTGCCATTGCCCCCTTCGGGAAATTTAAAATGAGTCTACTATAAGTTCTAAGGTGTATATCCTAAAACCCCTTCTGCAAAAACCTCCCTCGGAAAAGTTTTAAAGATAGTGAAGTTTTGCCTGAATCAGAAGAAACATCTTTAATATCTGATTCAGAGGGACTTAATAATAATGAGCAGGATCTTCAAAACCAATGAACTCTCAAAATAATTGAAAGGAAATCGAAGGTATATTTAGGATTACCCAACAGTGTTTTTAAAATCCTCAATGATATTTCTGAGAAGGAAAGTGTAGCTTACATAAACCTTTTACATTTCTATGTGCATTAGTGGTATTTTTAACTTAAAATAACTCATTTTGTAAGACTAAATAAATAATAATTTAATGAATTGTTTTTTTTTTATTAATTTATCACATTTCAGAGATATATAAACAAAAATGTAAAATCTGTGAACGTTTTATTTATCAACCTATTATTAAAAACCTAGAAATTAAAAATTTAAAAAACCGACTTCAAAAACGTGCAGATGCCGTCACCACATCTTAACCAATTTTATATGGGACCACCCCTGAGGTATCCACTTACTAACAAAAAAATAACCATATAAATCGGACAAGGTGGTAAAGCATTATCGCTAAACATACATAAAAAATGAAGAGTTTGAGGATTTTCTCACTGACCCAATTATTATATTTTGACCAAATTTATATGGGACCACCCCTGAAGTACCCCCATTCTAACAAAAAAAACAGCTTTAAAAAAATAAAGTGCAAAATTTAATTTGAACTTTTTTTGATTTTTTTGAAGTCTCGGTTATTTTTTTATTCCTTATTCAAAATAAATTTGCTTTCACAAATTTTTAATATTCAATTGATGGGCTTAAAAATGTTTAAATACAATACTTTTTCTGTCAACAATACTACTATGAAATAAATTCCGCCTTTATGGTGCTATTTACTTAATACGACGATAAAACTTTGTCATCTCTATTCTTTTCCATCTCCCTGGTATTTCCGGATATTAAGGAACTAAAAATAATCTGAAAACCGATACCAACCTAAACAAGTTCCCAACAGCTAAAACGAAAAAGTAAGTACAATTTTGTGATATGACCAAACCAAACATTTTTGATGAAACTAGGAGTTCCCGAAATAGAAGAGTCGAATGGTTCATTAAAAATGCATTGAAAATGCTGCATTTAAATCATCCCTTCTTCCTAAAGTGCTACGCCATTGTGAAATGAACCGTATAAAAGAGTAAATAATGTTTTGCTCACAGCACGTTGTGACAGCAATGGATTTTATATAGAATTTAACATCAATAGAAATGCTATTTATGATGCGTATGATATATATTTGTTTTATTATGCCACAACTGGCAGAATGATTGCCTTTAAATGAAAACGTTTCACTCATGTGTCTGGACGCAATACAAGAGAATTTTTAATATTTGTTATTAATAATTATTGGCTTAAATAAAGATCTGATGTGAAAAATGAAATAATTAGATTTTTTCTTACCGTTGAAGCCTGTTAGTTTTTGTTTGTTTGAGCACCAGTGCATTTTTTATTAGAATCCACAAACCAAGGAAAACAATTCATTTAAGAAAATTAGAAATGTAAGAAATATTTTTGAATAAAATAAAACAGCATAATTACTTTCTATCATTAATATAGTCAAGAGAACATTTTGTTATTAAGGTAAAAATCGTAATTACCAAAAATTATTTGGACATATACTTATTCCAAACTTATATTTATAAAGAAAGTTTATAACTAGTAGCTGTTTGTCATTGATACAGACACACAGACAGACTTCATCGCGAAAGTGGTTAAAACGGATTTATGGAACCCATAAACATAATTTCCATAGTTTCCTTTTTAGACGTATTAAAGTAAAAAGAGCCAAATACTTTTCACGCCATCTTTATTCGATTACGCCCCTACACCTTTTGGGGTAGCTATCCATAGTTTAAGTAAGCCTGTTATAGCGTACCTACAACATCTAGATCTAGACACATAGTATGCAGTAACCATTTGGAAACCGAAATACGTTATAATAAATTTACTATCTATATTACAGTAAAGCAAGCATATCGTTGCCATGTGTTGGTATATATCTCACAGAATCAGCAAAGTAAAAAAAGCATACATACCTTTTACCTAATTTTGTGCTCAAAATCATCCAGCAATCTTTCCCAATTATTATTTTACACTCGGATGCTCGTAGTTATCGTTCTATGAGACTCGGACTTAATTTTTTATGTCGGATGTAATTTGTTTCCTTTTATTTTGTAATTCGTGACATGACATATGTTTCGAATAAGACTTGGATTCTAGCTTATCTGGTGTTAATTATTATGGGTTAAACAGTGGCAGGACACAGAGATCATTACAGATTTTTAAATTTAACTAAAAATAAAACACAATTCATATCCGGGTATCCCAAAATGAATTTGTTTCTTCAATGCGTGATTTAAAACAATTTTGCTTCATAAAAATAAATTTTTCTATAGTGTCCGTTTTTCCATTAATTCATTATTATATTCTTTACACGGTATCTGTGAAATTTTTTATAGGTTCACCATCCAGAATTTTAATATTTGTCCACATTTAAATATTTTTGTACTAATATCCTTCTAATCAAATTTTTAAAAATGTCCGTCCGTCCGATGCCACGTTTTTTTTGTCCGCACAATTAGTCAAGAACGAAAAATGATATTATTTGGGAAATTTTAGACAAAAACAAGCCCTAAAGGGGGACGAAAACTATTGATTTTGAAAAATTTTTAATAAAAATGGGGGTTAAGGGTGGCTGAAATATTAAAAAACAAATCCTAACTTAAAAACGAAAAATGATATTAACTTGAAATGTTTAGCAAAAAGCAAGCTCTATAAGGGGACGAAGCCTATTGATTTAAAAAAATCTGATTAAAAATGGGGGTTAAGGAGGTTGAAATAAAAAAAAAAAATGATAAATCAAAAACGAAAAGAGAATTCAATATAAAATGTTTAGTATAACTTAAACTCTATGAGAAGAGGAAGCCTATTGATTCTGAATAGAAATCTTAATAAAAATGGGAGGTTAAGGAGAATTGAAATATTAAAAATAAAAATCCTAGCTCAAAAACAAAAAACGATATCAAATTGAAATCTTCAGGAAACATCAAGCTTTCTAAGGGGATGATTCCTAGTGATTTTGAAAAAAGTCTGATTGAAAATTGGGGTTAAGGGGATCTGTTAAACTATGAAGAGTATATTATGGAATGCTATTATATTATCTCTATTCTACTTTATTATTAAGACATAAGTACGAAACCGTCCAAGAATAACATTCTTCTTATGGTAAGCAATATCAAAGCTGAAGTATTAAAAATAATTTTCTAACTCTGTTGTTTTTCTTTGCATGTAATACAATGCCTGTTGTTTTTTTTTTCTTTTTTTCCAGTAGAGGGGAAACCGCTTGGCACCAAACACTGGGTCAATGTGTTTGGTAGTGTCGGACGCAACTCCGACAAAAACCCTTCCGCTGCCTTTCCGTGGTCTACCAGGGACTGCCTTTCGGCATTGCTTCCAGTAGAATGGGCGCTGTGTCTGTTGTTATGTCTATCTCCTCTTCCTCTATCTGACATCGGCTTCTTTCTTGCTTAGTACTACCGTTACGAAGTGGCTTGTATCATTCCAGATATTTTGGTTTACTAACATTTTGTTTACTATATTTTATATTCCCAATCTTGATTTCTGGCATCGTCCTTTCATTGCTCCATCTCTTTGGCATTCAAAGATTGTGTGCTCTACTGTGTCTATTTTCCTTCAGTAATGACATTCATTGCTCTCTGTGAAGTGGAACCTATATCGGTATGCTTGAAAACACCCGTGTCCCGAGATTAGCTGTGTAAGGTAGTATGAGACCTCGCCATGATTTCTTGTACTCCATGGTTCAATATTGGGAATTAGCCTTTTCGTCCAATTACTTGTATAAGTTTCTCGTTGCCATTCTTGTTGCCATTTCTGAATTGTGTTGTCAGTAGCCACTCTTTTATCCATACCATTTCGCATAGCACAACTGTCTTCCACTAATAGATGGATAGGGGGTGTTCTGGCGATGACCAATAATGCATCCGTTGAGGTTATTCGGTATGCGCAGACCGTTCTGATTGCTACTTTTCTTTGAACCTTTAGAAGAGTGTTCCAATATATTTGTTTTTCCATGGCTCGTTTTCATTTCGTTGCCCCATAAAGTATTATGGACATAGCTACGCTGCACAAAATTCTACGGTTTCCTTCTCGTGGTCCTCCAGTGTTGGGTAGAATTCTGCTAATATTTGCTACGGCCCCTTCCGCTTTTTTAGAAACATTTTTGACATATTGTCCCATTCTCATGTTATGGTCAAAGTATACTCCAAGATATTGTTAGGCTGGTTTTTGGTAACAACATTTTACTTCCTTTTGGCACGTTACTGTTACGTCTTGCACCCTAACATTGATTTCCTTGACGGTGCGTCCTCCTGCTAAGATAACTATCTCAGTTTTTGTGGGGCTAGGGCTAGTATTTTTGATGTTAACCATTGTGTGATATTTTCTAGGATCTCATTTGCCGTTGTTTGCAGTTTTTCGCGTCTTTCCCCGTCACTACTATGCTTAGATCATCTGCGTAGCCTACTAGCTTCACCTTGCGTGGTTTCGGGAGTGTTAGGATGCCATCATAGTATACATTCCATAACATTGGTCTTATAACAGAGCCTTGTGGTACTTCGCACGGCATCCTCATTTTTTCTTCTGTCCCTATGAGTAGTACCACCTGTCTTCTAGATAGCTGGCCACTAGGTTATACGTTTGTAGGGTTACACCTCAGTTCCTCTAGAATTCCATCTCACGGGGAAGAATTAGAGGCATTTCTTACATCTATTGTAATGAGGGCACACCTTTTTCTGCCTGCTCTTTCATTTGCCTCGTCTGCCATTTGCTGAACTTTTTCCATAGCGTCTATGGTTGATCTGCCCTCTCGGAAACTATATTGTTCACTAGACAAGTCACCATTTCTTTCTATTTCCCTCTTTAGCCTTCCTAGGAGAAGATGCTCCATCAATTTTGCAAATAAATTGAGGAGACAGTACTTGGCCTCTGCAGTCCACTACGTTAGGTAGGATTTGGAATTGAAGTCACCTCCAACAACTATTTGTTTGGTCTTCCTTTTCATGTCTTCACGTAGTGCCTCTAGAAAGTTTGTATATATCCCTAGGTTGACATTTGGTGAGATGTAGCATCCGTAAATTATAACTTCCTCTATTTCTACCCATGTGAATCCATCTCCAGTTTTTTTATCCGCTATTTTTAGTTGAGGATCTCTTATGATTATTATAACGTCTACTTTATTGTCTACATGTAGTTTTCCCTGGGTAGCTTTTTTCTTGTTTGGTTCCGCGACTATGATAACATTGGCTTTTTTATCTTCGGCTGTTTTGTATAGTAGGTCCATCGCCTCCCTTTTTCTATCTATGTTTGTTTGTAAGACTTGCATAATTGGCTTGGTATCCGGTCCCCTTTCTCCTTCCTCTTTTCTTGTAACAGCCTTCTGTACTCTGGGCATTTCATCGTTTCTGTTTTATGTTATTCTGTGTTGCACAAGAAACATTTTTGTTCGTTTTTGCATTCTCTTCTATGACGTCCCTTTCCCCCGCAGTTGTGGCAGAATTCTTTACTGTCTTTCTTGTCGTACTTATTTGAAATATGTCCTATTCTATGGGACTTAAAGCACTTTGGAAGAGCTTCCATTTTTTAACTCTCCAACTATTCCATCCACTCCCTATCTTTTTTTCATAGCCAATAAGATGGCCGCATCTTCCTCCCGTGTTACGAAATCATACTTTACCACTCTGTCATTCGCCTTGTCTGACAGTTTCACTTGCATGTCAACTTCTTTATTGTCCTTGTTTATTTCTGTGTCTATGACTTGCTTGATGTTATCTTCCCGCGTTGTTTCGTCTATGTCTAGGATCTATACGGTTCGCCTTTTCTGCCGTGTGCCTACCTCTGCTAGAGTCTCCATTTTGTTTTTGAAAAGTTCTTTGAAATGCTGTCTTGTTTTCTCCTCGTTTCCCTTTATCATAACTTGAACTTCGCCTTTGCTTGTTCTTTTTATTTTTTCTACGATGACCCCTTTGGTGTCAACTTCTTTTTTCATGCTTTTAATGATGTCTACGTACGTTTTCCCTTCCGTGCGTTTTAGGATTATGGTCTCTTATATTCTATGTCTGCTTATACGAATTTTCGTGTGGGAATCCATTTTTCGGCATGTATATTCAAGCAGCTTTCTTATTCTGATATCGTTTACATTACCATTTGTCGAACAAGTGGGCATGTTTCTTCCTTGGGTGTTGGCGGAGGTCATAACCGCCCATAGGTTATTTATTATTGCCATTTTATCTTTCGGCGTTTCTCCACCGTTTTCCGTTATGAAGTTCTCGTCATCTTTTAAGGTCTTGTCATTTCTCATTATGGTGGAAGCGGTTTTGCTGTATACCAAGTTGTCTTTTTGCAACTCGCCACTTTCTATTAACCGTCTTAGATTCGGATTTATCTCCAGGCATTTTTTTACAACTCCATTTTCTATGATTTGTTCCTCTTTCAGTATAATAAATTGGTCCTCTTCTTCTTTATGGTCCTGCGTTGTTTCGCATCTTTTATAGTTTTCCTCAGGACATCTACTTTCAATCAACTTTTCCAGCGTTTCCCCAGTTTGATGTTTTTCAAGTTCAGATTCTATTTCAGCAATAAGTTTCTCTTTATCCTGTTGTGGTATTAGTTAAAGAAGCAGTAGTTTTCGGTAGAGAAACAGTCGCTTGCCATTTCTGTAACATATTTTTTCTCATTTTCCTCTTTATTTTTGCCAATACCAATAAATTGTCAGAATCTGAAAATATACGTATCTAAATTTAAAAAATTCATGCTATAGTTTAATTACGTTTAATTTTATTTCCTAATAAATTTAAAACTATAAAAGATAAAGACTAAGATTTGCTAGACATTTTTAAAATAAATCGGAGCAGTTGCTGACGACAATATAAATAGTAACTTTGAGAATATTAAAAATATATGTTTAAACAATAAAAAAATATTTAGAAAATATTTAAATAAACCAACCAACATTAAATTAAATAATAAACACTTCTGCTCAGTGGCGGCTCGTGGGCACTAGCGGCAGTGGGGCACACACTGGAAAGGAAATCCGGGATTCGTTTTTCCCTTAGGAAAACAAGTTCTCTGCTTAATGAAAATTAAATATGTTCCCAAAAAATCAGTTGGAGCAATAACGATTTCTGAATGTGACTACAGGGAGCTAAATGTGACCACTCAAAATGCATTTAACTATGTATGTGGCTATTTAATCAAAAAATCATTACATATTTACTCTTGCGAAATTTGCGTAAATTTCTCAGAAGAATGCAATTTACTTAACAATTCTAACTTGTTAACGCATTTTAAAGCATACGATTCTGAAGAAAAGGTGTTTGGCAATTTAAAATCTCCCAGCGAAAAATTTCTCTTTTATATATTCAAATTAGAAAAAATATTTATATCTCTATTTGATAGTTTGTCAACTAAGCCTGGAATTTCCAACGCATACCTTTTTGAGATGAGCAAAATAGAATTTGGTCATCCTTGCCAACAATTTGCGAAAATGTACACCATTAAATTTTATAAGACTCAGAATTTTTTATACTCTTAAATATGCAAACAGAAATTTAAAATCCTCGAAAAATTTAGACAAAACCAAAAGAAAAATTAAAATTTTGTCCTATTTATAGATATTATTGATTTTTTTTTCATCATATTTTAAACCTCGTCTAGAAACAAATTCAGCTGGAAACAAGGAATAAAATACATTTATCGCCAGTGAATCTTAGAGTTGTAAAGGTTTAAAATGGATTATAATGTAAATAATGGTTTCTATATCTTTAAAATTTTCAGAACCTATTTCCAATGTATCAGGTATATTATCATTATTATACTTAAGATTTGAGGAAAAATTAACATCTTTTGATATAGGGGTGAATATCACGTCTATATACAACAATTTTTTGTTCTTCCTGTAATAAAATTCTGAAAGCCAATATTCGTAGCCAACAAATATACCCTTTTAAGGTAGTTCACTCGTAAAACGGCTTTTCTTAAAAATTCAATAAAATTGAAATATAAGGCTAATGAAAGTGTCTTTTATGTAAATAAAAAAAATTAAATTTTTTGACCGTCTGTGAAACGAGATATTAACAATCAAAATGTGCATAATTATCACTCTTGAAGCCTCTCATGTACACAAGTAATGCCGTCTTAGTAAAAAGATATCGATTTTTGAAATAATAATATTTTTAAAGCAATCGACGCGTAGTTGCGTAAAATTATTACAACTTGGCAACATTGTGTACGCTGCAATCAACGCGTTGTACCAAACTAACACTGGAATCAGCGGTTCTGTTTGAACCAAAACAAACCCTTAAAATTAATATGAGGAAGTCACAAATTTCTATAGCAAACCATTCATGTATTTATGAGGTTGCCGGATGGATTTTATTAAAATCCATATATATATATAAGCTTGCATGTGTTTTGTACAGTCTCTTACAAAAATAAAATTGATTAGCATTGAGAATCTCGAACTATTGGTATTCACCATTAAGCGATATTTTTATGTACGACTGTCGCGAGTGAACTACCTTAACTCTTTGGATCCCACCTTTTACGTTTTATTATTGGAATATGAATGTATGCTCCATTTCCATTGGCAGATGTCAGGTTGTTTTCCAAACCACAACTCATATGGAGTTTGGTTTTTTACAGAACTCGTTCCAGTTCGGTTTAATACATAAACTGCTGTATTAAGAGCCTCTGTCCAGAAATTTTTGTTTAAGTTACTTGCCCGTAGCATTGTTCTTGCCGCTTCTACAATGGTCCGCATTTCTCTTTCTATTTTCCCATTCTGTTCGGGGCGATACGGTGCAGACTTTTGATGGCGAATTCCAATATGCTCTAGATGTTGTCTTACTACATTGTTATTTGTTTCGTTGTCACTTCTTATTGTATTTATTTTACAACCATTTTTAATTTATATGGGACTACTGACTTGTGTGTAATAAAGTACACAGTTCTATAATGTGAATAATCATTATTTATTCATAAAAAATATCTGTAACTACCTAAACTTGTACATTCCATAGGCCCACATACGTCTAAGTGTACAAGCGAATAAGGTTGAGTTGTTTTAGATAAACTATTTCCAAACGAAAATCTGTGTATTTTCCCTTCAATGCACATTTTACAGAAACTGTCATTCGGATCAATATATTCTACACAATACTCTTGTAATGTTTCTAACGTGCTTAAAATGTTGGTGGGAAAATCTTTTATGCAAAACATTTAAAGAATATATTGAGCTGCATCCTTGCAAATTCGATTTTGGCATAATTCCATAATAATTAAAGGCTCTTCCGCAATACAAACAACATTTGACTCTGATAAACTGGCTAAAGAATAATTTGCATAGTCGATTTTTAGTTTCATAATGAAAACTTTGTCGTGTAGTTCTGCTATTGCGAAAACCTTGCCATTTGGTTCAATATGACATTCTTCTGAATTTCCACTTAACTTATAGTCTTTATCTAAAGCGCTTGCAACAGAAAATAGATTTAACTGAAGTTTTGGAACCAATAAAACATTTTTTAACACAGTTGGAACATTTTTTGAGTTAATTTCCATTAATACATTGATATTTCCAATTCCCACAGCTTTCAATAAAGTGCCATCGCCAATTTTAACTGATTTGTTTATGGGATCAATTTCTTCAAACCAGTCTTTCTGCCAACTCATGTGTTTACTTGCACCACTATCTAGGTACCAACATTCTTTATCAAGAAAATTATTGTTGTATAATGCCGCACTAATGAATGCATTTATATAGCTATTTCTTTCAGGATTTTTCTTTTTTCTTTGAAATTCTTGTTCTGTAATTTCTAATAAAATGACCCGGTTTTTTACAGTAATGACAAGTAATTTCACTATAATTGGGTTCATCTGCTTTATTTTTAAAACACTGACTTGCAGAATAACCAAATTTCCCTCAACCTTTACATGATTTGGCTTCTAAGGCATAATTCTCTTCATGTATGTCATATCCTTCTTGCTGCATTCTTTCCTCTTCAATTAAGAGTCTGGAGGTTAAAGTATTTTATTGTTGATCTTTAATAGGAACTGATTCCCAAGCAGAAATAAAATGTTTACATGAAGAAGGTAAAGCCATTAATATCTTTGTTATAAGCTTTTGATTCGAAATATTTTCTCCAGCTTGTTTTAACTGATTAACCGCTGTCTCAAGTTTTGATATATACGAAGATATACCTTCACCTTCATGTTAACAATTGAAGAACTTATTTGTAAAACATGGACACTAACATCTGTTTTCTGTTTGTAGACACATAACAGCTTATTCCACATTTCATTAGCTGATTCACAAGTGAGCAAGTGATTCATGGGACCTTCTTCTATTATTCTAGTAACTACCCAAGTAATATTTTTAGATTTATCAAAGTATACAAGGTAACCATAAAACCCTTTTTAAGGATACTAATAAAACTTTTGAATCCGCGAGATAGCCTTATGGCTGCTATAAATCTGCTTTAAGAGTAAAAGGGAGAATTCTATAACGGTTCTTAGGAGTATTTTTAAAAGAATATCTTAAGACTAATTAGACTAAGTCCGTAAGAGTATATTAAGAATTTTATTAAACCATTTTTAAATCTTTTTAAGATAATGATAATAAGTGGGATAGGCATAAAAACTTTACAAAACTAATCAGTTTTAAGAGAATTAAATTTTAAACTGTTTTAGCTTTATTCTGTTTTATCATACTCTCTGACAGAATGATTTTGTAAACATGTTGGGAAGACTGCCATATTAGAAATTAATTATTATATAGTGTATGTTTAATTTGTTTAGTTACACTTGTTATTTCTTTAATTTTCAAACACACACCAAAGTACTGTTAAAAGTGGGCAAGGTGGGTCGTAATAAATGATGGGCCTTACAATATATGAAATATACGTGAAAAAGGATTATTATACGAATTCTAATCTATTTACTGAAAGTTATTTAATATAAAATAACATTGTAAATATCGTATTGTAACTATAAAATGATTACATTTGTCTTCGATATGTTTTTTATATAAAATATCACATTTTGTATTTTTCAAATTATTTCATGGAAGTGACTATTTAACCGCCAATATAAATCCTATTGTAGATTTGTTTTGGACAGATACTTATCATCCTCAGCAAACCATTTTTAATTGCGCATACTACCTACTGGACTATCAGAAAAAAACTTTGTGTTTAATCATAAATTACTTTAGGCGAGGCAAGGGTTATATAACATTACAAAATAGTATATTTCAATATAAATTACATTTATATACCCTAAAAGGCACCAGCTGTAGATATGTTTGACAAATTTGACATTATGTGGTTAAACGCAGTAAACTCAATCATATATAATAATTTTACTGTCATTGGCACAATGTTGTCATTGGACACACTATCAGTGTCTTTGGTACATAAAATACGTCATTACTAAAAATCGAAAGATTTTAGAATTATTTGAACTTTGACCATAATTTATTTGAATATTCTTTAGGTACAGGTCTGGTAGACAGGTACTATTTTACATGATATGTAGTTAAACAGCCACTGCCATATTTAAAATGGAGCATTTTCTCATTGTGTTTCATCTTTACCTAAAAACGAACATTAGCTTATAAAACTAGTAAAGCAAACAAAAATACTTTTAGGACTTTCCAGTTTTAAAAAAAATCCTGATACACTTTTTAAAGCGTTTCATAAAACAATAGTAAAAACGAAAACCTCAATAAAACATTCATAAGTTCAATTAGACCGGAATAACCTAACCTCACTCTTGAGCTTCTTATTTACTCTACGAAAACAAGTCATTCAAAATATAAAAATTAGTAATAATAGATTAATCATTTTTCTCTTTCACTGATCATTTCCAGAATATTAGGAGCCTAGGAATGTTTTGTTAAACAATTGAACACAATGAACTTATTAAACACTGAGGAAAAGGAGAAATATATACATTTTTTTTTTCATTCTCTATGGAAATTACCACTTTTCTTTATTTTGAACAATTTATCTTTCAACGTCAACATAATGTGATTGGGTTGAAAACTAGGTTATGCTCTAAAACAAACTTTAATTCTTATTAAAACTATGTAGTATTAAAAGAGCCCTATGGTTTACTAGATTAAATAAATTATAAGAGTTATGTTGTAAAATTGTAGAAAATGTACCTAAAAGGTTCTGGGATAAATTTAATTTAAAGTATAATCCTAAAACACTTTTTAAAACTAAGTTTTAAAACCTATTCAAGATAACTGCTAAAAAGTATGCCTCTTTAACACCAAACACACCTTAGGAATATCTTAAAACTAAATAGTTTTAAAATTACTTATTAATTAACCCTTACAAGACAGCGATAAAGCATAGTTTACTTTAGGATAAACTAGTTTCCTTAAACAGATTTAAAGGAATCTATAAAACCAAGTAATAAGATCAATTTATCCTGCAGTCCTATTAGCAAAAAAAGTAACTGTAATAAAATAATTGTTAATTTTTATGGTTTTACAAAATCCTAATAAAACATAAATAAAACTTTATTCTCCTAAAAATGTTACTTGGGTATGACTTCCTTAGCTTGGTTATTTTTCTTCTCCCATTCTTTGAATGCCTTATCACAATTATATCCCTCGACTACTTTATTTGGTATTTTTCTACGATATTAATTAATTCTTTTGAGCTAAGAATGATCTCAATCTGAAACTTCCTCCAGTTATCTTTTCCTTTTAACTTTATAAAACTTCCTTGACTTGTCTGATCCATTTTTATATACAAGTATTAATAACTAGTATTATGTATATCGACTGGCAACAATTATTCGACCTATTTCTTCTGCTGGGTCCATAACCTATTGGCAATGGTAAATTATATTGAATAAATAGTAAATTTATGAACTTATAAACATTTTTTATTTGACAACAAACATCAAACAAGACAAAAACATCATAACATAAATTATTTCAACATATACAGGATGTCTTTTTTATCTTCATTGTCCTTCAACAAATGTTATTTACCTAAAGATATATTTACATTTAAGAGATTATTGAAATTTTCTATTAGAGATAATTATTTTTAATCTAGGATTTATTTAAAAGTGTAATAATTAATTTAATGTATTTTAATAATGGTTTTTTAATATTTTACTGGACGTGACAATATAATGAAAAAATTTATGTAGACCAATGTCTTTATTAATTTTAACAATTTCCATTAGTGCGCCTATGTTTGTAGTGGTTATTCGGTTCTCCTAAAATCCAAATGGCTTGGGATGTCTTTAATTATATGTATTGGGTTTCAGTATAATTGCAAACATGTAAATACTCATTAGATGTAATAATAGTTTTAAGTTCCAGTCATAAATGTGTAATTGTGTATGAACTTATATTCATAAAAAAAAAAAGTTTTTGTATAGAACTGCAGTATCGAAGTAAGGAAGAATTAATATATAGATATCAGCATAGGTCATTGATCCTGGGATTAACTGTATCTATGCAAAAAATTTACAGATTTTATTCAGACGCGTTTTTATTCAGATGCGCTTTAAAGAAACATTTACAATTTTTAGTTCGTAAACTCTTTTATAATTATAATTTATAATTTTTGGGAGTTTGTATTTTTACATCACTTACTTTGTTACAGGAAAGAGTAGGTATTTGTTACTATTAATTACCTACTTATGACAATGTTGTTTTTGTTATTATGTTCTGTCGTTTTTGTGCTTCGTAGTTGTATACACCAAAATAATCTCAAAGAAGATATGAGATTGAATATAATGTGATTTATCTTAAATTCGAGGGACGTTAAATTGGTGGTTTCCACCTTATTTGTACTAAGACCCCACAAACAAATTCGTAATCTAAAAGCAACAATTTGATTTTGAACTAAAAACCAGAAGACGATGAAAAATATTGACAAGTTCAATTTTCAGGTAAATGAAGCATTTTAGTTACTCAGGCTGAACCACGTAGAAGTTCTTCATATTGCTATTTAAAAATCATTCCATGTCGCCTTTTCATTATAGTTTGGAACAGTGGCGGCTGGTGAGGGAGGGCGCTGGGGCGCCGCCCTCCCTGCGAAGAACCAGGAGTCATCTGCGAATTATTATTTTCATATACTTAATCAGTAATTTTATTTTACTCCTCCTGAATTTATTAACAATAAAAGAGTCAAACACAAATAAATGCAATGATAAAGTTTGTGAGCTACGGACGAGTCGTACATGTAACAATACGTATTCACTCCGTGCGTGACAGCAGTGCCAATTCATTTAGGTACTAATGGACTTTTTTGATTTTTTAAAAGAATTCGTAATTAAAAGGTATATGTTAGTTTAAATAAAAGTATATGGATTTGTAAAACAAAAAAACATTAATTTATTATTATTATATATTTTTATCGCTTAAATTAAAAAAATTAAGTATAATCAATAAAAATCAATTATAAAATATAGGCAGGCAACATATTTACAGGAAAATGTATGAGAAGTTACCCAGTTGTCCTATTCTGTCAAAATAAAAAAAATCCATTAAATAATAGCGTGAAATTAAAAAGTATGAACGGAAGAATTGTTATTTATATTTTCATTTTTGTTCGAGAGAAAACAGAATGAATGAATAAAACTGGTTTCCTATCAGTAAGTCACAAAATTACATTCCAGCCACATACAATAATCAAATGCAACTCCGGTTGCTTATTGTATTGTTTTTACCTACTCTTTTTTTAAAAAAGTAAAATGTATACGTGTATTTGATATGCCAAAATTTCTAAATGATTTGTGATTAGACATCTGGAAAAAAAAATTGAAATTTTACGTTTAGTTATGTAGTTGTGATTTTTTATTAAGATACCAGATGATTTTGAAAACTGTTGGTTTTTTAAATAATGGATAAACTTCTATATATTAAGAAGTGGGTAGTACCACGCACATGTCTTCAAAGTTCTTGTTATTCACCACACTGATTTTGCCAAAAAAAATCAAAATTGAAAACATAAAAAAATGTCTTCTAGAAAGTTAACTGGTAGAGAAAATAACCTTCTACTAGAGGTGTTTTTTGTCTCTATTTAATAAAAATATACCATATCTTCAAGATACAACAGCAATTTCTTACAATGTCCCCTTCAAAAAAATTAGCCGACTATAAGTTCGAAGGTGTATAACTTATTAACCCTTCTGCAAGAATATCCAGAACTCCTGAAAGTTTTGAAGATAGTAAAGTTTTGCCTGAATCAGAAGAAACATCTTTATCTGATTCAAAAGGACTTAATATCAATGAGCACGATTTTCAAAAACAATGAAAATAATTGAAAATAAACCGAAGATATATTTAGGATTGCCCAACAGTTTTTTTAAAATCCTCAATGATATTTATGAGAAGAAAAGTGTAGCTTACATAAACGTGTGGTATTTTTAACTTACAAGAACTTATTTTGTAAGGCTATATAATAATTTAATAAACTGTTTAATTCTATTCCTGTTTTTTTTTATTAATTTATCACATTTCAGAGATTATAACAGTTGTATATAAACAAAAATGTAAAATATGTGAAAATTTTATTTATTTACCCATTATTAAAAATAAAAGTACCTGAATAAGATAAACTAAGTAAAAAACACTTTATTTACAAATAATAAAAAATATAAACAAGCCGTAACAATAACTTGCAATTATACATTTAAAAAGAGCCTCCTTCCGAAATGCAGTTGCACAAATTAAAATGTCATCTGAAGATTAATTATTAATATTAAAATATTTTATGTTCTGGTGTCATTATTTCGTTTACTGTGTACTTTATTATCTTCCAGAGTATATTTTTATGGTTTCCTATTTTTTTTCAATCATAAATTTTAAGAGTTCATAAGGAATGTGTTTTTGATAATCTAAATTTGTTCAAAAACAACTAAGAGCCAAAGTACATAAAAATTACAAGTATGAGATAATTTTCTAAAATGCATTAACTCGTTTATACAATAACAAATTTGCTATTTCTCAGGTAATACATAATAAAAATACTTTTACTTCTAATTATATAGAAATAGTATTAACAGCACAACTTTAAACGTCACTCTCTCGCTCAAATTAGAGATTGGCCTGTGTTCTATCACGGTACAGATATATCGTCTCAGTTTCTAGTGTTATGTTTGTGGATATCAGTGTACGCTAATATATTGTAACACGAGTGTGGGTTGAAATTATTTATTTAATTAAAATACAAAAATAACTATCCGAACGCGTAAACTATTTACAATTATTACTATGTACAATTGAAACGTTGATCCGCCACGCGCTGACCGGCTTTCTATCTGCCACTCCAAATTGACCGTGTCATATCATCCACAATCCATGGTAACGGCTTCCATGACCGTTCTCGATCATTCCTCACACTTTCTCCAAGTTTCTGTCAGCCTGCCCGATTGTAGGTTGGGTTTCCTGTCACCTTGACGGTTCGTTGTCTCGTACTGTTGTGGCAAACCCTGGCACTGTCTCGTCCGTAGAGCCAAACCATTACACTGCCCCCTCCTCAGATGCATTCCTCCTGGAATGCTGTTGATGTCTTCAAGGTTCTCTCCGTCCTGGAGCCGCTGTATTCGTACATCTTCATCGTGGTCTCCGGCGAATGGTGCTAGTCGATCAGAATGGACTACTATCGGTTTTCCTCTGGGAGCCTTATAGATTCGATAGACTACGTCATTGATCCTCTTCCTGATGACATATGGACCCTCCCAGCTCTTCTGCAGCTTTGGACAGAAGCCCCGCCTTCTTCGTGGTTTGTAGAGCCATACCAGGTCACCTTCTTTATAGCAGGACTCTGCTGCTCGGCTGTCGTAATACTTCTTCATTCGGTCGCTAGCTAACTGCAGGTTGGTCCGTACTAGCTCATGGGTATCTTCCATCTTCCTGCGGAGGTCTGACACATAATCTTCTCCGGCCATGTTTTCACCAGGTTTGGAACCAAACATCAGATCACATGGCAGCCTCATCTCTCGACCAAAGAGTACTTTTGACGGTGTCTGTCCTGAGGATTCATTAACAGCTGATCTGTAAGCCATCAAGAACAGTGGAATGTGCTCGTCCCAGTCCCGCTGATAATTGGAGACAACCTTCGATAAGTGCCTGATCAATGTTCTGTTCTTGTGTTCCACCATTCCATCGGACTGCGGGTGTAGGGCCGTTGTTCTGGTCTTCCGGATTCCCAACTTCTGGCAGACGTCTTGGAACAGCTTGCTTTCGAAGTTCCTTCCTTGATCGGAATGTAGTTCCAAGGGCACCCCAAATCGGCTGATGAATTCCTTCACCAGGATGTCAGCGAGGGTGGCAGCTTCTTGGTTGGCAACAGCATACGCTTCTACCCACTTGGTGAAGTAGTCCATTATGACGAAAATGTACTTCTTCCCTGCATCGGTTTCTGGCAGAGGACCCAGTACATCTACAGCGATCCTCTCGAATGGGCTTCCTACGATGTACTGCTGCATTCCAGCCCTACGCTTGCGTTGTGGTCCGTTGCTCGCCGCACAGGTGGCACATCTTCGGCACCAGTCTCTTACGTCGTCGGAGCAGCTCACCCAGTAGAACCTTTCTCGAACCTTCTGTAACGTCTTCTTCACACCCAGGTGTCCTCCTGACGTTCCATCGTGAAGCTGTCGTAGTATCTCTGGTATGCAGGTCTTCGGGACTAGCAGCTGCCTCTTTGATTCAGTGCCATCGGCATTTTCAACGATTCTTTTTAACAACCCCTCTTCAATCACCAAGGAGTTCCCTTGGGCCCAGTAGGATTTCAGTCCTGGTGAAGATGATGATACCTCTTGCCAGGTTGGACGACGATTTGCTGACACCCATTCTCTAATTCTTTTCAGGTCAGGGTCGCTCTCTTGCTGCTCTTGAATCCTCCCTTTGGACCATTCCTCGCTGACGACTTTAGTCTGGTACAGGCTGGCTTCCTTCTCCTCAAGGCGACTGCAATGGGAGCAATTCTGTTGGCAAGGTCTTCTGGAAAGGGCGTCGGCGTTGCGGTGGCTCACCCCGGGTCGGTGTTCGATGTGGAAGTCGTATTCCTGCAGTTTTTCCATCCATCTCGCTACTTGTCCTTCAGGATTCTTGAAATTAAGTAACCACTTCAAGCTGGCATGGTCAGTTCTGATCAGGAACCTTCGCCCATACAGGTACTTGTAGAAATGCTCAACGGACTTCACCACTGCTAGAAGTTTTCGCCTGGTGACACAGTAGTTACGTTCAGGTTTGGACAACGTCTTGCTGAAGTAACCAAGGACTCTTTCCCGACCATCCTGGAGCTGTGATAAAACGGCACCGATTCCCACGTTGCTGGCATCAGTATCGAGGATGAACTTTCCTTCGGGAAGTGGATAGCCTAGGATCGGAGTCGACGTCAGCTGTTTCTTCAGAGCGTCGAAGGCTTCTGGCATTCTTCATCCCAGCTGAAGCTTCTACCTTCCTCAGTCAATCGGGTCAACGGCTTGGCGATGTCTCCGAACATCTTAACGTAGCGGCGGTAGTAAGAGCAAAGTCCAAGGAAGCTTCTCAGTTGGTGCTTATCGGAGGGGACTGGCCATTGCTCGACTACGTGAATCTTGTCTGGATCTACGGCGACACCTTCTCTGCTAACTATATGTCCTAGATAGCTGACCTCGGTTTGGAACAAGTGGCATTTTTTCACGTATAACGTCAGGTTTGCAGCTTGAAGTCTCTTGAAAACCTCTTCGAGGTTTAGCAGGTGTTCGTCAAACGTCCGCCCCAGTATGATGACATCATCTAAATAAACGAGACAGGTTTTCCAGGATAAACCCCTGAGGATGTTTTCCATCAGTCGTTCAAAAGTGGCTGGAGCATTGCAAAGACCAAATGGAAGGACTGTAAACTGCCACAGACCAGTTCCGCTGGTGAACGCCGTCTTCTCTTTGTCGGCGGGATCCATTTCTACCTGCCAATAACCGCTCTTCAGATCCAGGGTAGAGAACAGCTTGGAACCCGCTAGTGCATCTAGGGCGTCGTCGATTCTTGGCAGAGGGTAGCTGTCCTTCTTAGTGACATCGTTGAGCCTGCGGTAGTCGACGTAGAACCGTGTTGATCCATCCTTCTTCTTCACCAGTACTACGGGAGAGGCCCAGGGGCTGCTGGAAGGTTCAACCACTCCGTCTTTCACCATCTCCTGGAGCGTTCTCTCCGCCTCTTCCTTCTTGACTTGGGGCAGTCGTCGAGCAGCTTGGCGGATAGGGCGCGCCTCACCAGTGTCAATTTTGTGTCTTACTATGCTGGTTCTTCCTGGTCTGCCATCCGTCGAACCCAGAATGGAACGGTAGCGGTTGACTAGGTCTCTCACCTTCTTCCTCTCTTGTTGAGACAGGGATGGACCGACAGTGGCTAGGATCTATCCGAGTTTGTCTGACTTCCGTTCTTCCTCAGCAATCCCTTGGTGAATCACTGCTGTTATTGGCTCGAAAGTTCCTACTTGAGCGCCTTTCTTGAGGGTGACTGGATGGTCGTTGATGTTGATGAGACGAACAGGCACACTTGCAGCGGACTTGATTAGTGCCTTACCAACGAGGATGCCTCTTCCTAGCTCCTGGTCGTGGTTTCTGGGCTCCACCGTCTTGGATGGACCCGTTCAGACGAGCTACGGTTATGGACTCACATCTTGCTGGGAGTTCGACGTCTTCGGCTAGCATTACCTCTGCGACGGCTGTCTCACGTTGGTGCAGAATCAACTCTTCGGCGCCGATGTGGATGACTCGTTGCTTCAAGTCTAACTGGAAGCCATAGATATCCATAATGTCCATTCCCAAGATGACGTCCTCTTCGATGTCGGCTACTAAGGCAGGGTGTGAAACATGGGTGGAACCAAACTGTATTCTTACGTCTACCTCACCGTGGACCTTGGCTGCTTCCCCTGTAGCGGTTCGTAATCGCCACCTGGTGGGTGACATCTTCTGTTTCCTGGCGACTCCTCGGCGGACGATGGTCTTCGTTGCTCCGGTATCCACCAGCATTGAATACCTCTTGCCGTCTATGGTGCCGTCTACATAGATGCTGCTGGGACGGTGACTCAGTGAAGCCAGGACGAGGAGAGGGTCTTGTAGGCTATTTCGGGTCGATGTCGCCCTCCTGGAGTCGACCCGTTCTAGTTTTCCGGCTGCCTGGGGTCATCTTGGGTGGTCTTGTCACGATGCTGGCATGTACTTTTGACGTGACCAAGTTCTCCGCAGCTCCAACATCGTACTGATCTCCTCTTCTTCGTCGCCATAGTCTTCATCAGGCTCACCAGCTGTTCTAGGATCTCCCTGTTGGACTCTCCATGGTGTTCCTCTTCGCTGGAGTGGCTGGTGACGGCTCGGACTCGGTCATGGGCACGGGACGCTGCAGTTGCTGCTTCAAACTCCAACGCCGTTGACAGTGCATCCACCAGGACCTTGGGACGGGCTAGGCGCAGTGCTCTCTGCAACTCCTGGTCTCTCATTCTATCGACGAACGCTTGGACAGCTAGGCATTCGAGTACGCTTTCAGGGGCCGAGGGATAGGCAAAGCGTACCATCCGTGCAACGTCGGCTTCGAACTCCTGGATGGACTCACCTGCCTTCTGTCTTCTATTCTTAAGTTGGGACTGGTGAGACTTGTTCCAGGTGTGCTTGGCCATACCTCATCTCTAGACACTTCACCAGTCTTTGGACTCGTCGGCATGGAGGGTCTGCAGGACATCTAAAGCATCACCACGTAGGGCAACTGTGAGTGCTACTGCCTTCTCCCCAGGGGACCATCCGTTGGCGTCGGCCGCTGCGTTGAACTGCTTGAGATAGTTGGGCCAGGAGGTCTTGCCGTCGAAGGTAGGTGGCTTCATTCTGGCTTTGGTCTCACCTACAGCGCCGAAGTCTCGTCGATCTTCACCTCTTGAAGACTGGCGGGAGAATCGTTCTTCGATCGCATGGAGCTTGATCTCGAGAGTTGAAAGATTGCTCTCCAGCCTTTCTACCACGGGGTTGGGTTCCTCTTCTCTGCTTACAGGAGGTGGCGGATTGGACAGGAAATCTTGTAATTTCTGGATCTCTTCTTCAACGCCGGATATTCTTTCCTTCTGCTGAGCGATCACACCGGATATTCTTTCTTCCTGTTGAGCAATCACACCGGTTATTCTTTCTTCCTGCTGAGCAATCACACTGGATATTCTTTCTTCCTGTTGGGAAATTTCTGCTCGCAGTTCTGCTGCCTGGTTAGCCATGGCCCGGGAGAGGTTGGACACTTCTTCATTAACCTCATGAACCTTGGTGGACATGCTGGACATCTCGGAGAACAGGCTGGTCATCTTTTCAGCAAGCTCATCTCGCTGATTGGACATCTCGGAGGACAGGCTGGTCATCTTTTCAGCAAGCTCATTTCTCTGATCGGAGATCTCGGTGGAGAGTTTAGAAACTTTTTCATTAACCCCCGTAGACAGGTTAACCATCTTTTCTGCAAGCTCATCTCGCTGATTGGACATCTCGGTGGACAGGTTGGTCATCTTTTCGGCAAGCTCAGCAAAGGACTTCACAGCCTTCAGGGAGGGATCTTCAAATTCTATGGCATCAGGATCGTCACCTCGACTTTCGTAGTACTCCTCAAACGTGCTACCAACACCGTCTTGGGTCCCGTCGTGTCTAGCTCAAGTTCTTCTAGCTCTCTTCTGAGCTCTGCAACCAGCAACTGATTTATCTTCTTAGACATCTTCTTTCACTACCCCACACCTGACACCAATTGTAACACGAGTGTGGGTTGAAACTATTTATTTAATTAAAATACAAAAATAACTATCCGAACGCGTAAACTATTTACAATTATTACTATGTACAATTGAAACGTTGATCCGCCACGCGCTGACCGGCTTTCTATCTGCCACTCCAAATTGACCGTGTCATATCATCCACAATCCATGGCAACGGCTTCCATGACCGTTCTCGATCATTCCTCACACTTTCTCCAAGTTTCTGTCAGCCTGCCCGATTGTAGGTTGGGTTTCCTGTCACCTTGACGGTTCGTTGTCTCGTACTGTTGTGGCAAACCCTGGCACTGTCTCGTCCGTAGAGCCAAACCGTTACAATATTATAAGAAAAATATGTTTTTCTTATACATATAAATAAGGAGATCCTAAAATATAACAACAGGGTAAAGGTAAAATGTTTATTTTTGAAAAAAATGTTACTGTTTAATAACCCTAATGACCTGAGATAAATATATTTTTACTATAAGATGTATTGCACCATATAAACTCTACCTATTAATAAAACAAATTATAAATAAATTGTTACATACCTTTCTGTCTTAACATTCTTAACTTCGGCACTTATAAACTGAGTATTGTTAAAAAATACAGTAATAATATCTTAGTTTACAATGGGTAAAACTATTGAATAAACTTTTATAAATCCAGCTGACAAACTCATATCAATAACAGAATTAAACCAATTAGCAAAGAGAAAAGAAATAAATCGAGAATCAAGGAAAAGTAAACAACCAACGGCAAACACGAATGTTAGGTTAGGTAGTGTCAATTTTCAAGTTTCACTAAGATGTGCGTTCACTTCGACATTCTATGTGTTGGTTTGTTTGTTGGATTGGTTCTGTATAACAAACAAAACTTCAACACAAACTGATTGGTCTATCTCCAAAGATGTACGCATTTCAAATTTTAAATTATAAATGGTTTTACTTTAAATACTTTTTTTAAGGAAACTTATTATAATAATGCGATTTGTAAATGAAACAAGTATATCTTTGCAAGTTTTCACAGTAAAGTTAAAACTACGTGGCTTTAGGAAAAACGGTTTCCGTCTCTCTTTTAAAATTTCTGGTTTCAACAATGCTTATATGCCGGTTGCAGAAAATAAAACAAAAGCACTTTAAATTTTTAAATATTTTTTACTCGAATGTGTTAAAAAAGTCGCTATTCGGACACAAAACATAATCGAAAAGTAAAACTTTTCTATAAATCTCAAACTCAAATGTGTTGCTGCAGAATACTCCTCCTATGAGAAGTCTGCACTTGCGAACTCAAGGTCCGCAGTTCGAATCCCACCGTTACGCGTTAACCAGGACGTGTTGGATAAATTTATTTAATTAAAAATAATTCTAATGCAAAATTTCCCACTCGGACCTGGCACTGTTGGATTCTAGTTAACAGTGCTGTCTCTAAAGTGGCCTGTCTGTAATCGTGTAGGACTATTAAAGTAGTACTACGACTCCTACACTGCTGCGTTACTTAAAAAAGAACTATTAAATATTATAACAAATTGAACTCAATACCAAAGGTATTAGAGACCAGTGTGTAACAACGACTAGTCCAATTTTGGGTGTGGGATTCATAACGCATCAGAACCTTTTCTGGTGGATGAAAAAACAAATTCTTTCGATGGACCGAACTCTGATACTTACTTTACAAATCCAGTTCCCTATATAAATCATAAATCAGATATATGCACATTTAGCATTTCTGGATAAACTAATTTGGATCAGGTAGACTACTATTTTTAGATATATTTTTTTTCCTAAGGAAAAGGGATGAAGAAAATACTGAAGATCTCTCAAACAGATTTTATCGAAAAAAATCCGTTTAGACTTCTTGGCAAATTTGCAGTTTTCAATATCGTCATCAGTAACATAAGTACAATTGAAAAGAATCAAAAAAATCGAAAAGATCAGAAAGAATCGAAAAGAATCGAAAAGAATCGAAACGATTCGAAAAGAATCGAAAAGAATCGAAAAGAATCGAAAAGAATCGAAAAGAATCGAAAAGAATCGAAAAGAATCGAAAAGAATCGAAAAGAATCGAAAAGAATCGAAAAGAATCGAAAAGAATCGAAAAGAATCGAAAAGAATCGAAAAGAATCGAAAAGAATCGAAAAGAATCGAAAAGAATCGAAAAGAATCGAAAAGAATCGAAAAGAATCGAAAAGAATCGAAAAGAATCGAAAAGAATAGAAAAGAATCGAAAAAAATCGAAAAGAATCGAAAAGAATCGAAAAGAATCGAAAAGAATCGAAAAGAATCGAAAAGAATCGAAAAGAATCGAAAAGAATCGAAAAGAATCGAAAAGAATCGAAAAGAATCGAAAAGAATCGAAAAGAATCGAAAAGAATCGAAAAGAATCGAAAAGAATCGAAAAGAATCGAAAAGAATCGAAAAGAATCGAAAAGAATCGAAAAGAATCGAAAAGAATCGAAAAGAATCGAAAAGAATCGAAAAGAATCGAAAAGAATCGAAAAGAATCGAAAAGAATCGAAAAGAATCGAAAAGAATCGAAAAGAATCGAAAAGAATCGAAAAGAATCGAAAAGAATCGAAAAGAATCGAAAAGAATCGAAAAGAATCGAAAAGAATCGAAAAGAATCGAAAAGAATCGAAAAGAATCGAAAAGAATCGAAAAGAATCGAAAAGAATCGAAAAGAATCGAAAAGAATCGAAAAGAATCGAAAAGAATCGAAAAGAATCGAAAAGAATCGAAAAGAATCGAAAAGAATCGAAAAGAATCGAAAAGAATCGAAAAGAATCGAAAAGAATCGAAAAGAATCGAAAAGAATCGAAAAGAATCGAAAAGAATCGAAAAGAATCGAAAAGAATCGAAAAGAATCGAAAAGAATCGAAAAGAATCGAAAAGAATCGAAAAGAATCGAAAAGAATCGAAAAGAATCGAAAAGAATCGAAAAGAATCGAAAAGAATCGAAAAGAATCGAAAAGAATCGAAAAGAATCGAAAAGAATCGAAAAGAATCGAAAAGAATCGAAAAGAATCGAAAAGAATCGAAAAGAATCGAAAAGAATCGAAAAGAATCGAAAAGAATCAAAAAGAATCGAAAAGAATCGAAAAGAATCGAAAAGAATCGAAAAGAATCGAAAAGAATCGAAAAGAATCGAAAAGAATCGAAAAGAATCGAAAAGAATCGAAAAGAATCGAAAAGAATCGAAAAGAATCGAAAAGAATCGAAAAGAATCGAAAAGAATCGAAAAGAATCGAAAAGAATCGAAAAGAATCGAAAAGAATCGAAAAGAATCGAAAAGAATCGAAAAGAATCGAAAAGAATCGAAAAGAATCGAAAAGAATCGAAAAGAATTGAAAAGAATCGAAAAGAATCGAAAAGAATCGAAAAGAATCGAAAAGAATCGAAAAGAATCGAAAAGAATCGAAAAGAATCGAAAAGAATCGAAAAGAATCGAAAAGAATCGAAAAGAATCGAAAAGAATCGAAAAGAATCGAAAAGAATCGAAAAGAATCGAAAAGAATCGAAAAGAATCGAAAAGAATCGAAAAGAATCGATTAATCGAGAAAATCTGATTAATTGAAAATAGTCGATTCATCCAAAATAATCGATAAATCGTAAAGTATCGATTATTTTTAAGTATCTGATGAATCAAACACAACACAATTATTTATATAGTTTTATTTGAATAATTAGAATTTTTTTGTTAATTTATAGAAATCTACTTAAATCTGTCCAATATAGGTCTGACAGAAGAGGCCTTGTGCCGATTCTGTCAAGAAGAAGAGGAAACGGCAGAACACGTATTGTACTATTGCGAAGGTCTAGTAAGACTGAGATTACTTACACTTGGAGAAGAAAAACCAAGGCCAACTAGCTATACCGGAAAACTACTTCCCAGTCTATGGAGTCTACTACAAAAGACCGAATTAGACAAGGTACTCTAAACAATGATTAAAGGATATCCACAATAGATTTGAATAGGTCGAGGTGGAGGAGGCCATATGGCCCATAGTCCTAATTAAATCTTAATCTTAAATCTACCAAGAGAAAATTGTCTACTAAAACTACTCAAAAATCTGAAAATTGACCAAAAAATCTGATGTGTCCAACACATGACTTTCCTATCTAGTTATTATAGGCATTTTCCGGTTATTTTGTACAACCTATTGCAGCATCTCTATAAATGTTTAGAGGATAAACTAAATATATACATTTTCCACATACATCTACCTCGAAACATTTTTCTATAGATATTCATTGAAAACGAAAATAGAGAAAAATTTAAATTTAGCACTTTTCCATTACGGTCCATTTTAGAAAAATCATATATAAACAAAAATTATAGAAATCGATATCGCAAACAACTTTTAGTTCAACAATTTTCATAAAAATCAGAATTTTGCACATTTTGTCAAATTTCTCGAATACGGACCATTTCAGGAAATTTGTATACAGATATAAGGAAAGTATAGGAATCATGATTTTTTTCGACCTCGAGTTTTCGACGGATTTTTACGTTTTGAGGTCCCCTGAATCCATTTTGACTATTTTCGCGATGATGTCTGTCTGTCTGTGTGTGTGTGTGTGTGTGTGTGTGTGTGTGTGTGTGTGTGTGTGTGTGTGTGTGTGTGTGTGTGTGTGTGTGTGTGTGTGTGTGTGTGTGTGTGTGTGTGTGTGTGTGTGTGTGTGTGTGTGTGTGTGTGTGTGTGTGTGTGTGTGTGTGTGTGTGTGTGTGTGTGTGTGTGTGTGTGTGTGTGTGTGTGTGTGTGTGTGTGTGTGTGTGTGTGTGTGTGTGTGTGTGTGTGTGTGTGTGTGTGTGTGTGTGTGTGTGTGTGTGTGTGTGTGTGTGTGTGTGTGTGTGTGTGTGTGTGTGTGTGTGTGTGTGTGTGTGTGTGTGTGTGTGTGTGTGTGTGTGTGTGTGTGTGTGTGTGTGTGTGTGTGTGTGTGTGTGTGTGTGTGTGTGTGTGTGTGTGTGTGTGTGTGTGTGTGTGTGTGTGTGTGTGTGTGTGTGTGTGTGTGTGTGTGTGTGTGTGTGTGTGTGTGTGTGTGTGTGTGTGTGTGTGTGTGTGTGTGTGTGTGTGTGTGTGTGTGTGTGTGTGTGTGTGTGTGTGTGTGTGTGTGTGTGTGTGTGTGTGTGTGTGTGTGTGTGTGTGTGTGTGTGTGTGTGTGTGTGTGTGTGTGTGTGTGTGTGTGTGTGTGTGTGTGTGTGTGTGTGTGTGTGTGTGTGTGTGTGTGTGTGTGTGTGTGTGTGTGTGTGTGTGTGTGTGTGTGTGTGTGTGTGTGTGTGTGTGTGTGTGTGTGTGTGTGTGTGTGTGTGTGTGTGTGTGTGTGTGTGTGTGTGTGTGTGTGTGTGTGTGTGTGTGTGTGTGTGTGTGTGTGTGTGTGTGTGTGTGTGTGTGTGTGTGTGTGTGTGTGTGTGTGTGTGTGTGTGTGTGTGTGTGTGTGTGTGTGTGTGTGTGTGTGTGTGTGTGTGTGTGTGTGTGTGTGTGTGTGTGTGTGTGTGTGTGTGTGTGTGTGTGTGTGTGTGTGTGTGTGTGTGTGTGTGTGTGTGTGTGTGTGTGTGTGTGTGTGTGTGTGTGTGTGTGTGTGTGTGTGTGTGTGTGTGTGTGTGTGTGTGTGTGTGTGTGTGTGTGTGTGTGTGTGTGTGTGTGTGTGTGTGTGTGTGTGTGTGTGTGTGTGTGTGTGTGTGTGTGTGTGTGTGTGTGTGTGTGTGTGTGTGTGTGTGTGTGTGTGTGTGTGTGTGTGTGTGTGTGTGTGTGTGTGTGTGTGTGTGTGTGTGTGTGTGTGTGTGTGTGTGTGTGTGTGTGTGTGTGTGTGTGTGTGTGTGTGTGTGTGTGTGTGTGTGTGTGTGTGTGTGTGTGTGTGTGTGTGTGTGTGTGTGTGTGTGTGTGTGTGTGTGTGTGTGTGTGTGTGTGTGTGTGTGTGTGTGTGTGTGTGTGTGTGTGTGTGTGTGTGTGTGTGTGTGTGTGTGTGTGTGTGTGTGTGTGTGTGTGTGTGTGTGTGTGTGTGTGTGTCTGTATAACGCATAACTCATGAACCGATACACAAAAAAACACCAAATTTTAAACTTAAGCTTTGTTTCAGCGTCCAATGAGCTGATTAGATTTTGGGCAGAGTCGGAACATCTGGGGGGGTACTTTATAGGTGGTCATTTTTATATTTTATGGAATATATCTGTTATTTACGTTTGGAGAAGAAAATTCTTCAAATAAAAGTTACTTCTAATATAATTATCTATAATTTTTGTTTTATACAAAATTTTCCTAAAATGGTCCGTATTCGAGAAATTTGAGAAAATGTAAAAAAAATAATTTTTTATAAAAATTGTTCAAATAAAAGTTGTTTGTAATATAATTTTCTATAATTTTTGTCCTATACATAATTTCTCTAAAATGGACCGTATTAGAGATATTTGAGAAAATGTGTAAATTTCGAAATTTGAAGAAAACTCAAAAACGGATAAAGGAAAAAACATTAAATTTTAAACTTAAGGTTTATTTCGGCCTGACGTGAAATGATTAGATTTTGGACAAAGTCGGAACATCTGGGGGGGGTACTTTATGGGAGGCCGTTTTTATATTTTATGGAATATATCTGTTATTTATGTTTGGAGAAGAAAATTGTTCAAATAAAAGTTACTTCTAATATTATTATCTATAATTTTTGTTCTATGTCAAAATTTCCTGAAATGGTCCGTATTCGAGAAATTTGACAAAATGTGCAAAATTCTGATTTTTATGAAAATTGTTGAACTAAAAGTTGTTTGCGATATCGATTTCTATAATTTTTGTTTATATATGATTTTTCTAAAATGGACCGTAATGGAAAAGTGCTAAATTTAAATTTTTCTGTATTTTCGTTTTCAATGAATATCTATAGAAAAATGTTTCGAGGTAGATGTATGTGGAAAATGTATATATTTAGTTTATCCTCTAAACATTTATAGAGATGCTGCAATAGGTTGTACAAAATAACCGGAAAATGCCTATAATAACTAGATAGGAAAGTCATGTGTTGGACACATCAGATTTTTTGGTATACAATCGGACAGTGACTTAACATAAATTGATAAGTTCGTAACGAAGAGCCAAGATAGCTCAAAACTGAAACTAGCAACATGAAGATTCTCAGCCTTACGGGGCTCAATACAACCACTCATCAGATGGATTAGGTTGATATTACAGGGGTTCGAAAGGCCGAAAATTAAAAAAAACCATATTTAAGAGAAAGGAAAAAAGGTTAAGGAGGTTAGAAGGAAAACAAGTTAATAATTAAATAAGTTATTAATAAAAATTACAAACAAAACTAAAATATGAAAATAAAAAAAAACAAATTTATAAAATTATTAACCTACAATACATACAATTTATTGGCCACAAAATAGTTTTTTGTGTATAACTAGTAATATATTTATATCTTAGGAAATTGAGGTTGAATATACATGTTTTATACGTGAAAGAGGTTTCCATATCAATAGGTACTTGTACGATCTTGAAGAGGTGGTTTCAAAAGATTTTTATATAATATAAAGTATGTCTTCACCATATTAAAGTTTATAAATCTTAAACATATAATTACAATGCCCGCAAATTATCGATTTCAGAAAGTATCAGCGAGTGTCAGAACTGGCGCTATCAAACTTACCTAGTAACAGTACTTGAATAAGCCAATTAAAATCGAGTCAGTTCCCCTACAGATGGAGTAGATGTTCTGCCAACGATCGAGGGAAAAATATTGACAGTTTGAAAGACGTCAAATTTTTTATAACGATTGTAGCGCTATACTCGGACTCTCACCGAATCTTTTTTTACCACTCTTGTAAAATGTGATGCCTAAAAATCGGTCGGAAAGTGCTTCATTTTAGGGCTGTATTAAAAATTAATGTTTGATATTCAAGTCCGGTTCTGTGTATTGAAAAATACTTTAGAAACCTTCCATAGCGATAAAGTAAATTAAAAAACACAAAATTACAAATAAAATTAAATAGAATGGAGTAATTATTAATAAAAACTTTCGATTTAAAGCGTTTTAGTGTCTTTTTCCTATTTGGTTACTAATTGAATAATAACTTTTGTAATTTGTAATAATATTTAATTTCACGGAATATCGGCGCATTTTACGTAAACGAAACGTTATTTATGTTAGCAATAAACAGTCATTAATGTTTTAAAAGAAAAACGTACCGCTAATGGTTTTATTGATTTTTCGGAGATATTAATAACTTTTTATGTTGCCATAAATTATTATTATGTAACCGCCTTGTAATTGAAGATACTGTAATTATGGAAAATCTGGATAACCCAAACATTAAGGAGATAATTATTTGAGATTTTAATCAAATGTACATATTTATATCGAGATGAATCTTACAATAGAAATATCTTAAATGTAATAATTAAAAAATAAATTATATGGTCAACGCCCCTGCTTAGCGAGTTCACTTACTTTTCTGTATCAATAGCTATAGTTAAGAATAATTGTCTGCAGTTGGTACTTGGAGAGCGACCATTTTAAAGTAAATCAACGCGCCTATAAACCCCAAACAACTGCCCGCGTAGTTGCATACCACAGCTGGCAGACGTTATATCAATATCAGAGATAAGGGAGATAAAGATAGAAAACGCTCATAAGAAGCCAATGCCATTGTATAAAGAACTAATAGTAGTATCACTTTATGGAAGCATAATTGGACCCAAATGGATACTGCCAATAGATGACGCTAGTAAATGTGGATAAGTCAAAAACTTCTCATAAACATTGCATTTACATTGTATAGTAATGTTATTACGTTCCCTTAAAACAACTTCGCCGAAAGGCTTGGCAACGTTATGTGCTAGCTGGGATCGGTCGTGACAAATCTAATTAAAAAACATGCTATTGTAAAATTTAAGGGAAGGTGGGATAAAATGAGAGACTGCATAGTTGCTGGGAACTCTTTACTTACCCTGATATACAACAGCAAATAAATGTTTGAGACTATGACTAGGCAGGATTTGCCCATTGAAACACATGAGCTCGATCTGTAAATAATTAAAAATTGTACTTATAAGAGACAAAACACTTTAGATTTCTTAAGAAAAATAACATTTCCTTAAGCTAGTTGATACTGACTGATTTGACTATTTTTGGAGCAATGAAAAATATGCTCATGTAACCAACTAGCCTCTGTCTCCCCTATAACCGTTTTAGGTCAGTGGTTCCACTTTTAAAAGAGTAGGAAGAATTTATTTTAGTCATAATTTTCGTCTAATACCTGTAACGAATCACCGTCAGCTTCAGTAAGTTGCGTCCTTGTACATAGTAATAAATAAATCTCTTTTCATCAACCCACCTTTTCCTTTAAGTTAATCCCTAATTAATAATCCCCGTCTTGAAGAGAAGAACTACCAACTCAACGAGCAAATAACTGGTCGTAACTCAGCCTGGACAATAAATAAGCCACCATAACCTTACTAATTTTCTGCCTATAAATTTAAATTTTCACACAAGAAGTTTTTTTTCGGGTCGAGTACTAATCAATTAAATTACTTAAAGGCGACACGGGACAGCCTTAAGGCCTTACGGCCATTCATCACACCACACAAATCTTTTTAATCCGATATTTATAATGTCATTATATATAAATTATTCACTTGGTATATAGAGATGCAGAGACGGTTCAAGATAAAGTTGTACAATTATTCAAAGTTGTACTTATCAATTCATGTAAAAATATATTAGAAATAAACAAAACTATTTAAAATTATTAATACCTACGTAATTTGAAAGGTTAGAAAAAATCATGAAATTTAAAAATATTCTTAAAATAGATATCGTTGGCAAAACTAAGTAACTGCGTATTTATTTAGGAAGAACTAAAATATTGTATGTAGATTTATCTGCCGGTGATGATGCTGAACACAAGAACAATAAAATACAAATTAGCTTCCAGATTATAAAATTCGGATTAGTAATATCTTTACAGTTTCTCCAGTTGTCGTTTACATACATCTGTATTACCAATATCTGATAACAATAGACATATTTATACTCTTTTTTTAATAATAATTTTTAATGGGCGTAAAAAGCAGGATAACATTAGTAATTATGTATCCTTTAGATATGGAGCAAGGTTGTTGAAATGTCCGACTACACACCGGTACCTGAAAATACATCTATACAAATAACAGTTTTGATCGACGCATCTTCATTTTAAAGTTCTAATTAGTTTTTTGTGATGTCACTGTTGTTCGTCATCGTAAGGTTTGTTCCAACACAATAGCAAATCGGTATCCGCACTGTCGGGATTCTGCGCAGTCTAGATTTGGTGTTCCAACAAACTTCGGACTCAAACACACCCAAACCTAATCACAAACCAGTTTCTGTACTGTCAAATCAGTTCCTGGGTGTGAATATGAACGAATTGTCAAGATAGGCGCAAAACGAAAGTGAGCTCGTAAATAAACCACCACCAACTCTAAAAATCGAATAATCAAAATTTATAAATTTTTCATGAGTTTTATAATTTCTTTACTTCCCAAATTCAAAATTTTACATTTGTTAAATTTGCTTTTACTTTGACGTTATTAACAGAGTGTGTCTGACAACACAAAAATGTGTTCCAACACATCCAAGTTCCGAATAGCGTCCCAATCATCGACAGGTCGTGGACAGGTCGTCGACTATCAGTCGTCGACAATAGGTTGTGGACTGGTTTATGTATGGTCCCAAAATTGTTGTTGGAACAAACCTGTAGTTGTCAATTTACGTTTTTATTGTCAAGGTTCTGGTATCTTTGATGTATTATATAGGAAGTCTCATCATTATATTATTTATAAACAGTTTGTTTTTTAAATATACTCCCAGATAGTACAAGTCAATTCATTGGATGTCCGTCGGAAGGACGTCCAGTATTTTACTGAAGGACATCCAAATGACATCCATTGGAGTATACAAATGTCCCACTCCTGGACGTCCATTTGGACTCCATGAAAGGTACACATATGGACTCTTTTTGTATTGCTTTAGGACAATTTATGGACATCTGATGGACATCACCAACTATATTAATAAAAATAATTTTTATTTACTTCTCTATCTTGTTAACAGAAGCGAAAAGGAGAGAAAATTATTGATTTATTTTAATTAAAATCTAGTTGTAAATAATTAAATTATACAAGAAGAATTATAATAATTTATTATAAGTTAGTCATTTTTATAGTGTCCATCATGAACATTTTTTGGACATCCAATGGACATCCATATGAAATTCATGGAGATCCAGAACATTATTTGGACAAAATATGGACGTCCAATGGACGTCGTGTGCTGTCTGGGCTGCTGACCTTTTAAATTTAAAATTTTTTGACTTACTTTATTTACGATTTCGTGTATATACAGGCCGACACTATAAACGCTTACAATGGCTATATTTCATGAACTAAAGATAATATCAGAAAAGTACAACCTAATAAAAAAAAAATATTTTGTACTCCTTGACTAGACATATAATTCAGATAGACGTGCCATATTTTATTTAAATATGTTTATAGTATTATACACTAATGATTCATCCTGTATAGAGCATAACGTATATTGTTGAAAACCATTTTTACCAGCTTTCCAATAATATATGACAAGTAGAGGATTGCTATATATTGATATGAAATCACCCACTATATAAAATTCCATTCAAAAAGTAAATATCAGCACGGGGCGACTTCAAACCTATAAAATCAATTAAAATTTGAAACATTACAATAAAATCTATTTATGAAACAAAAATATGGCCTTTTCTTCTTTCTTTTGTACTAGCTACCCTTCTGGGTATCTATTCTTGAATCTCAGAGAGTAGAAATTTTGAGGGAAGAATGAGACAAAAATACAAATTTTGTGCGTTGCAGATAAAGAGGAATGACCGGTGTTCTATTCCCTCGAATTCAAGAATAGCTACCCTGCTCTGTCTGCTTGTGTTTCTCTCACTGCTTGACTGGTTTTGCCTCTCACTCCTCGCTCTGATTGTCTGATTCTGCAGCTTAATTTCCTTACCCGTTTCAGCTTATTATATCGTCTTTTCCTTAAATTTTTTTCATTATTTCAATTTTTAACAATTTTTCAATTCTAATATCTTAATCTATTTTATTTTTTCATGTTTTCCCATTTTGCTTTTTTATAAATTCCAAAACCTAACGACTCAAAATCCGCATGACATTCCCCTCTTAAGGCGGGTACAGATCTGAGCACGTACGCGTATGAGGCAAGTCAAGGACGCATGAGAATGCAGATAATGGGTCCTATGATTGAACGTTTACGTTATCCATAACGTACATGTTAGGCCAAGTTTTAACAGTAATGAAGCAAGTTCGTCTGATGGAAAACATTTTCCAACACATTACTGTTATTTTCCGCCTGTTATGTTCCAATTTAACAGTTTTCCATCATACGAACTTGCCTCGTTACTGTTATAACTCGGCCTAACATGTACGTTACGGATAACGTAAACGTTCAATCATAGGACCCATAGGGTCATGTCTTTGGAACATATTTCATTTTGTTATCAGATGGCGGTCGTAATTTGCAGTGGGCTCTCTTACTATAACCAATAAGGCATTCCAACGACCTGTCAAACAATAGCTGTTAGTGAGAAGATAGGGTATATCTAAGGGGGTAGAGTCTTGCATCTTGAACGCTTTTTTTATTCGAAATAATAGTCACCAAGCCTGCCAATTTATGAAAAAATGTATCTTATTTTTATTAATATTTTTATTGTGTTTGACATAAAATATTTAAATGTAATTCATTATTCATGATTTTACGTATTGTAAACAGAATACATCATATGTCGCAACCCTTGGATATACAAACCTTCCCACTGGCAGTTTATTTGTTTGGAATGCCTAATACAATATATGACAACCGCCTATATTCAAACAGCAGTCTTCTGCTCATCCTGAATTTGTATCCCTGGAGTGGATGTTATTTTTGAACATCCAATTGGTACAGTACATCAAAGTGAGGCAATGCGCAGTACGTGCTCAGCTTGGACGGGAAATGTGTACCGAACAGATTATAGCAAGTTTTCAAGGTTTATTTTGCATGTAGTGAAGTCAGAAAAACGATTTGCTTCTCCTGAATTTATATAACCAGCGAGATATCTTATGGAGAGCAAGATAAAATAATAAAACAGGCACTCAACTCTTAGACGACATTCACATCCTCCATTTTTGATTTAATTATACGAGTGTTCTGCGTGTTCGATTCCATGTTCGTAAATTCACTGGATCAGTAGCGAACAGTGCCTCGTGCGTCTACCATTCGTGTGTACAAAATGCGTCGAACGAGGCATTGGGTTTGGTCTCGGCTTGTCTCATATGTGTACCAGCTCAGATCTGTACCCACCTTTACAAACTTGATATTTTGTTTTTCAACTGGTATCACCCGGTATATTGATCTTCTAGATTTCAAACCAGCCATTAAATAAAATTAAAATTTTGACAATGACAAATAACATTTACTTTAAAATTTCATCACCTTGAGATTTTTTCAACGGCGAAAAACTACTAGACTAATAATTTTGTATACAAAAACCAAATTTACGATTTTATTCACGTAGTTTATTTTTATTTTATTTTAGTATACACCACCCTACAGCAAGCCGATTATTGGGTGGGAATTGACAAACAATAATATAACACCATGAAATGAGAATGCCAAAATGGCAAAAAAAGTGAAAAACAGCAAAAAAAACAATAATAAACTGCACATTATTCGTGAAAGTCCCATTTTTGGTACTTTCGCGGGGTATATCCGTTATTTTTAAAGATAGAGGGTTGCGATTTTTATGACACAATTTTTTCATAAAACTAAAGATGCCGTTAACAAAATTTTCATAGCCCTTTTAGTTTTTAATATACAGGGCATTTTTGAAAATGTTGCATTTTGGGACCCCCTCGTATTTCCGTTATCCTTCAACTTATCGAGAAGGTAAAATAAAAAACGTATAGATTTTTTCCGTAGAATGCAGTGGCGTAGATACTTTTTGTTAATTATTTTCTATTTTTAAGTTATAAAAAAACTCTAAATGCAACACCCTTTATATTTATAGACTAGAAAATTTGTCTTTTTTACCTTTTCAAAAATATATAATAATGTGCACTTTTTCTCAGAAACACGCAAATAAAAGCCAATTTTCTAAAATTAAATGCAAAATTTATTAGTAGGCCATGGATATTGTTTATGACAAGAAACACACATAAATGTCAAATATTTGTCTATCTCTTCGGTTTTTGAATCGACTTTTCGTTTAAAAAGCAGTTTATTTTTATTCTTTCGGTATTTTTATTTAATTGATATTTATCAATTTCTTCGAATAATGGCAGCGTTGGAAAATTATGAAAAATATGATATGCTGGTATGTTTTACACAGAGTAATAAAAATTCTGAAAAAGCTTCGGAATTATATTTTCAAAGGAAAGTAAGCTATTGTTGCTATGCGAATAAATCCCTATTACCATTTAAATTTTTTTCTTGTTAGATATCCAGAAAGAAGGCAACCACTTTTTGAGATATATGCTCATTTAAAAGCAAATTTAGTGGAGCACGGATCATTTGTTCACCCGCGTCCTAAAACATACAACAAAGATAACAGGGAACGAAAAGAGATAGATACTTTGGGATATACAGAAGCAACACCTTCATCCTCATGTAGAAAAATTGAGAAGGAGATTGGTGTGTCAAAAACTGACACTCAGTGCATCTTGAAGAAATATAAGTATCATTCATTCAAATTTAATTTAGTGCAACATTTGCATCCTGGCGATGCCAAGCCCAAGGCAGTGGTATTTGCAACAAATTGATGCTAAAGATTTATTTAGCAGACGTTATCTGCTCAGACGAATGCCTTTTTGTAAGTGCGGGCATTTTTAATCGTCACAATACCAGGAACTGACATAGTGAAAATCAGCATTTATTGTTTGAAAGGGTACAACAAGGTCGCTTTGGAGTTGGGGTGTCATGTTTCATTTTATGCATAAATACAGTTTATAGGATTTTTGAAGGAGGTCTCTTCAGTACGTAGATACTTAGAAATCCTTGAGGAAGTTATTCCAGAACTGCTCGAAAATATTCCATTAGCCCAATATAATGCTGTTTACCTACAGCAAAATGGTGCTTCAAGTCATAACTCTAGGCTAGTAAAAACATTTCTTGATATTAACTTTCTCCAAAGATATATAGGTACCAAAGGACCTGTAAAGGCGGGTACAGATCTGAGTACGTACGCGTATAAGGCAAGCCGAGGCCGAACCGAATGCCTCGTGCGACGCATTTTGTAGTAGTATTATAGAGAGACGCGATCACGTAGTCAAAAGTGGCATCAGTCCGCCACATTAATGCGATACTTGCTTTAAACAGCTGTTTCATTGTTGCGATTTCATAGATATGTTTTTTATGATCAAGTTATTGTGTTTCTATTTACTTTTTGTGTGATATTTAAATAATATAGTGAAATACAATAATAATTTCATGTGCTCATTGTAACTGCAATAGCAGGAATGCAGTTGATAAAAAGTATTCGAAAAAAATAACATTTCATAGGGTAGTACACAAGATAATTTTAGAGTCAGGACCTGGTAAGGCATCCATATTGTTACGACTGCAAGCCACGCCTAGTGCAACGTTTTATCTATGTGCGAAGTAATACTTATAGCGCCTCTTTATAATACTACCTCAATGGTATACACCACATACTTTGATTTTCTTTTACTATACGGAGAATGGTCGTACTGCGCAGCTTTCTGAGTGCCTTTTAAAAGGAGATAGAAAACTCCGCCATTTTGATCCCTTATTACGTGTTGCCTACATCTTGGCGCAATATTTTTAATAGGTGCGTTTTAATCATCCGCTTCTGCTTCGGAATTGTCGGTTTTCTTGTTTTAATCTGACAGGTTAAAACGACTAAACCGACAATTCCGGAAGCAGAAGCGGATGATTAAAACGCACCTGATATTTTGCTTGCTGCTGTCAGTGTCAGTGAATATTATTTTTGGAATCACAGTTTATTGCTAAAGAATCAGTTAGCTCACTCGGACCAGTTGAAAGTTCCAAAATAACATCCACTCCAGGTATACAAATTCAGGATACGCAGAAGACTGCTGTTTTATTATAGGCGGTTGTCATATATTGTATTATCCGAGTTGCGCAGTGTATAAACTGGAACATTGAGATTAAAAGAGCCGACGCAGAGTAAGCGATCTGATTCTTTAGCTATAAGCTGTAACATAGGAATCAAAATGGCCGCGCCCTATGTTGGGCATGTCGGACGTCTCTCTTGCACCGTATAGTAATCAGAGTATGTGGTATACACGAATGGTGGATGCA
Organism: Psylliodes chrysocephalus; assembly: GCA_927349885.1. Lineage (NCBI taxonomy): Eukaryota > Metazoa > Arthropoda > Insecta > Coleoptera > Chrysomelidae > Psylliodes > Psylliodes chrysocephalus. The sequence continues at coordinate 69,244,096 of OV651813.1, forward strand.
CGAGGCGCTATTCGTCATTGATACAGTAAACTCGCGAGCACGCAACCGTATACCCAGAATATTCGTAAAATTAAAACAAAAATGAAGGATGAGGATGAAGTCGCGGAGTTGAGTGCAGGTTTTATTATTTTATCCGACACATTAAAGAAAAAAGGAGAGAAAGGAATCGATGGCCGATTTCATGCCAAGTATATTCTTGTTTTATGGTGTTGTAATAGAACTGGCGTTTTGGTTTTTTAAGACATCACGCTAAACATTTCAGTCCAGGAGAAGCAAAACATTTTCCTGGTTCCACTCCATGCAAAATAAATCCTAAAGACTCGCTATAATCTGTAGGGTCAAAGAGTATAGTTAACGCAAGAGATCGCACTCAAATGTCAATCGATCTGAAAGTCTGTGACCTTGAAAATTTAAAATATTTTACGCGGGTAAATGTATTTAATCTAATATAACCTAGCTTTCTGATAATTTCTCTTTTTGGTTCAAACATTTATTGCGGCGTTTGAAAATCCACATCGGATGCATGTGAGATGTAGTAAATCTTTGATCACGTGATTCAGTATACGTAAATGTAATGGGACAGATGTGTCCGATGTGGATAAAAAAACGCTCGAGATGTAAAAAATGCATCCGATGTGGATTCTCAAACGCGGCATATTTATAATCGAATTTTTTTATACATCTGTATTTTTTAATACAAATTACATCGTAAAGGTCTGTGCAGTGAAAAACTGCAAAACTACTAATCAGTTTTCTAGATGTCATTTTTCTCATGTGACAGCAACCAACGTTCTGATTGGTGACCCCAGACTTGTCAAAAATACCCCAGACCAATAGGGAAGAGGTACTGAGGTCATTAAGAGTTGAGCCTGAATTTAACATGGAAAGTATAGGGAGTGACAGGCCTGTGGTAGAACAGAAGTAAAAGTTGGAAATGCTTTTGCCAGTTCTCCCACTTTATACACATAAATTGACAGGTTGGCACCGGATCTCACCGAAGTGGACGCGATACATTGGCGTACAAAATTATTTTATAGATGTTAATAACAATTTCGAGTAAATAGTTTAATAAATTGTGAATAGCTGCTGAAATTTTGTAAAATTATAATTTGAATATTATAATACATGTTTAATAATTATTTATAATCCATAAATACATGCGATTGTCCGGTTCCGCCGATAACAATTTAAAATTACTTATTCTATGAAACGACACTGGCAGGTAAACATTACTGTGAAATTCTCGGAGCCGCCCGACGTGGTTTGACGTTTACCCCCTCTCTACCTACCAAAAGACTTTTCAACTTTTACTTTCTCTATAGGGTGCCGTATGGTACAAATTCCCTGTCCATACTGAGCACGTACTGTGCATTGCCTCCCTTTGATGTACCTACCGCCAACAAATGGATCGGGGCGAGGTCGTACGGCGCACACAACGAAGCAATTTGCTGCTCCTCGGAAGCCCGTTCACATCTGCATGATGTGTTCTCAAAATAAAATAAAATTTATGTGTCTGATCTTTAAATGTCTTTTATTCAAATAAAATTGTTATGTAAGATATTTCAAATATTATGTTTCCGAGTAGGAAATTGCAAGATCTATCAAAATCAAGAAAAAGAAATTGGGGTTACTATTTAAAAAAATTGTCAATGACGTCACTGCCCAAAAATGTGAAGTGGGGGAAAATTGAATTCTATTTAAAAAATTGCGCTTTGAGTAAACAAAATTGACCTGTCCGAGAATTTTTTCGAAAAACCAACTACTTCCATTATAATGAATTTATTCCTTTCATTTGAACCATACTGTATATATTTTCTACTTTATCAAGGTGAACTTGATAATAATGATACCATACCTGGGATGCATATTCTAATTTAGGTAGGACACAAGAGTAAATAGTAAAGATATTTTATTTCTGAAAATTATCTTGAGTTTCCTTTTGTATATTGGTAATGTTCTCAACGAAATTTAATTTTCAGTCAAAAGTTACCCCCTTAAAGGTCGTACATCTCTTCATTGAAATATTTTCAATATTATAATTAAAAATTATGGAGCTACTTTTACCAGTAAAGGTCATTACATTGCGGAAGTTTAGCGGAAGTGACTTATCGGTACACCAGTTGTAAACTTTATTTATGTATGACTGAAGTGCTAACCAATCTCTTGTAAAAAAACTGGACCAAATAACTTTAAATCGTCTGCATATGGAAGAGAAGATCAGTTCATAGTCAAGATGATGTCGTTGATGAAAATAAGAAATAGCAAAGAACCTAAGTTAAATGATTTAGTTAATCCTAAATTGGAAGGTTTTGACAGTAGAACACCATGTTCCAACTAATCAAAAGCCTTGGAAAAATCTGAATAAATTACATCAACCTGACCACCATTATCTTAATGATCTGCAGTACTAAATATGGCTTCGCGTGATGAAAAGAAGTACCTATCTTGCAAAAAAATTTCAAAAACTTTGTAAAAGTTGCAAATTATTGTAATGAGCCGATAGTTTTCAACTTCACATTTGTTTCGTTTTTTAAAAATATGACAATTACCTATTTTTATTAATAAATTGTATACAAACATAAAGGTTTGGATAGAACAGATGCAGTCTTTCAATAAAAATGCTGGTAAACCATCAGTGTCAGTTGTCTGCTTGAGTTTCAGTTTTTTAGGAGCCTTCTAAAAAGATGGAAATACTACATGAGCGGCAATTCATTTCACAGTCAGGTTTATTAAAATCTGGAGCTGAAGATTTTATGAACCAGATTGAAAATACATGTAGTTGAAATAGCTTTCATTTATATCTCGCTTAATTTTAGCTCGTAAGTCACTAAATTCCATATAAACATCGTTGCTATTAGTTCTCTTAAACTACATCCATAACTTGTATTTTAGCTTTAAGCTTCGGATTGGAGCGTTATTATACCATAGAGGGTAACTTTTATTCTTTTGGGATATTTGTGGTCATAGCTGTCTTGATTTTAGAATAGAAGGGTTTATTGGCTTTCTCTATATTTGATTCTAATAGAAGAACGTCCCAGTTAATATGAGAGAGATCCTGATATAATTGTACGAAGTTAGCTTTGCAAAAGTTGTATCTGGTATTTGATGGTATAGTAAATTTAATATTTACAACCGTAAGCTTAACAGTTAGTTCGAGAGCAGGATGAAACCTGTCTTTACGAACTATTGAATTAATACAATTAGCAACAGAAATTTAGAAATGACTAAAAACTAAATCAAGAATCCGGTTGTAGGAATCAATTACTCTACTATATTGTCTGATTTTAAAGAATACAGAAAAATTAACACACATACTTCCGATTTATTAAAGTCGCAGTTCTTATTTAAACACAATTAAAATTGTGTTAGAAGGAATTATAGTGTATTTAGAGTTTGTTGGAATGGTTCGCATGTTCGTCCCACTTTGTGACGTCCGCCTTGTTTATGTGCGATGCACAAACTAACGTGGTTTTAAGCGGTCACATTGTTTTTATCACGGACCTGTTGACCTCTGTTTTTAACTGAAGGTATTTGCAGAAATCTTTCGGACTCAATCAGCATAGTGCACAGACAGAGATATGACTAGTCAGAGCGTAGTGGTGTACCAAAAAAATAGAGATTAACATGTATGAAAATAATAAAATTGAATTTATATTTTTGTTATTTATTTGATTTTAAAATGATGTGTTTTCATGAAATTTAACTGGGTGTTCAATGCCCAAATGAACCAATGCAGAAACTACCCCTAATTGTACCCAAAGATGCTTGCGACCTAATTTAACAATATACTATTTAAACTTATATTTAAATTACCGCTGGAAGAACTATTTTAAAAAACTTCAGTCGAATGCTATATCAATTAGAATTAATTAAAAATCTACTAGCCTAATTCATGAAAGGTTTTTAAATACAGTTCATCAAATTTCTAGAGGCTTTCGACGGCTAGACAGAGAAAGCACTACTGACAGGCATCCTGACGGATTTACGCAATGAAAGTACACTCTGCGCATCAAGTATTTCACTATTTCATTCAGACGTAAATGTCAGATGTAAATTTCGCTAAAACATTTCTTTTATTTTCGTTTGTGTTTTTTGCTCATTACAGTGTAGGATTCCCCACTCGACCATTTACTGTTGGGTTCTAATTAACAGTGCTGTTCCTAAAGTGGCGCTGGGAAACAGTAACAAAGCCTACACAGAACACACATGATTGAGAATTTAAACACAAATTTGAGACTGGCATATTAGGTATATACACCTAGGCCATAAATCGAAAAAAAAAAGTTTAATAGAACCTAAGTATGGAGTTTAATAGCAAATTAAGAGGCCGCGTGATTAACAGTCAATCTCGCGAAATAATAGCCAATGTTATAGAGTTTATGAGAAGAGAAGGAAACTTTAATTCACCTTCAATACCATTTAAAAATGTAAATGATCGTGTTGCTGCAGCCACAGGAGTATCTAAAAACACTGTCGTCCGCATTTCTGGAGAGAAAAAAAGAATCGATAACCGTGAGATATCGGAATTTTCATCACCAAGAAAAACCATTAAAAAACCAAAAACAGTTAATGATATAGATGAAGCTGCACAAGAATCAAATTTTATTTTTTTATTATTAGATAGCTATTTTTGTTTCTGAGTTGTGTTCATTTACAGGCTCAATTTTTTTCCGTTTCTCCTTTTTGATTTTATGTGGGGTTTCAAGTTGTTTTTGACTTATTTCGACGTAAATCACAACAACACACTTTTTTAATAAAGCAAACAAGTGTTAAGAGGTATATGTACGTGTAAACTACAATTACAAAAAATTGATATGAAACCCATGAAACCACCAACAAAAATGTAAAGCTAGCTTCCGTACTAGAACATGGTGTCATTCGTCGAGATAATTTATCGTTTTGTTTAATAGATCAAGAAATGTAAATATTACCCTGTTATTTTTTATAAAATTATAAGAGAAATAATTTTTTTTCTAAATAGTATAGTTTATTATTTTGTAGAAAAACAAAATTTCGAAAATTTTAGTAATGTTTCAGAAACAACCGTTATTAATAATAGGTACCATTTTCCTTAATAAGGTAGAAATAAAATATAAACTATTTCCACGATTTACAAAGGCCTACAAAAAAATTATAGGTATTTTCCGCTATCCTATAAAATTTATATTTTCTGACTCAATTTCAAAAGGTTGAAGGAATTCTAAAATACCTTTTATGGCATAATAATTATTTTCAATTCTACATACTATCTTTAGCTGCTTTTAAAAACGTTCTAAGAAAGTCCAATCAGACCAATTTAATCCCTAAACTATTCCACACTTTTAAAATTTAATTACCTAAAAATATTAAAAACTATTTAAAATAACTTGTTTAGCAGACTGTACAATAGCTATCTTAGTCACACGTAGCGCGTTCTCTGTCTGGGCATCGAACACCTCTAGAAATTTGATGAACTGTATGTATGTATCTCTAATTCCTTAAGGGTAGATACTTATAGAAACGTCAACTTACTGTGAGTCGTAACATTTATTAATAAAATTCAAATAAATTAGGTCATGTTTTTTTAAATCATTAAAACTATGAAAATTAGAGATAAGAAGACGAATAGGCATACTCAGAATACGGTCCCAAAAAACGCATGCTAATTGAGCTTCTATAATTAACCGCATGGGCGCTGGTACTGCATACGTTGTTCAAAATACACTCCTTCTTATGGGATTTTTTTTTTTTTAATCCAACGGTGGGATTCGATCCTGAGACCTTCCGATCTCAAAGTCATGACTCTAACCACTGAGCCAACCCACCCCCTTCTTATGGAAATTATACATAATTTTGTCAAAATAATATTAATAAACTTGTTTACAGCTAAATGAAGCACAGAACATACTGTTGTATTTATTTCTGAATAAGTCTTGCATAATTGATAAATTATTTAATTTTATCTATATAAAATACAAATTAGGTATGTATGACCAAATTCGAAAAGGTTTCTTAATTGCTGAAATTTGATAAGTACAATTTTGTGACAATTTTTTTTTAATTAAATCAATATGCAGTTTTAAGAGTAAAATAAAACACAGTTAACAGATTTTTTATTGTTGTAATACAAGTATAAAGGGAGATTTGGGAATGTACATGGTATTACCTCATCCTTTATTTTCAGCTTTCTCCTTTTTATTTTGCTAACAGTACCATCAGTAAAAATAGTCTCATAATATTTGATAATATCTTCTAAAAAGTATAATAACGTATTCATTTTTACCTAGGAGCTCAAATTTTTAAGATATACAATTTTAGAGAAATATAAACATTATTTTAACTCAAATCCGTAAGTGTGGTAAACAAAAGTAGATACGAAATTTTTATTTTAGTTATACAAAATACAATATTATGTCGTACTTACAAACAAAAAAAACATTGAAGAAATCAAATAGTCACTCAACACTTCGAAAGCTTTTCCGCGACATTCTTGAATGTTTTTTTAAACAGTCCCTTTTTAAACTCCAGCAGTAATCTGCCATCATGTGCATGTCCCATCTTCCTTGGTAGCGGTCCTCCATAACTTTAATATCTTGGTGAAATCTTTCACCTTGTTCCTCACTCATTTTCCTAAATTTTCTGGAAAACGGTCTAAGTGGTTGTGTAAATAGTGTATTTTGATATTGCACCCTAAGGATTTGAAACTATTAAGCATCTTGTTAACCATTTCAACATAGTTTTGAGCTTCATGTTTGCCTAGAAAATTTTCTAAAACTGCAATAAACGATGTCCAAGCTTCTCGTTCAACTTAATTCATTGAATTTATGAAGGCAGGATCCTTAATTAATTGTCTTATTTGTGGGCCGTCAAATATCACTGCTTTGAGTTTTTCTGTGCTCAACTGATGCATTTTTACCCCTATATATGCAAAACATTACCCATTCTTATCAAGGGCCTTTACAAATTTCATCATTAAGTCCAACTTTATATGTAACGGAGGAAGTATGATTTTTTCTCTTTCAACCAAAGCGTCGTTAATGACATTCTTTTACCCAACGTCCATGTTTTCTCATTGAGGCCAATATTTTCTAACCCAGTAGTGTGTTTTGTCCCTACTATCCCAGAGGCACCAGAAACACGGATATTTCATGTAACCTCTTTGCTGCCCAAGAAGAAAGTTTACCATTTTTAAGTCTACACAAATCATCCATTGATGTTCGTGATACTTTATCTTCTTCAAGACCAAAGCTACGGTATTATATTCTTCTTTCAGTTTCGTTGAGTGAGCTAGTGGTATTGAACCATATTTATTCCCATTATGTAGAAGGACACATTTTAAACTTCGCTTTGAACTGTCAATAAATAGGTGCCAATCATTTGGAATATATTCAGAAAGTCCCATTTCTTTCACGAGTCCATTAATTTCGTGACAAAATACAAGATTGTCATCTTGAGAAATTAATGGTAGCAAAAACTTTTATCTTGTATGGTAAAAGGTAATTTTGGTTCCTTGTTTCAATAAATTTTTGTCGTTCAACCTAAAAGCCAGTACTTCAGAAGCTTTTTCGATAAATTGAGATCCCTGGTGAGATCATTTAATACATTTTGATTAAAGCGTTGAGGAACTGATGACGTCTTCTCATAGTCACTGTTAGTTGCATTAGCATCAGAACTTTTATTAGCATCAGAACAGCGATCAGAGGGAAAATATTCGTCATCAGAGATATCTGGTAGCTGATGAAATGTTGGAATCGGTATTTCATCTGAGTGCGGGATATGGCGTATTGCCGAGTCTACATTGGGATAAGTCCATTTACTGCGGTTATTTTAATTGATTCCTTTAGTATTTACTAAACAAAACTAACAATCATTGAAGTGGTTTTTTGGTTCTCTCCAAACCATTGGTACGCCGAATTTTAGACATTTTCTTTTCCCGGTAGTCCACTGCCGTAAATGCTCTGTACAAGTTTTACATACGGGATATTGGGCCCACTTTTTGTCCTGATCACCAAGGTTAACTCCAAAATATCCAAGATACGCTCGCTTTACAAAGTCAGTAATATTTTGTCTGTTTTGTTGAAACATGTATTCTCCGCATATATAGCAAAACACATCAGATTGGTAGATAAGTTAATGTATCTATAAAAGTATAGCTGATAGAGAAAAACGGATTGCATATACAGATTTACCGTCCCAAATATAGTTAAAGTCAGCTCTAAAATAGGTTTAGAGATTGTTTGTGAATACAAAGTTTACAGTGATTTTTTTTATGTTCTAAAATCCAGTGTATGTAAAGAATATTTTCACCGGCAGTTGATGAATTTATGAATCTAAAAACTATACCGTAGATTAAGACTGCCACTTCCAAGTAATTACGAATAATATGGTTTTTAAACTTCGTATCTTTTGATACATATTCGCTCCGTGCGCGACAGCAGCGCCAATTTATTAAGGTACTAATGGACTATTTCTGCATTTACTGTCAATACAATTTTTTATAGAATTCGTAATTAAAAAGTGTATATGTTAGTTTTAATAAAAGTATATGGATTTGTAAAACAAGTAAAACATTAATTTATTATTATAATCAATAAAAATCAATAATAAAATATAGGCAATATTATTTACGGGAAAATGTATGAGAAGTTGCCTAAGTCTAATAAGATGTCTTTGAAGAATTAACCTATTCTGTCAAAATAAAAAAAATACTATTAAATAATAGCTTGAAGTTAAAATGTATAAACAGAAGCATTGTTATTTATATTTTCATTTTTGTTCGAAAGAAAACAGAATGAATGATTAAAACTGGTTTCCTGTCAGTAAGTCACAAAATTGCATTTCAGCCACATACAATAATCAAAGACAGAAGTCTTTAAATCTAGTCCTTGGTGAACATTTAAGAAAAAAGGGATGTTAAAGAACATCGTAAAATGGTAAGTTGTTTATTTAAAACCTTCTAAGTTTCTGATGTCTACTATTTCCAGTATTACTATTATTATTAAAAAATAAAGGTAATTTATCTTCTTATTGTACACCTATCCATTTATTTCTGAGTAAATTTTTACTTTGCTACTGAAAATTTTTATAATTTTTTTTGAAGGAATTTTTAAAATTTTCAACACAGCAACTCTGGTTGCTTATTATTTTTACCTACTTTTTTGAAAAAAAAGTAAAATGTATACGTGAATTTAATATGCCAAAATTACAAAATATCGCCCTTAAATGCACGAATTATCCGCAGCTAATGCTAGTATCGCTTTTGCTTCCCTTACCATGACTTCGCACTGAGCGAATACCGGTCCTGTGTATATGTCTTTCTGTGCGGTTATTACAATCTTATTCGAATACAATTAGAGATGTGTCGGCCACACGGACAGGCTCCAATGGACCCTAATGAACTATAAATATGTCCTGGACAATGCTCTTGTATCACTTATTTATGTCTACCTATTATATATTAATATTCTTTCTCTGCCATCTGGACTTAGAGGTTCTCAAACGTTCTCAGATCTGTGCCGATAATTCTTATATCATTGAACGAATCCAGCTTGCCTCGAGTGCCAACTATTTTACACCAAAAAGTTGGGAAAATTTTTGTTAAATGAATTCATTACAATTTTTATTCTTTTTATTTCATCTTAATAAATACAAACACTTTTTGGGTATTTCTAATAATAGCACCAGTGGCGGCTTGTGGTAATTTAAAATGAGTGTTAAATTTTTATCAATTATTTTATCAGTTTTAAGTTTGGTTCAAAGATTTGTACAAGATCCAATATCGCTGTTTTTTTCATTTGGGTTTGTATTAGGTGTAGTTATTATTATCATCATCAATATTATACTGTTTTCAAGCACTAAAACTATTAATTTTACTTATTTATTTATTATACGGGATTACCCCATTAAAGAAATTTATACAATTTACAATATAAAAATATGAAAAGGCAGGTAGAAAAATACTATTACTATAACATTAATAAAACAAAACAAAAAACAAAGTACAAAAGTGAGTTTTTATAGTAATTAATTAAAGTGAATTTAAATATACGTTACAATTGGTTTTAAATTTGGCTAATCCCATATTAAAAATATCTAAATTAAGATTATTCAACATAGACAAATATCTGTCAATAGTACTGTTGACGCCATAGCTCGTTCTATGAAACGGTATATTAAATGTTAATGGATATCTCAGTCCAAGGTAATAAGGAACATTTAGGCTAATCTCGCTCAAAAGAGAAGGACAGTCTATAATTCCATTTAAAATTTTGAATAAAAATACTAAGCCAAATATGTCTCTTCTTTCCCTTAAAGGAGGCACATTTAATTGACTTTCTATAGCACTATAATAATTATCTGAAATCCTGACATTACTTTTAACTGCACATACTCTCAAACATTTGTGTTGTACCCTTTCCAAAGTATCAGAATGAATTTGAAAAAATGGTGACCACACAATTGAGCCATACTCAAGCACGGATCTAACTAACGAGCAGTAGACCATTCTGGTGGCATCAGTGGAGAAGTACTTACAATTTCTTATAACAAATCCTAACATTTTTGATCCTTTAATAGAGATTGAGTTTATATGTTCAACAAATGCTAGTTTTTCATCAAAAATGACACCCAGATCTTTTACTGCTGATTTGTATTCAAGTTGGTGATTATCCTAACAGCATTACACCACTCTACTAAGCGATTCAAATCCTCCTGAAGAGTTCTTGATCACAAATGTTCTCTACTGTTCTCCAAAACTTGAGATCATCAGCAAATTTAGCACATTGGCTGTACACAAAACAATTAGCAATATCATTCACAAAAATGTTAAAAAGAAGAGGAGAGCTATGGCCCCCTTGAGGTACACCAGATGTAACATTAATTGTATCTTAGTAGTAACAACCTATTTTTACCCTTTGAATACAATCAGTCAATGAGCTTTCCCACCACAAAACAAAGCCTAAGTTGAAACCAACTGAAAGCAACTTATTTAACAAAATATTGTGATCTACTCGATCGAAGGCTTTTGATAAGTCTGTGTAGATCGAGTCGGTTTGTTTTTTGTCTTCCATGTTTTGAAGAACATTTAATTGACAGGTTGTTAAGTTTGAAACAGTTGATTTGTTCTGGGAAAAACCATGTTGTTCCTGACAGATTAAGCCTTTACATTGCGAAGTCAGTTGTTTGCTAACTAGGCAATCAAATCATTTTGGTATAGCAGATTGTATACAGATACTACGGTAATTCTCGATGTTGTTCTTTTCCCCACTTTTGAAAATAGGAACAATATTGCTTACTTACCAGATCTCAGGAAAAATAGAACATTCCAACTATTTGTTAAATAGCAAAAATAAGGGTAAAACAATGGTGCAAACACATTTATTTAATAAAAAGTTAGGAACACCATCTGCACCTGATGTTAACTTATTTGGAATATTTAAAAGTTCATTGAAGATGTCAGATTTTAATATTACATTACTCCTTATATTGTTGCTTAGGCTTTCGTCTCTAGTTACATCATCAGTATTATCACTAATAGTGTATACAGTTTGAAAGAAGTCCCTAAATAGATTTGCAATATCTTGGCCACATACATCCTCTTGATTGCCATAGAACATGGAACTGGGCAAATTGTGGTTAATGTATGAACGAATAAATATTTAAGTTATTTTAATAATTGTTTTGTTTTTAATAAGTCAAAAACCATCTATTATTACTATTAGTTAAAGTCAGCTGACCTTCCTTCATATTTTAAGATTATTTTTGAATATATATCAGGTTATGTAGAAAGTTTGACATTGATTTTTGTGTAAAAAAATATTATATTTAATTTTTACCTACCGGTTTTCAGTTTCTATTATAAATTTAATCATTTTCATAATTTGTCACACATGTCAAATAAAAAAATATATTTTTTAAATACCTTTTATTGGCTAATAAAACAAGTGAACTAAAATGTTTATAAGATCAGTACAATCTTCCGAGCAATTACTACTAGAAGGAGCGTGAATCGAGTGTGTAGGCGATTGTTGTGTTCACAACATCTGTAGAGGAAGTGAGGAAGCGGGCACAAGGGGGAAGGTAAATAACCCCTCTTGTTCAGTGGCATATCATTTCTCTGTAAGAAAAGAAATTGTCCAAACTTTTTAATTGTAAAAAAAACTAAATAATTCGCTAATTTTACCATTTTTAAAATGTATACCGTCTTATGTGTGTCTGATGCAGGATATAAAACAAAATCACTGTAACGATCTTATTATTTCAGTTAAATAATGAAACCTCAAAATCAATACATTAATTTTATTATAAAATAATACATGAGCGATTTGTTTCGGCCTCACAGAGTCATCTTCAGGCCAGTAATACAATAAGTCATAAATATTATAATAGGAACAATATAAGAATAGATTGGCCACTTTAGCATTAAAATTAAATATTATAAATTCCAATTTTGGATCCATATTGTAGAATTACAGTATTGTAGAATTAAGGTTGCTTAAAAGGAAAAATAAAAGAACAGTGCAAACTTAACTAAAAATAAGAACAATGGGCACGGAATCTACAACAGAAGAGGTGAGAATGAGCAATTACGAATGCATTTAAATTGCTCGAGATAACAAATAAGGCTGATAATGTAAAGTAGTGGTATAGTCCCCATCAAAGAAGGTCCGGATATGTGAAAGAGGATTCGGAGTTTTCTCTGTAAATCTTGAGAATGTAAGGATGGAGTGAAGACGAATCTTGCTGGCTCAGGCATAGATAGGCTAGAAAAGGGAGGGTGTAGATAAAGCTCCAGTAAATATCATCATTTTCGTCTAATTTTTTATTCTTACTCACAGTTCCGGCTTTATTTTCGAAATTAATTTTAAAAAGGAAATAAAAGTAATCATTCATACAAGCATATAATAAAACAACGTGAATTCATTATGTGTAATAAGTAAATAAACGTTCGTTTCAATGAAAAAACATATATGAATATAAAATAACCTCCTCCTTTTTTGAAGTCGGTTAAAAATAGAAATAGATAAGACTAATATCAAAAACAATTTGAAAATACAACAAACATAGATAAAATGAAATAGGGTGAAGTAAGGTAATTTCGTGACATAGGTAAGTTCGTGATAGAATTATAAAAATTTGTCAGCAAGTTGCCTATTGCTTTAGATGGATAAATCCTTGGCTAGTGGAAGATGTATGATGCTACTAGATGGCGCAACCTGCCGCGTTTGGATATTACGAACATACCAGTCATTAGAAAACTTTGTTTACATGTGGTGCGTATTACGTCGTAATTTTTTGCGTTTTGCAACTAGAAAGAGATCTGCTGTTTCAAAAGGAATTACCGAAAGGTAGGCTTATGAAATTTATACCAATTATAGTAACTGAAATGGGGAATCTTCCTGTCAAATGCGATTTACACATTTTGGCTTGGTTTTACCGTAATTGCTTATTCCGTGGAGCTAATTTCTTACGTTTTTTACATGTGCTGAAGATGTTAAAATGCTAGGGTTGTTGAATTTTAAATATCTTTTTTTGCACGCAGTAAAATTACCTCATATTCTAAGAATGTTTTATTTTTATGATTTACTGCGAACCTTATGTAAAAAAAACGTTATTGAACATACCACGATCTTACCTATTATCACGAATTTAAATATTGTTTGTAATTTCAGCTTTAATATGAAAGACAAAAAAAGAAAATATCGCAGTTATGAAATATCTGATTTAATAGAAGCTGGTAGGTTGGTAAGGGATACAAACATGACAATCTATAGAACAAGCAAAGATACTGGGATACCATGAAGTACGCTGAAAAATTTTTTGTCAAAAATCCAAGACAACCAGCAACAAGTTGCAAAACTAGGAAGGTCATATGCACTGACGCCAGAAATTAAAATGAAACTATTCAATTATATTGTCAATATGCAGGAACTAGGTTTTGGTCTAACAGTTGAAATGGTAAGAAAAACAGCTTTTGAATTGGCAATAGAATCTGGTAGAGAAAATTTTCTCAAGGAAGGTAACAATTCTGCAAGTAAATGGTGGTGGTCACAATTAAAGAAGAGGTACAATCTTGCTTTACGCGTTCCAGAAAATCTCGCAGCTTATCGCGCCTCTATGGGTAATCCAGAGATAATACAGGACTACTTCGTAAAACTAGAGGCACTCATGGAGAAGCTAAACATAAAGAACATACCGAGTAGAATATGGAATTGCGACGAAACGGGTCTATCTTATGTCGTTAAGCCCAGTAAGGTTTTTATGTCTATTGGAAAACGTTACATTTACCAGAGAACATATGCTGATAGGGGTGAGTCACATACACTTCTTGGTTGTATCTGTGCTGACGGGACATGGATTCCTCCCCTAATTATTTTTAAAGGAATGCGCTGGAATGATAATCTAAAATCAGACTGTCTTCCTGGTACACTAGTTAAACTGTCTCCTAAGGCTTGGATCAACACTGATTTATTTCTGGAGTGATTCCAATTCTTTATTTAATCAATTCCTCCAGCTCGTCTTGTTATCCTTCTGATGGATTCTCATGCCTCTCATATAAATGCCACAGTAATTTCTCTAGCTAAAGAGAATGACATTTATTTATTCACTTTTCTGGCGCACACATCTCATTTGCTTCAACCCCTAAATGTGGGCGTGTATAAATCTCTTAAGGCCAATTGGTCTAAGAGTTTAAACGGTTTTTTGAGAGAACATTTTACAGAAAAACCCAACAGGCAAAATTTTCACTCTCTGTTAAATCCAGCAGTTATCGCAAGTTTTTGTCGTTCCAATATCACAAATGCTTTTAGAAAAACTGGGGCGTGTCCATTTGACAAAGACGCTATTCATAGAGAGGCTGTTGCTCCGTCTCTACTTAACAATAAAGCAGCTCCTCAAGGACCAGTTGTTGCAGATGAAACTGAGCCAGCCACTGCAACTGATCAGAAGTAGTTATTGTCTCTACCAGTGGCACCCAGTGCATCCGATGTTCCTGCCAAAGTAAACCAAAGGAATCGGGATTCGAAAGCTAAATGTCTCAGTGATTTTGATGATGTTTCCTCCCTAAACGAACCTTCTACGTCAGGTACTAATAGGTCTAAAGTCCAGGTAAAATCTGCAATGAACGTCAAGACTCAGAAGTCGTCTACTTTCAAAGCCAAGACTATTTCTGAAAACAAAGTTCCCCAACAACACAATGACAATGAGGATGACTGGAGGTGTGGTGTTTGTGAAGGAAGTTACTTGGAAGATTGTAAGAAGAAAAATGGAGCACGGTGGATACAGTGTTCTTACTGTTTAGTACCATATTACCTTAAATGTCAAGCATCCGAGGAAGATAATGTTTTTATGTGCGATAGTTGCGCTGGTACTAGCAGCGATGACTCAGATTAAAATTTTACGCATAAAGCGATACATTGTAATTTGTAACTTGTAACCGATAATAAAACCGTATCTTACAATTTTTAGCACTAACTGTTGTCTCACGAATATACCTACCTCATATCACGAAATAAGATATCCTCTCACGAAATTACCTTTCCTTGACTATGTTATTTTAAAACTTTGTTTTAGTGAGTCTCTAAGTTTTTTAATAAAAAAATATCAAAATCTAAAGCCAAACTGTAAGATCTCAGCTCCCAGACAATTATAGTAAAAACGCATGCCATTTTCATTACTTTCAAACGACAAAACTATAATCATCACGAACATACCTTACTTCACCCTAAATAATTAATACATGCACAAATAGAAAGTTAATAACATACCTTCTTAAAGTAACACATTTTAAGTAGATAAATGTTTAAAGAGTTGATTATCCCTGAACATAACTAATCTGACATTTTCCCCCTTTTTAATATTATGAAGGGTTTTTTAGTTGAAATGAAAATTATAATTTATTTTTGGTCCTAACAAAAGTTTAAACATAGGTTATCAAAGAAGAAAATACATATAGAACTTAATAATCTTAAAACGTTATCAAAAATTATTAATGGTAAAACCTCAAATAATAATTAAATTCTTAAGAGGAAAATTTACATTACAAACTGGAAAGACCTGCGGGGCAACGGTAGTTTAGTAGGTATAAAAATTACAACTTAAGGGTGGAGCCTAAATACTACAAAATTACTTCCGAGACTAAACAAAATCAGCATTCATTCATAATTTTAACAATTGCATGTAGATACGAGGGATACATATTCTAAACTCTAACGTGCGAAGTTGATACAAAGGAACCGAAAAAACTCCGCCATTTTGATGCCTTATTACGTGTTGCCTACATCTTGGAGCAATATTTTTAATATTTTGCTTGCTGCTGTCAGTGTCAGTGAATATTATTTTTGTAGTCACAGTTTATTGCTAAAGAATCAGTTAGCTCACTCGGACCAGTTGAATGTTCAAAAATAACATCCACTCCAGGGATACAAATTCAGGATGCGCAGCTAGCTAATAAATGTTGTTTTAAATTATTTAAGTTAATTTACAAAAAAATAGAAGATGGCAGAAAAAAAATAGTCTTAGAAGGAAAGCCCACTCACGCGACATGTCGCGCGCGACCTGCCGCATGCGATTTTTTAGGTGCGATTTTTAACAGACGACAAGCAGCGACACAGACGTTCAGTATCAAAATAGAGGTGGAAGAAGTAGTAACGGTGTTGTTGAATTTTGTTCGTCGGCGGAAAAAATTGAAACGACGTAGGTACTGGGTTCATCCATTATTTACAGACCCTTATGTAAAAGGCGCATTTAATTTATTACATAAGGATTTACGTCAACACGAAGATAAGTTCTTCAAATATTTCAGTATGAGAGTAGTGTCTTTTGACGAACTGCTAGCGCAGATTCCCGAACAAATATTTTTTTCGCTATTTTATTTCAATTAACTGTTCGATATTTGAGGTCGGTCTTAAATATTGGATATAAATTCATCCATATTAATACAACTGTCGGACATTTCTTTACTGGAACTGTCGAAAAGTTAACAGGAAACTCCAGCTCCCAACTGGCGTTTCGCACGCGACCTGACGTTTGTATAAGTGATGCTCCATATGAATCCATGACAAAGCTGGCCGCGTGCGGCAGGAAAATCGCGGGATTGTCATTTTTAATTTTCAGCCGCATGCGACCACGCGACAGAACCGGGTTAATGGGCTTTGAGTCATTTAAAAACATCTAAAGTATTGCCGCGCGCGATGCCTCGCGATCAGTCGCGCGCGACGTGTCGCATGAGTGGGCTTTCCCTCTTAGGAAGTTAGATTAACTTGTAAACATAAACTTTTTAACACTGTTGTTTTAATATAATACAATCATACTTAAATTAACTGATTAATTATCTCTCTACGATAAGTTATACCGGGTCTTCAAATTAAAGTGTTACAGCTAAATACCGCCTTTGATAAAAAAAAACGTTTCAGACGAAAGTTTTATAGTTTTGTAAGGAAAAAATTTTGGCTAAAATCATTTTTTATAGCTAAACATAATATGGCCAACTTTTTTTTTGCCCAGCAAAATTGTCAAATAGCTGTTACTCAAAAAGTAAAAGTCCAATAAAAAAAATATTTCCATCTAAAGTTTCTTATTTTTTTATGTACTTTAATAATATGTAAATAAAAAATGGGATTCCCATTTAAAAAAACAAAGTCCACCTCGATATGTCCATAATATGTTCAGTTATAAAAAAATGAATTTAGCCAAAATGTTTCCCCCAAAAAACTATAAAACTTTTGTCTGAAACTTTTTTTTAAAATGCATATTTTCGGCGGTATTTAATTGTAACACTTTAATTTGAACACCCGGTATAAGAAAATGGCTATTTTTCATAATTTCAACTCCATGTAATTTTTTATTTTTTCTTATACGATGTCCAAAGTATATATTTTTGTTGATGTGAAGTATTTATTTGGGATACATTACGATAAATGGGGTACATATAAAATAAAATATTGACTGTAAATATTTTCTCCAACAAGACAAAATCATAACAATAATTATATGCACTCGTATATAAATGGCAATACTCACTGTACCAACTTTTGAGGTCACCCCGTATACGTGTATAATCATAAATAATCTATTTAAAATCATTGTTTAAAAGGATAAACGAGTTTTTAAACATGCAGTTTTTCTATTTTATTATAAAAAATTACTCACCTTATATAATTGTTATCAAAAAAGGTTAGTATTGTATTTTGGTAGTCACAGAGAGTCAAACCCTAACTTTTAATATTTATCAATATCAGCAAAATTATGTTTACGTCTTTTTTAAAATTTTGGCTTGAACAAAAATCGGCAGAAAGCAGTAGTAGGATTGATCCCACACAGATAAAAGAACTAGTCATTGAAACAAGAATTAACATGTGAAAACAAACACTGTTTATTATGCAGTAGTCTACGCAATATGTTTTGTATAAATTATGAATATTAATATTAATATAGAGACGTACTGTATAATGTCGTGACAAATATACGTAGTAAGATGATTTACGCCCTTTATCTATTGTACCTATTATTCATTAAATATTAAAATGTCAAAGTGTTAAGTTCACCTTTAATAGCAATAAAGTGTTCATATAAAGTAGAAGAGTCTTTTAATATAAAAGAGGAGAAAAAGAATCGCAGTGGTAAACTACACGGTGGTTGCAATATATTAGTTTATATAATGGGAAGATGAAAGATGAGAAAGCGTACGCCGTTCAGTTCCAGCCTAATCTCCAGTTACAGTGCCAGTACAATATCAAATATTGATGATAATAAGGGAAGAAGAAACCGTATGCAATCAAAAAAAAAACTGAAGTCAAATTTCCTTTGTAATATATAGACAGCCCTCTTGGCAATATGTAGATATATGTAGTATAATTGAAAGATCAAACGAACTTATCTGAAGTTCGATCTCAATTATACGAAACGCCTTGTTCGAGATGATCATAGGTAGTACCCCCCTTTCCCCGCTCAGCTACCACGTATTTTAAAGAATTAACACTCTAAAAAACGTCTTTTACAACTGTACCAACTCTGCCCTCTCTACTCTTCCTACGCCGCTCCCAACTCTTGCCTGTAATGTCATTCTTTTTAAAGCTGGTTTGTGATTTAAACTTGGAGATGATCCTGGGATGTACATGTACATAATGCTAATGAAATAAACTTACCACACATTTTATTTTAGGGTTGGGATGGGTTCGATCATCTCGAACAAGGCGTTTAATATATTTGAGATCGAACTTCACTTCAGGTAAGTTCGTTTGATCTTTTAATTATATTCCACGCCTTGTTCTCAATGATCATAGGCAGATGTTTAAAGAAAAGTTAAAACACAATTACACTCACAAAGCATGTATCTTCTAGAGACCCCACGCCAATGTTAAACTTTTAAACCAAATTAGCGCCACCTTGTGTTTGGAGCTGGAACTAAAATGACAATTGACAGATGGCGGTAAATTCAAATTGTAATTTTTAGGAGTAGGTAGTAGTTTTAAATTAAATTTTAAATGATTTCCACATAAATTATTTTATAAAATAAAGTATGGAACTAGTAAGTTCGAAACTTTTATTTTACAAAATAATTTAGTTCGATTATACCAAATTTGAAGAATTAATTTGTTGTAAGGGGTCTAATGTGGAGAGTTGGTTCTGCATATTTTTATTAAATAAATATAAGATATATCAATAAATAATAAAATAGAACATTCTTAAAATATGTTTATTAATAACTTAAATAAATATTATTAGATAAAAATAAATACAAATAATAATAATAATAATAATATTTATTCATACAAAAAAAAAATACAATAATAAGTAGGATATAAACGCAGCTTGTCATATTTAACTAATATTATAAACAACAAAAAGAAAAAAGGTTTAAATACCTACACAGATTTAAAAAAATATATATATAAAATTGTATAAATAAATAAATTACTCGATAAGCGAGTGAACGCTTGTTTCGAAATAAAACAATAACTAAAAAGAGATACTTAACTAATAACTAAAACTAAATTAAAATTACAGAAAGAACATTCGAATTTAAAATAAACTTATTTATAAAGATAGTTAAATTTAGTTTTTTTTTTTTTTTATTATTTTTATTTTTATTTTATTTATATTATTAGAAGTAACGAAGTGGTAAATTTCAAACTCCTAATTTACGAAGTGATTTTGAATCAGGCTTCGAGCATTTTCAAGAATAAACTCTTTTAATTTTGTTTTAAAATGGGTTGTATTTTTTATGTCTTTAATGTGTTCTGGTATCATATTGTAAAATTTGGGTGCCAAATATAAATATGACTTTTGTGTAATTGTTTTGAGCATCAGTGGGGACACAAAATGATGTTTCTGACGTGTATCATAGTCGTGGCTTGGAAGATGGGAATACTGTTTGTTTACATGATATTTTGTTGTGGTACAGAAAAAATAGAGTTGTCTTAAATCAAGAATCTGTGTGTCTTTATATAAGGCATCGGAGGAATATCTGGAATTTTTACTGTAAATTAGCTTTAAAAAGCGTTTCTTAGTGACTTCTAAGGAATGTATATGGGTATTCAACGCTGCACCCCAGATAACGATGGCATACCTAAGATGGCTTTCAACTAATGAAAAGTATAGTGTTTTTAGATACTTTAGCGGTAATAATTTTGTTAATTTTCTAAATTTATATAGGATACTTCTAAGTTTATTGACTAAGTATGTAATGTGTAAATTCCATTTTAAATGTTGATCTATTATTACGCCTAAGTATTTTATTTTTGATTCTGGTGATATGAAAAAGATTTCCTTGTTAACCTTGATTTTTAGTTGGTTAAAAGGTGGAGCGCCGGTTGAATTGCAACTGAATGGCAAGTAGTTTGTTTTTTCAAAGTTTACTGTTAATATTTTGCTATCGAGATATCTTTTAATATTTGAAAAGTCTTGTTCCGCTTTAACTTTTACCTCCATCCAGCTATTTGCATTATAAAAAATTGCCGTATCATCCGCAAATCCAATTATAGTACTACATGTATCTAAAGAAAATAACTCATTAATATATATATTAAATAGCATAGGACCAAGGATGGACCCTTGAGGTACACCATACTTTATGGTTTCCGCGCCACTGCAAACATTACCCACTCTCACAGTCTGGAGTCTGTCAGTCAGATAACTTTCAAAGAGTTTGTTGCATTTTCCCCGTATTCCGATATCTTCCAGTGACTGTAAAAGTAGGCGGTGACTGACCGTATCGAACGCTTTTGATAAGTCAATAAATATACTTAGGCATGGTTTACTCTCATTTAGGGATTCTGTGATTTTTGTTGTAAGTTTTAAGATGGCATCCTCGGTACTTTTTTTTTCCCGGAATCCATATTGACAGTCTGAAATTATTTTATACTTTTTGCAATAAGATTGAAGACGATTTTTTAATATTTTTTCGAAGATTTTTGAGAAATGTGTTACTAGACTTATAGGTCGATAATTAGAAATTTCTGTAACATCGCTTTTTTTATGAATTGGTATAATTATTGAACTTTTAAAGATTGATGGATAAATTGCTTGGTCAATACATTTGTTTATCAAGAAACATAGTGGTTCTATTATGTAATATGAGATTGCTTTTATAGTTTCAGCTTTTATATTATCATCACCAACAGCCTTTTTGTTTTTTAATTCGCCAATAACATTAAGAATTTCTGTTCTATCAACAGAGCTCAAAACAAATGAGTTTTGGACGGATTTTCTTTGGTAATTATATGTTGGATCCACTTTTATATTTTTCGCAAGATTCTGTCCCATGTCAACAAAAACTTTATTAAATTGATTTGCTATTTCTTGTTTATTTGTTAATGATTCCCCAATACTGTTTTTTATTTTGACAATTTCTTTCGGTTGTTTGTTTGTTTTACTTATATCCTGTACCACGTCCCACAACTTTTTAAAATTGTTTTTATCACTTTCAATTTTTTGTTTATAATAATTAAATTTTGTTTTTGTAATTAGATTGTTTATTTTATTTCTATAATTATTATAATTTCTTTTTAATTCGAAATTGTTGGGATATTTTTGAATATTCAGAAACATTTTATTTTTTTTATTAATTGAAGTGAGCAGTCCATTTGTCATCCAGGGTGCAATTTTATCTCGTTTTCTTATTAATTTACGGTTCTCTGTGCATTTTACAAGACCATTTTGAATAATGTTAACAAATGTGTTTGCTGCAATGTCTGGATTTTCTAATGCATATACAGGGGACCATGAAATAACTCGAAAAATATTGTTGATTTTATTTGGATTAATAAATTTAATATATTTGTTATTTTTTCTATTGTTTACTTTTTTATCATTCCCTAATATGACCTGCAAAATAGTGGAGTAGTGGTCTGTAACGTTTGTTTTAAGTATTAGTGGAATTATATTATCTTTTATGTTATTATATTTGGATTTGATAAATATGTGATCTAAACAAGATTTGGTGTTACCCTGGACCCTAGTGGCTTCATTAATAGTTGAGTCATAACCATGTTCATTTAAAATATTTAAATATTCCACTGTCATATTGTCCTCAAGTTTTAGCAAATCAATGTTTATATCACCTGTAAATATATAAAAATCATTTGAATTGTCATTATTTTCTTCAAGAAATCTGGATAGACCTTCGTTGAAGTCAAGGATACTTGAATTTGGTGATCTGTAAAATGCGGTAACTAAAACTGTATTTGTATCTATTTCAATACGTATTTTAAGTGCTTTCATATCGTTAAAAATTTCAACCGAATCATATGAAAACTGCAAGGACGATTTAATATAAGCCACAACTCCATCATTTTGATTATGATAAATCTCATTATATATCATGTTGTACCCACTGATCTGAAAAATACTTTGATCTACTATTTCTCGAGTTTCGGTCAATATAATGCAGTCAAAATCAAATTCCAAACTTTGCAATATAATTTTGAATTCATCTAAATTTTTATTGATGCTGCGAATATTCATTTGAATAATTTTAAGGTCTTTATTATTTTTGTTAACTTTTATTATTTCTGAACATTCGTTAATAGTATCGATAGTATAAGATTCGACTGTTTCTATATTAAAATCGCGTACATATTGATCCATATTTAAGTATTAAAGGGTAAAAGCTAAAATTATTATATTTAAAATATTTTTTGGCCACTGTGTAAAGTATAAAGTTTAAAATTACCAAAAAAAAACAAGAAAATTTAATTTACAAAAAACTAATGTGATTAGAAAGTGGATTTATAGAATTTGGATTTCGATAAGATTATCACTTCACATATATGTGTATTAGTACATGAGCTTAAACATTAATTTTATGAAAGTACTTTTGAAAAATATTAGTTATTTATTTATTACCAGTAGTTGATGTAGAGTTGGTTCTTCCTTTAGGTTTAATTTCTTTCGTGTTACCTCTAGTAGTCACTCTATTCTTTGGCGAGTCTGGAGTATTATTTTTCTCTTCCCTGTTATTTTTTTCTTTTGTGTCTTGATTGATCTTATTTATTAAATGAATGCTTGGTTTTTGTACGGCTGTTTTTTCAGTTTTTTTGTTGGATGTTACCTAATTGAATTGTTGGTGTGGAATGTTCACTATTTGGTTTCTGCTTAATGCTGTTTTCCAACTCGCTTATGGTGTATCCTTTGTTTCCAATGTATAGTCTATTTCCTTTAATATAGCTCTTCTCTAAATGAGTATTTCTGGCGTTGTGTAGATGTTGGCGTAGTATTCTATTTCCTTCTCTTTGCGTTTGCGTCTGGTCGTTAGCAATTACGATGTTTGTATCCTTAAGTTTAAACCCGTTCCTTAATAAGCTCTTTTTCTTTATTTCAGAGACAAATTCAACTTTCAGAGGGGATGTTTCCGAGTTACCCAATGAATAGATATTACTAATGTCTCTTTCCTCTATATCAATATTCATCAGTTGTTTGATTTTATTACAAAAGTATAATACGCCTCGTTCACTGGGAGTTTTATTCAAGCCAAAAACTATTATATTCTTTTTCTTGTTTTCTATCTCTAGTTGCTCCACTTTCGCTTTGAGATGCGCGTTTTCTTTTCCCAACTCTTCTAATTGTTTTTTACAGAATTGAAAATTTAATTGTAGTCTCGTTTCGCTTGCTTCGATTGAGTTTTTAAGATCAATTCTGGTCCTGATAAGTTCATCAAAAATAGTTTCTAAAGTTAAATTCTCTGGATGCTCAGCCATTTTGTAGTTTTAAGTATATTTCTTGTCCATGTACTATTAATGAGCATTTGAATGCATTTATTTTGTTCAAAAGGGATTTTTGTATAAATATATGTATGGCAAAGAATAACTATGTCTACCATGAACTTGCAGTTAAAACAAAAAAAAACTTACAGCTTTTTATGATGTATTCACTTGATTCAATTGCCCTTGGGCAGAGCAAACAATAAACACACACCTTTACTGTTCGACTTCTGTATTACTATAATACATATTTAACGAATACTTACTTGGAGCAAATAGATATATAATCTCAAATCTTTAAAATAGGTACCTATCAATAATTTAAATGTGAAGTAGAGACTAGGATATTACATTTTATTAACACTAAAGTTATATATTTTATAAATGTCTTTTTAACTGAGGACAAATGTAATATAGGTATTGTATTAAAAGGTGAATCCTTCATTCAATGATAAATAGGTATTTTCCTTCCAAATACAGATGGTGGTATTACTCTCTTATGTGAAAAATGATTTCGGAATCTAGTCCAGTGATAAATTGATTATCAATTAGTTGTTGTCCCCGTTTGTCTTTTTATGATGCAGATGCATGGTGAATATATGGTGAATCAATGAAGTTTTTCTCGAAGTTTTCAACGTAGCACCAAAATTATTGCAAAACACAGTAGGAAAAAAAAAGCGAAACATTACAATTTTACAAATAACTAAGACGAAACTATAAACAGAAACCAAAAGCCAAAGCCAACAAAAAATCACTAAAATCAGACGGAAAAATGAAACTAACCAAGAAAATAAATAAATACACGTCACATCTTTGGAGTCTTTGTTTAAGTTTTTCTCCCATATAAGGCTTAAAAATGGAGTAAGAAATCATAATTTCACCAGTAGCCCCATCTAGAGTTTGGAGCAAATAGCATAAAAAATGTCAGTTGTCGGTTTTGACCTTGGTCATTCACGTGGAACCTCTATGTGCTTTGTGATTACACTGCAGTTTTTTACTGATGAACTGCTTTTTACAACAAACAAATGAAACAAATTACAAAAGAAAAAAGGTTATTAACATCAAACAAACTATGTATTAATAAACAAATTATTACAATAGAAAAAAGGGTTTTAACATATAACAAATTATGTATTAATAAACAACAGAAAATGGTTTTTAACATAACTATGTGTTATTGCGCTACAAATTTAAGATTGTAGTGGCAAATTTGCTTTTATCTCTAATCGGTCTGTTATACAAAGTGTTAAACGTAGTTGATTTATAGGACCAACCTGCTGTACGTTTTATTGTGTCAATGCTGATTCCCATTATGTTAATGAAGAGAACATAGATGTATATATCCCACTATTAGATAGAGTTATTGTCTTTATTCAACGACTTACGGATTCAGAAGTCGCAGGGTGATAGGGTTTTTTTGCATGTCAATATTAATTTGGATTATGATCCCCTAATACCCTTTATCTGTTCAAGGTAACATTCTAGCACCGCAGCTACGCATAAGGGTGGCTTTTGTTTAAAGTAAGGAATCTGCAGCAATGGGTGCATTTTATTTCGGCCAGAAGTTTTAAAGCAGTGAGGAATTTTTATCTCATAACCATCAGAATTTTATAAATATTGTCCAATTCAATGAAAGTTAATGTCTGAAGTCTCTGTGCTGTGATTAAAATTAAAAGGGTAACAAGTTTGTAGGTGAGTTGTTCTAAAGATGGAATAGAGTGTGACGGTTTCGATCTTGTTAGTATTATTAATAAACTAAAGATCCTCCTAAAAGTTGACTTGAACATCGGTCATATTAATAACTGGTGTTCCCCAAGGTACCGTCTTAGGACCCACATTATTTTCAATATATGTAAACAACTTATACATACAAAAGACTGCAGGACAAATAGTGAGTTTTGCCGACGACACAGCCATTTATTATGAAGCCGACTCATGGGAGGAATTAAAAAAAATATGCGAAAATGATATAAAAGGAATAGTGGATTGGTGTACGCATAAGAAACTAACAATAAATTATACAAAATCATTTTTTTTGCCTTTTGCCAGCTATATTAATCATTTACCATCTTTTAATGACCTCAGTTTTACATATAACAACGAAACACTCACACTACAAAAAAAAATGAAATAAAATATTTAGGCGTTACCTTGGATTGTCACTTACGATGGGATAAACACATAAATAGCTTAACTAACACCTTAAGAATGTTATTATTTAAATTTAAATATCTTAAAACTATAATCAGTACTACATACCTAAGAATTATTTATTACTCGTTGTTTCAAAGTAGACTTCAGTATGCTATCATCTGTTGGGGTGGCGCAACAAAAAATCATATTAACAAATTGGAAATATTACAAAAAAGAATACTAAAAATAATACATAATAAAAAGGTTAGATACCCCACAGATCATTTGTTTGATGAAGTCAAAATTATGGATGTTAGACAGCTGTATGTATATGCAGTCACTTTATATACATACAAAAATAAACACAATTTACAGAAAAGAACATATTCTTACAACACCAGAAATAAATATTTAGTATATACTCACCTTGTCAATAAATCAATTTCCCAAAGATTTTACCTATATTTAAATGGAAAAATCTTTAATTTTCTTCCAGATATATATAAGACATATTTATATACAATAAATTCCTCTAAGCTATTTAAACAAATATTGAAAAAATTCATAATAAATAGTGACAGAAAAGCTATGAGAGCGCTGATCGATTAGCAAAAAAAAAAGAAAAATTTAACTGTGATAAAATGTGTTATTAGATCTTGGTGTTTGTACTGTAAAATATACTTCCTTTTAATCCACTATAGTTTATAAATTACTTTTATTGGTTTTTTTTTTGTTCACTTATTCTAATTATTAAAATATATTCAATTTATTGTTTTTATTATTATTATTATTATTATTATTATTAATATTATTAAAATTATTTTTATTATCATTATTATAATAATTATTATGATTATTATTATTATATAGGTCTATAACTGAGTTATTATATTGTATGTTTCTAGTTATTTTAATATCCGTTTTATATTTTTTTTTTAAATGTATTTTAGAATCAAATAAGCACACAATATTAAGTTAACATTAGGTAATGATTTGGCAGCCCATGCGCAA
The DNA here is from genome assembly GCA_927349885.1 of Psylliodes chrysocephalus. Lineage (NCBI taxonomy): Eukaryota > Metazoa > Arthropoda > Insecta > Coleoptera > Chrysomelidae > Psylliodes > Psylliodes chrysocephalus. The sequence goes on from OV651813.1 coordinate 69,271,416, forward strand.
CCAATTGGTCATAAATGGGCGACCAGTTTACATATTATTTGAACTTTTTAATGTATTTTATTATTGTATATGGATACTGAATGCTAAATAAATTTATTATTATTATTATTATTATTATTATAAGATGTTGTTAGGGTATTGCTTATAAAGGTACGATAAGATGGATCCCAAGTAAAATCATATTTTGCAGTAGAAGGTTTTATATTTGATATTCCTTTAAAAAATCGTTTAATCCGATAATCCTCCCCTACTTCAGGGCCTATAATTAAGGAAAGAGATGCTCTAATGGAATTGAGTGTTCCATAAGAGCGATTACTTTGAAAATTTTCTATTAAGAAAAGTAGTATTGGAGACAGAGAATTTAAACATATTTACCGAGTTTCTTATACAATAGTTGCGCTACTGTTTTAAGCATGAAGAATACTGTTTCAGAGTTGCGGTTGTTATGGAAGCTAACAACACTTCAATTGATGCATCTGGCAACTCTTTTCGGCTGAAAGCCTCCCAGACAATTGACCTGCCATCAACGTTAGAGACTTCTACATGGGATGAGGGATTCTATTGACAGAAAGTAATAAGGTTTTACTAGGTTTAAATATTACAGGTGGGGAAATTCCTGAAACAGAGGGAACCAATTCTGAGAAGGCCACTGCGGCACCACCATAATTCCCTCTGCTCCATCAGATATAATCTTTGGCAAAACTTTTAATATCATCACAAAAGGAGGGAATGCGTAAAAATACCTCCCTGCCCAAAAATTTTTTAGTCATTACTGCCATTGCCCTGGAAGACAATTGAAATTCTGTCTCACTGTTAAATTTCCTTGATGCATCATCAGCTATGTTGTCTTTTGAGGCTACATAAGATGCAAAAATTCGTATTTTTCTTTCGCGGCACCACTGTCATATCTCTCTTGTTATATTGTTGAGATTCTTAAATTTGGTACCTCATATTCTGTTGATGTATGATATGGCAGTGGTGTTGTCGATTCGCATCAAAATTTTACAATTTATTAAAGACTATGCAAAGGATTTTAAGCCAAAAAACGCCGCTATTAATTCCAATTCATTTATATGAAGAAGTTTCTCTTCAGGGCCACAAACCCCTTGGTGTGTCTCACTGCCACAGACTGCCACCCATCCTATTTGAGAAGCATCTGTAAATATTTTGTTAATGAATTTGTTACTGGGGATTATATTAATGGCTTTACCAACCTGTTCTCTCCACCATTTTAAGTCTGATGTTGTGGAACTAGATGGTGATATGGTGGCCTTATAATTACCGCTCCAACTGTATTGTGTAAAGCCAGCCTAATGGTATAGCCGGCCAGGCAGCAACTAGTTTGCCCACTATTCTTGCAAATTTTCGTATGGTATATTATTGTTTTCTCAAAATATTAGTAATTTCTACATTTCATCTGGGAAGCTCAAGAAATGTTGGGGATGTGGGTACTTTTTTAGTAATTTGCCTCTATCATCACTATTAAGTCCTTTTTTTAATATTTGTTCCCACCTGTTATGAATGTCAGACACATCACTGACAGTTGCCTGCTTGGGCCCTAATAGTTGAAGTATTTCCTACTGAGAGAAGGAACTTCTTCAAATTTAATTCTCAAGGGATCAGTTGGTTCTGAGTTTTGTTCAGAAATAATACACACATTTTAATATTTATGTCGCATAACATATATATTTATTATTCTGTAAGAAAAACATCTAGTTTATTTTTTGTTAGGAACATTTTCCTATGAAAATTACACATTTACTGGATTCAAGCCCTTATGAGCTCAGTAACAGGTCTGCATAATCCTTTGGTCATAGAATACATCTGGTTTCTCTACAAATACATATTTACTGGATTCAGTCCCATATGAGCTTAGTGACGGGTCCACATAGACCCTTAGGCCGTGCCCATATGAGCATAGTTTTATTAAGGATTGTTTCTATGAACTCCTAAGCTTTAAATCATATATATGACTGAACACAAATTATTAGCCTCGTTTCTGATCTAAAACAAACATCATTATTATAAACCTACCGTTTTCCCTCTCGGATTCATTATAAACGTCCTCTTCCCAGGATCTTCCATCTTCTGACGACGACACATGTCGGCGTTTTTTACCGCCATGACCATGGCGTTGTTTGTTAAATTCGTTTGAGCAATTTATTTTTGAGCTTTACAACTCAAGCTCATCGGATAAGCTTGAGGAGTCTTCGGGAGAACTTGAGGTTTTCTTTTTTCCTAATTTTCCCATTATTTATAATCGAATTAAATTACGGGTTTTGAGCTTACATTAAATTGTAATTAGATGAAACAAAATGGATTCTATGTATTTTGAGGTGATCTTTTCGAAAAAAGGCAAAACAAAATGTAGCAGTTTTTCGAAAGTGCCGAAATTTTGGATTTTGTCAATTTTTTAATTTTGCGCAGGCGCCTGTCGGAAATAAATCAATATTTTTAAAACGCAGTTTTCGACATTTGAAAGCTTAGGAAAAATGCTAATTTTTATGTCTCTTGAGAAATTTTGATCCGATGCACCGTTCTCGCAGTATGGACGATTGAAATTTGTTTAGTATTTTGAGGCGACGAAGGTCGAAAAATTGAATTTGTTAAATGTCCAAACACTAAATTCTTTATAACATTGTTAAAAATTAAGATATTTGAAAAAACAAAAATGTCTTTTGAACTTAAGGGATGTGACTAGTGATTCCCAGAAGGGGGCAAGAGAAATCCCAAAATTGGGCATATGGCGGAAGGGCAAAATGCACCGCGGTCCTAATTTCATTGTTTGCCTATCGGCCAAACTATTTGAATTTTTTTAATTCCACTTACAAACCTTAGTCTTAAATGTGAAATCTTATATGTGTGTGAATTTCACTGACATGGGACGATAATTGGCTAAGATATCAAACAATTAAATAATTTTTTTTTCGAAAGTTTGAAGTGGCACAGAAATGCCAAAAATGCACCCAATGGCTCAAAACTTTTGAGTACTCTATTGTGTCTAGAATACGATTACATTACGGAAAATTCTGCAAATATATTTTATCTAATTTTTTGACCACTGTTCATTGAGTGACGACCAAAAAACACGGTTTTTGAGAAAAGTTGCCTAAAATTGACAATTTTTAGTTTTTTTGTCTGAAAATTAAACAAACCCAAATTTCATGTCTTCTAAATGTGTATACAAAGTTTAAAGTGTGTATGTTTCTTCTAAGTTGTAGAATTCTCCCGACAAAAGTCCCATTACACGCGCTCCGCGGGATCCGAAACTCGTGTATACACTACATTACTGTAATTTGATTTTTTTGCGTTTTCCAGTTTTAAATTTCTTACATATCTAAACTTATTAGGCTTAAAATTTCTTAAATTGTATTTTACTGACTTGTTATAAGACGTTTCTTGAGTTTTGTGCAAAATATAGAATTACCAGATATTAGCGAACAAAAAGCAAGCTTATCACAAAGTTGGAACTTACACTCAGGCTTAGGATTAATTTCCTAACATTTTTAAAGTATACCTATTTGTGTATTTTTTTGTGCTCTTTTCGATGGCGAAGTTAGTTTTTTCAAATATATTTTTTTTGTTAGATGTTTTCGGAAAACCCGGAAAAAATCATATGGGAAAAAAATTAAAAAAAAACTACGCCTCTGGTTTCCTGCGAATTCCCAAAAAATTATGTCAGATTTCGCCGCGGGACTTATTTTATTTGAGAGCCAACAACAAAATACGCAACTTCTCTCATGGGCACATATGTCTAACATTTATAATTTCGCCACAAATTCATCGCAAATTCCATGTCCATGGTTCTGATCAAAAAAACGAAAAAACGACTTTTTGGTAAAAGCACTTCTGGCGGCGAGAAATTCGCCATTAAAACTACCTGTGCAATGAATTTCCGAACTATTTTTGCCTCCTCTTTCAAATGGTGCATTTATTTTCACTATCGGAATGATACTTGCCCAGATAATTAGCATTTTTACAATGGAAAATTCTGGAAAAACCCGGTTTTTTCTAATTTAAAATAAATTGAAAAACTGCTACATCTTTTTTTCTTTTTTTCGGAAAGATCACATCAAAATACACAAGGTCCTTTTTGTTTCATCCAATTACAAATTAATGTAAGCTCGAAGGGGCTTTTTTTCGTTATTTAATTGGACTATTATACAATTTTTTCGGGCGAAATGCAAAAATCAACGAAGTAGCTTCGCACGAAAACGAAGAATGACATTACAGGCAAGAGTTGGGAGCGGCTAGGAGGAGTACTATTAGAGAGGGCAGAGTTGTTACAGTTAAAAAAGGCATTTTTTAGAGTGTTAACTCTTTAAAATACGTGGTAGCTGAGCGGGGAAAGGGGAGTACTACATATGATCATTGAGAACAAGGCGTGGAATATAATTGAAAATTATAAAATACGATTTGACGATTTAAAATAGTTTAATCATAAAATACGATTAGAGTATTAAAAATGCTTGAGTTATATCTGGTTATACTTAACATTTTAGTTTGGTTTTTAAACACACTGTATAAACAATCGAAGAAAAAAATATATGTTTCACACGGCAGAGAAACAGATTTACTGCCTAGTCAAACAAATAACTGTAGTATGTAGGTCCCATTTTATATGACGGTCAACAATTAGTCGTAGATATTTGTCATTCCTTTAAATTCATTAATTTTTCATTCGATATTTTGAATCTCCCTGTAGATATCAAAGGTTTCTTAGCACCATTTTAATGAGCACAAAACTGCGTAACTTTTGTATAATTTAACGAACTTTAAATTTGTTACCGTTTAAGAAATATAAATAGTGTTTTTATTTAAATAATAAAGTGTCGTTTACACACACATTTACAACTATATATATAATTAATTCATTTATAATTATTATTGTTTTAGTCAATAAAATATTTTTTAAATACCTATGCAGTTTTTCTACTTTAATTTAAAAATTACTTACCTTTTAAGTTGTTTTCCAAAAAGGTTGTTATTGTTTTATGGTAGTCAAACCGTAACTTTTTTTAGTCAAGAAATCAGTAAAATATCAACATTTACGTCTTTAAGTATTTATGAAAATTGTGAGAATTCACAAGTTCAACATCCTGTATCTCAAAAAATAGACATAGGAGGACTTTGTATACATGGATACTTTTAATTAGGTCAAAAACGGCAACATATATCAGATTCGACCGAAACTCATTGGTCATAAGGAAACTGAGGGTTCCTTTATTTGGAGGAGAAGTAATTTCGGTGATCCACCCTGTCAGTTCTACAGCAATTCAACCGGACGCTCGCGTCGGTAAAAGGTGTGAATGCCGTCAACTGACTATCAACTATCAGCCAGGTGTGATGTAGTATGTTGGAATTGAAGTTACTAATGAATAGTCGCATTGTCCACTGCCGTGAAATGATCTCTAATTGTCCAACAATCGTAATGCTGTTCAAATTCGAAATATTTCCTCTATCCACAAATGAATGGCCCGTCTGATTGGATCCCATTCAAATGGTTTATTGTTACCATAGGGGCTCTCTGTGCTCTTCTGTGTTTGTTGTTGGTTTTTTAATCATATTATTTTTATTGTAAAGTCATCGGATACTTCTTTAGACGATTAATAACAGAATATTCATTTATAATTAGTTTGTTATTTTCGTGATTTGTACGTTTCAAAAATTTTATGCTCAATGAGTTTTTTTTAATTTATTAAAATAATTTTAAAATACCTTACTACATTATTTTTATATCTTTCTTTTTTTGTCAGTACACATATTTATAATTTGATAAGATAAATTATGTGACATAAACTGATGGCTCAGTTCATCAATCGTTCAATTTTATAAAGTCTACATGTCGCGATCACGTCGGGACGCGGTTCTAATTCCCGATACAAGTAAACCTTATTATTTTGAGAAATATGAAATCAAAAACAAATACAACTGTTGGTGATTATTTATTTTGTATTACAACCCCTACAGTTAATATTTTCGCTATTTATTTTGTATTATTTTGATTACTGTTCAGAATAAAATAGTAATATTAATAATTTATTCTTGTCTTAAAATTATAGACATCCCCTCGTATTACTAGTACATTAACCAAAATATTTAGATTTTATTAGCGAGTTAACTTATTGATTTTCTTTAACTGACGTGACCGACCACTTGCGAAAACCTACCTACTTTATTTTAGTTCAGTAATCGAAGTCGATTTTCGTTAAATAAAATGTAATAAGTAATACAAAAAAGTACAAAAAATATTCTAAAATATGTCTAAAACTCCAGCTATTATTTTTATAATTTTATAAATGATTCAACAGTTCCGAAAATAATTTTTCTTCATTTGCTAAAATTGTTCTTGTCTATTTTATCCCTTATTCGCTTGCTATTTGTTATAAAACGCTTTACATATTTTGTTTTGTCATATTTGATAGATTTTATTAATTCATTGTCATTTTTGGAATTAAATGTTAAACACATTAGTATTTTTATGTTGTTGTTTGTGGAAATACAATATATTTGTGGCGACGAGTAAGTATCTATTTATACTCCTATATTATTAGTATTTGCATTAGTATTATGATTAAGCATTAAACTGGACTAAATGTTCAAAAAGGGTATTTTTACCTTAGACTAGGTAATAAAGAGAGGACGCGTAACAAGTATATCGAGCACACGTAGTATTCTGTGCCGATTATCTATTGGCCGCAATTATTTTGGTGCTAAGCAAATATAAACACTTTTTACAGGGTATTGAGTCATCTGCCTCTGTGTCTTTCCCTACCAATAAACCTTTCAACCCAAGAAAGCATTCACCTCCACACTGGTGGGATGCAGAATGCGACAGCGCAATAAACCGCATTAAATGACTATAAAAATTCCAGTACCATCGAAAATTACATACGGGTTAACAAAGAAATAGCTAGAACAAAAAAATTCCTAAAATTAAAAGAAAAAACATATTGGATTACATACTGTAGCAAATTAAATAAAAACACATCGACTAAGCAACTATGGCAACAAGCAAAAAATGCAGAGAATATCGCTTACCCCCAAAAAACCCGATAATTTCGATTGGCTTGACCCCTTTTTACAAAAGATTGCCCCCTGTTCGGCTACCAATATTTTAAAGGACACTGTAGATCAAAAAAATGGCGACATATTTAATTTTAATTTTTTGCACACTAACTCTAACCTGCCACCTGATCAGTACGGTTTTAAAAAAGGCTTGAGTACACTTGATGCCGTGTCACACCTCGTTACTGACACCCAAAAATGCTTCTCATAAAATAATTACCTAGGAGCTGCGTTCCCTGATATAAAAGGTGCCTACGAATCGGTAGACATTTCAATTTTAAACAATTCAATAACCAATATCTCTATCCCTTCAAGAATAGCAAATCTTCTCTGTAAACTACTTATCGATAGACAAGTATATGTTAGAAAAACTAATAACTCACTAATCGGTCTCCGACAAGTATCCACTGGATTGCCACAAGGTTCTGTATTTTCCCCTATTTTGTTTAATATTTTTACTAAAAGCCTGCACTAGGATATAAATTGCAATATGATTCAATACGCTGATGATTTCGTATTATATACGACGAACAAGCAATTTCAAAACTGTATAACGGCATTTAAATCATCTATCTCCTAAGTGTCGTCAAATTTTGACTTACTGGGACTCACCTTGTCACCTGAAAAATCCAACATAACTTTTTTTACCCGACATAATTTACCTCAAATAAACTCCATCTCCGTCGATAATATTACATATCCTGTTTCTTCTACTGCAACTTACCTCGGCATCGTTTTACACAAGAAACTCACATGGAAACCCTTCATTGACAAAATTGTTACAAAATGCAATAAAGGTCTAAATTTTCTTAAATTAATTCGAAAAACTTGGTGGGGAGCCGATCCCAAAACATGCTTAATGTTTTATAATGCATACATTCGATCCATTATTGACTATGGATGCATCTTCTATGGTTCGGCTAGTCCGCATACTTTGAAAAAGCTTGAAATCATCCAAAACTCTGCACTTAGACTCAGCCTTGGCGCAATGTGCTCAACCCCAGTCGAACCCCTACGCTCAGAAGCCCTAGAGCCTCCACTTGAGTTACGAAGAGAATACCTCGCTGAAAAGTTTATAATCAAAAACTCGATTAAAAATGCGAATATTATACATAAGATAGTACAATTAAATAATTTTGACCTTACAAAACAAGTATTGGGAAAAAAACCTTCTCCTCCTTTATGCAACGCGTTTGGAAATACAACCAATACCTGTTCAATGTTAAGAAAACCTAGTTTAAACAAAACTGCCGATTTCTTTTATGCCTTAGAACCAGACAAAATAGGAGTACCTGCCTATGTTGAAACACCTCACATAAGTCAAAATATCCTAAATACCACATTAAATAAGTACCTTGAGCATACAATTATTTATACCGAAGGTAGTCATAGTATCAGATTCGCTCTCAGTACTTCAAATTTTATCTCATCTGATAGATATAATTTCACCATACTTAAATCCAGTTATCAAAGAATTAAAATTAAATATCTCTAGACTAAAGAAAACAGCATTTGATATTCATTTTATTTGGATCAAGGCACATATAGGACTTCAAGCCAACGAAAAAATTGATCAATTAGCAAAAGAAAGCATTTCCATAGGCCAACCAATGGAAAATTAAAGTGCTATCAATGAATGTATAAATCAGTCCAAAAATAAAATAAAGGAAAAACGGAACGAAACATGGACACAATATTGTAAAAGCTCTACAACTCGTTAGACTCTATTACACCCTACACTTCCTAATGAAATATGGCACAAAAATAGCAATCTAAATCGTAGAGGCATAGTAACTATTGCTCGATTAAAGTTTGGTCACACTTGCTACCCCCAACATCTTCACAAAATAGGAATTGTGGATTCTAATTTTTGCGACACTTGCAATGAGATGTGATCTGGATCATATTTTTTTCAACTGCGAAAAATATCAAGCACATCGTCACTTACTGAATGAAAAAAATGTTAGTCATAAAATAGCTTTACCCTATAATTTAATGCACTTGCTGTCTCTAAATAATCTCTCAGTTTTTAACGCCCTTCTGGATTTCCCCAATTCTTGTAACCTAAATTTGTAAATATTGGTTCCTTTGTTATCTATCCTGGATTTATAAACCCGTATTCCTTTCTTTCCTTTCTTTCCTCAGTGTAATAAAGTCACCATGAATGACCCCTGGGTGTGAAATGAGTTACCTTTATCCCATCCTGATGTAGTATTGTATAGGTTAAGTCAACAAACTCAATTCGTGTATCTGGCTATGTGAGTACATACTCGAAAGCCATTAAAAAAAAAGAAAACTTTTATTAAATTCTAATTTACTTTTGCTTTTTATTTAATTGCAGCAATGTTTATTTGTTTTATTTTAGATTTCCTGTGGATGCAGCAAAAAAAATCTTTGGATTCAGGCAACGAAAATTGCAAATTGGATGCTTACGCCAAATGGTAAATTGTGTTCAAAACATTTTTATGGGACTGTAAAAGACGTTTACTAAATGGAGCAGTTCCCACTTTATCGTCATTTATGTATCATTTTTCTTACTAGCTTAATTTAATAATATCCAGATAGCACACTACATATTAAAGACGTCGAGTTCATGTCTTACTTTCGTCCAAACGTCCTGGTACTTAAAACGGATGGTTCTAAGACGCCCTGCTCAGGACATGTTTAAAACGTCTTTGTTAGGATGTTTTTAGGATGTGTTAAATATGTCGGTAATTTAGACGGTCAACTATTTTCGCTATATTTGAAAATGGCGCCACGACACCGTTCTTGGCGCTGCCTGCAGCGTATGTATGATCATCATTCGTCATTGTCATTGGCTGATTGGATAGTCTCGCGCGCGCGTATCGAGTCGTGTTATTCCTCTAGCTGCTTTCTTCTCGGGACAGCCATTGTATATTAATATTTTTAGCGTCAGTCTGTGGACACAAATACAAGTTCGTTTTTTTATTTCCAACATGTTACGCCTTTGGTTTATTATCGTTGGTGTCAGAATGGAATAAGATTTTCAGCGACGTTATGAGTCCTCTCTTTATTACCTATAGATTTATACTTGTTTTATAATTAGCATTAGTGCTTCTTTTTTTAATAATTTTTTCCTAATAAGATATAATTCTGCAGTCAACAAAAATGTTGGTTACTGAAGAAATGTGTAAGAGGCCAGTTGTGTTCTTAAAATATTTTTTAAGGTATTCGAGTTTTAAACGTTTTTTTATTAATATTTTTACTAGTTAATTTTATTTAAAAATATTATTATTCAAAAATAGGTTTAAATAAGGACATTTTAACGGATTTATGTCTCAAATTTATAACATAAAAAGAAGCAGAAATTTGACCCAAATCAGACGCAAAACAGGCCTCTGCTTCCTCAGGGTGACATGTCATTTGTCAACTTTATACTCGGTAAACATTGCTGATACACAAAAATTATATACAGCGCATGATTTGTACCGAAATATTATCGTTTTCGAGCTTGTTGGAACAAAACTATAAACAACATCTGACAACATAATCATATGTGTATTGTCAATTGTCATTATCCGTTGTCTATTGAAAACAAAGGCCAAATACGTCACTGATTTATTTGATAGAAAAGAAAAAATTTAAGATTTATTATAAAAAGTTGAACCTGTCTATTATTAAGCATAAATATTAATGCTAATACTAATAATTAGGGCGTATAAATAAATAGACCCTAAGTAAAACTCACATATTATATCTTTTAGTAGATACACTGCACATTTTCAGTTTGACAGTTTTGAGGGATGAGGTGCAAAGTGAAGAAAGAATAAATCGTGCGGAAACTGTTTTTTCCACAAAAGCAGTTATCACCATCAAACATCAACCAAATGAAGAGAATGAAGAATTTCGTACAACAGCTATTATTGTCTCTACAAAGCCGAAGGTAAACTCCACGACTTCACAACTCAAAGACAGGAAAGTTGAGAAAGCATTGCCTTGTTTATTCTGTGAAAAGGTTTCACACACAAGTCAAGAGTGTTTTAAAGCTCGTGAGTTAACTCTTGTCGCAAGAAAACATATTGTTAAGGAAAAGAAAAGTTGCTTTAGATGTTTAAAACCCAATTACAGTGTTAATAATTGCAAAACCTTCGTTAAATGTCTAATATACGGGAAAAGGCATTATGCTCTAATGTGCATAGATTTGCAACAAAATATCCATTCAAATTCACAAAATAATCAAAACATAACTCCTGTTCTGAGCAGTTACGAAAAAAAGATAGACATTATTGAAAAATGAAACGAAGTCTAAGAAAATAAGAGTTTTAATTATTCCTCATGTTACTGATAAGTCAATTATCGCCTTGTTACATAATAAAAATATAATTTTAACAGATAGTTGCTAATTACAGGAAATTTAGAAAATATTGCTGAAAACTTTTTGGCTATTGAGATTAAACTCGGTTAGCCCTTGATTGGCCGACAAAACTCTGTTAATAATAATTTTCATCAATCTTATTTGACTAACCTTACAATCACAGATCTTTGGAATTTAGATGCTATAGGTATTAAGGATTATGTAGAAGTAAAAACTAAGAAGCAAAAAGAAAATTACTCATTGGAACAATTTAGAAACATAATAATATTAAATAAAGATATGCGATATGAAGTTTGTTTTCCGTGGAAAGATGATCAAAGCAATCAATAAATTGCAATAATGAAGTTAAAGATTACTTCTAAGGAGCTTACCCCTATAAAGAGGTATGATGATTACGAGTAGAATTCAGTATTTTTACAATGGGAAGAGTTTGATATAATTGAAGAGGTCATAAGAGAGAATGAAAAACCGGATTATGACTTGTTCTCTCCAAAGATTCGGCGTCTATAGTCAGACAAGCTTTAAATGGTCCTCATCATGCTGTAATAATAAAGACTCTAATACAACAACCAAAGTAAGACCAGTTTTTGATGCATATTGCAAAGATAAGTTAGGGACTTCTTTAAACGCGTGTTTGGACAAAGTCCAAATTTGTTAAAATTAATACCTTCATTGTTACTAAAATTTAAGCTTTATAGTTATGAGGTTACTTCAGATATAACACAAGCATTCTTGCAAATAAGTATTCGCCCACAAAAACGAGATGTTTTAAGATTCTTGTAGTGGAAAAACTTTGATATAAATGAAATAAAAATATACCGTCGTAGAGTAGTTTTCGGTCTCACAAGCAGTCTTTTTCATCTGAGCTCTACCATTAATTACCATTTAGACAACGCAGAGGAAGAAATGGCAGAAACAGCTTTAATATTAAAAATTTATTTTATGTTGATAATTGTGTGAACAGTATTGATACCAAAGAAGGGCTTAAAAAGTTTATTAAAGTAAGTAAGCTTATCATGTCCAAAAAAAATTTAATCTTAGGGGTTGGGTTTCTAATTTAGATAGTGAATTAGTCGAAACCACCTCTTGTCATATTGTTCTTCTCTTAGGCTTGTTTTGGAATATCAAATGTGATACACTATATTTTAATATGTCAGAATTAGATAAACTTATCAATATTCCAAAAACAAAGAGGGGATTACTTTCAGCTGCCCAAAGAGTTTTTGACTCTATTGGTTTTTGTAGTCCAGTAACACTAGTTCCTAAATTAATTTTGCAAAAGATTTGGAAATTGAAATTGACCTGCGATTCAGAATTACCAGATGATCTTTCAAAACAATTTACTTGGTTAAAAGCAATTAATTTACTAGCGTTTTGTGGTATTCCCAGAAAACTCAGTAATATTTCGTTAATTACATGTAGTTCTGAAAATTTTTCCTTGCATGCATTTTCAGATGCAAGTAAAGGTGCCTATTCCGCTTGTGTCTTTTTAAGGTCTAATATACAAGGAAATACTAATATTGAATTAATTCAAGCAAAGTCACGAGTTGCTCCAGGAAAATATATTACTTTGCCTCGTTTAGAATTACTCTTATAGGAGTTAGATTATGTCAATCAGTAAAATTATTAAGTGTATTTTTGACTATTAAAACGTTATACTGGTGTGACTCAAAAGTTGTCTTAACTTGAATGAAAAAGATGTCAAACTGGAGCGTATTTGTAAATAATAGAATTAGCGAAATTCGATTAGCTACTGAGTCAGATCAATGTTTTCATGTTCCAGGGGATCAAAACCCTACCGACTCACTTTCTAGGGGGTGTCAAATTTCTCATAGAGAGCAAGTGTTAGGAGGGTCCCGATTGGTTGAAGGAACCAAAAGACACTTGGTCGAACAGTAATATTGTTTATCAGTCTCTAGTCGCTGAACAGATGGAGTTTAACAATTTATTTTTAAACGATTCTGTTCTCGTCATAACTAATAAAAATCAATTTAGCCACCTATTCAGTATCTTCAGCAGTTACACAAAAACTGTTCGATATGTTGCGTGGATCTATAGATTTAACAGAAATGTCTCTACCAGAGAGAAAATAAAGGCGAATTAACTACAGACGAAGTTGATGACGCTGAATTTAGAAAGAAAGTTTTCCAAATGAAATATTTTCAATTTAGAAGTTTTCAGAGACAAAAATAACATTCTAAGGGTAAAAACAAAGTTATTTCTTGGGGATGATCCATATAATTTTGGATATCTTCTGATCACGAAATTGTCGAAAAAATGATCAAAGAACATCACAGAATTTTAAAACATATTAAAGTTTATACTTTACTTCAGATTATAAGGGAAAAGTTCTGGATATTAAAGGGCAAAAAAATATTATCCAAATGTGTCATTTGTAAATGACATAAGTCAAAAAACCTCTCTCTATTGATGTATTTAAAACTGGAAAAGCTTTAAACTATGGAGGGTAGAGAAAAGGAGGACAATCTTATATGGATCTTTATATTAAAAAGTGGCCACCAAAATGTATACAATTAAGATGGCGCTCGTGTAGCCAGGGGACAAAATCCAATGCTATATAGTCATATAGATTGCTCATTCATAATTAAATCAGACAGGAAGCAGTAAATTGAGACCTCCGTGCCATTTTAATATAAGAATTATTTATTGTTTATATTATTATTTTTCAATAAAATTTGACTATTGTCGTGTATTGTCAAAATTTATCTACGATCACATAACACTTACTCTTCTACGATCAGTCACTTTTCACGGTGTAGTTTTTAGTTTTTTATGGTTGAGCAATATTTATTACTATATACATCATTGGTGTCATTGTGTGATCTGAATTATCGACTGTCGACGTCCCCTGGGCACAGAAGCGCCATCTTAATTGTATACATTTTGAGGGACACTTTTTGTATACAGAGATTGTTCTCCTTTCCTCTACCCTCCATACTTTAAACGTAACAGGAGTTGATCTTGCAGGGCCGTTGTATTTAAAAAAAAAATTAAAAAGTTGGGATAGTTTTATTTACATGCAGTGTTTATCGGGCTATACATTTAGAATTAGTCAGATCATTATCTACAGATTTATAGCATGAAGAGGCAGAATCTTAAGTATCTATTCAGACAACGGGACAAATTTTGTGGGTACCAATAATAGATTAAAATATCTGAACTGGAATCATGTTTTAAGTTTTAGCAGTGTATATAGAATAAGTTGGAAATTTAATATACCAGCAGCTCCTTGGTGGGGAGGATGGTGGGAGAGACTAATCAGATTAGTGAAAGAGCTATTGCAAAAAAAATGTAAGAAAAGCTCGTTTAAATTATGAAGAATTAATAACACTTCTATGTGACTGCGAAGCGCTAATTAATTAACAACCTTTGACCTATATTACCAACGAAGACGATGTGTTAATTCCACTTTTCCCCTGTAGTTTTCTTCAAGATATCACTATTACTGAAACACCAGGTTTAGATGAAATTGACAGAAAAGGTATGGTAAAGAGATATAAATATTTGCAAACCCTCAGAGAAACTTTAAGAACACGTTTCAAAAGGAAATACCTGGCTGAATTGGTTCAGAATGCTCAAACGCAGTCTTCTATTATTAAAGTATGAGATATAGGTCTAATCGAAATAGACAACTTAAAACAAATATTTTGGCCTCTGGGGAAAATTATAGAAATTCATATAGGGAAAGATGGTATCCCTAGGTTGCTCGGGTT
The DNA here is from genome assembly GCA_927349885.1 of Psylliodes chrysocephalus. NCBI lineage: Eukaryota > Metazoa > Arthropoda > Insecta > Coleoptera > Chrysomelidae > Psylliodes > Psylliodes chrysocephalus. The sequence continues at coordinate 69,286,554 of OV651813.1, forward strand.
AAACTTGCTGATCGAGAAGACCACTATAGCGGATTTATCCTTTAGAAATATCCGTCCCACAAGAAAAACAAGAAAATAATGTGGATGAACAGAAAATACAAGAAGAAGCAGCAGAAAACCGCGATGAAATAAAAGAAAATTCCAAACCATACACCAGTCGAGCAGGACGAGAAATAAAAATTCCGACACGGTTTCATTTTTAGTGTAGTTTGTAAATATTATCATTAATAGTATTTTGTTGCGGAATATTAATATTCGCAAAGTGGGGAGAATGTTAGAAAATCTTACCGCCCTGTACATACTATGTTGTTATAGTAATAAAAACTATGAAATTGAGGATCAAATAAAAAAATAAAGTTGTCATTCTTTAAAATCGCTTCTTATACTAGCGTCTATTTCTTGTGCTCTACAAATGAACCTGCTTCTGTGGCGCCATCTAGTGAAGTAAGGTGAAGTGATAACGACAGCTGTTCAGTTCGTTCGTGCTTGTTAATTTGTTATGTGTTCTGTCAAATTTGGAAAATATAATTGCAACGTTGCCGGATTGTGATAAAATTAGTAGTCAATGGAAAATTGTGATTGCCCATACCGGTCCATAAATATGCAACAAGAAAACGAAGGGAGGCGGCTTCGCCGCCACCAAAAAACATCAACCCATACCTGGCTACGCCAACCAGCATAGACTCCAACAGCCTGGACACAGCTCAAATTGAATAATTGAAATGAAAAGTCTCAAATAAACACATTTATATTCTGGTTTTATCATCTGGCCACTGTAATTCCTGTTATGTACGTTCTTTTAGTACGTTTGACAACTCCAAATTTATAGAAATAAAAATATCAGTTGTCATATTATTCATAAACAAAAAATAATATATAACGGTATTACCATGAATATATTTATTTAGAACAAATAACAAAAATCAATTGGCAACATCGCTAAAATTATTGAAACGGCCACTTTTGCGCGCGCTAAATCATTTCAAGGTCAATGCTGGGTTCATTTGTAGAGCACAAGAAATAGACGCTAATCGCTTCTTATCACAAAAACCTTTGAATTATCAAAATTTCCACCCATTTTCCGACAGATGGACTACTACAAATAATTCAGTTTCATACCTTGTTGCAGGTCCTTGCCGTTGGTTCTCATGGATGAATTTACTAAATTCTCCAATGATCATTCAAAAGAAACTGAATCAAGATAAAATTATGAACCTTAGATATTGAATATGTACGATCACCCATGAATCGGATAGTCGAACAGGTAAATACCATAGATTCAACACCGCCTTCAACACCTAATATGCAGATGCATTCAGCTACCAGGCAGTCTCAGCGACAAACAAAACTCCAAAATTACAAAAGGGAGTTGTTGGAAAATGCTGTACATATTATTTAGTTTGTCATACTTGATAATTTTATTTATTCATTTTCATTGTCATTTTTGGAATTAAATGTTAAACACTGTTAGTAATTTTATGTTGTTATTGGAGGAAATGCAACAATATTTGACTAAAAACCTGTTTTATGTCCTGGTAATAGGCAATCGGTCGATATTTACAGTTAAATATTTCTGTAATTATTTGTAGTAATTTTGTCAAGACATAGCAGGATATATTATAATTTGACGTAAATTCGTTCAGAAACCAGTAGGAGTCCCCGACGTTAACAATTTGCATGTCGAAGACTTGTGTTCTTATGATTGAATTTTAAAAGTAGTGTGCGTAAAATACGAATAGGTGGGTTCAAATCCCTCCGTGTACATTTTTCATTAAATTTTTTTCCCTTTGGGAGTTCAAAAATAATTGTCTTTATTTCGTATGGGAAATTTTGTACATTATTTAGGGAATAAAAATATTTTAAAATAATATTTTTTGTTCTTCCTAACATTTTATCGATATTGATAAATGCTTCCATCCATGGAAATACTATACAGTATCCTAATACAGATTCTACTATGGAATTATAAATTATCATTATACTCGTATTTGAAAGAATTTCCGGAGAGCATGAAATTTGAATTTAATTTCTTTGACAGTCACTCGTATCCATTTTTTTTTAACATAGGTTTGTTAACGATGGTTAAACTAAAAGTAATAGCATTTTGTTTTCAACACATTGAAGTTTGGTAGATTATTTACCACTATTCAAATAAAGGCGTAGGTATTATTAAATAAAAGACGATACTTATAAAACTCCCTGTAATAACGGTTCAACACACCCTATTCTCAATGAAACTTCACCAGTCACTTGATTTTGAGACAGACACACGTCAAATCAATTTAACTTTCCAAGAATGTCGTTGTTCTAGAAGCGACAACTAAACACCCCTTAATTAAAGCACGTTTTAATTACATCCCAAAAACATGATTAATATTATAGGAACACATGTCAGTTTAGCACCGCATACCTCCTAATGAGCCTGCTAGCGACTCGAACCGTTCTGACATTCCTCCTGCCCCAGGACATTAAATTTGATGCCCATATCCGGAATATCGGGAATCACGGATGGACAATAGTCAATTCCTCTCATTCTTCAATTGTCGTTTTGAGAAAATTGGACTATGATTTTTCTGATGGCGAAGTGCTCACAGCTTCTGTTTCAGATTTTTTACAATTTTATTATTGCTGCTAAAAAGTGCTAATAACTTCAAATAAAATATGTTAAAACGAAGATTATTTCGTAATCTGTGATCGTAAATTAAAGCTATATTATAATATCGAACTTTTAGATATTTAAAATAAATAGTTTAGTCTAAAGAATGTCTGTACCTATCTTTTCTTGTGGTATACTTCAATAATAAACTTATCCAACGTGACCACTGACCTTCAATTATTCAGAACTAATTGCTCCATTAATTAAATTATGATGAAGAAGAAAAACAAGTATTAAGATTTAAAATAAACCAAGATAATTATGAAGGTTAGAAGGTTTAAAGAGAGGGTTATTGTTACACAATCGAATTAATATAATTTTCACTTATCATACCACTAGGGCTTCAATTATTACTGGAAATTTTTTTGCGAGCACGAATTTTCAAAAAATATTCTCGTTAGAGAAAAAAATTTCTAGTTTTCGGTAAGAAAATTTCACATCGAAATGTTAAAAAAATACTAGGATAGTGACGGTTTCTGATGATTTTGAAATTTCAATAGTAGGCTTTGTATTGTGTGTGGTATCAAAAGTGAAAAGTATATTATAGTGAAAATGAAAAAACCAGGACGTAATTAGGAAAGAAGTTCAACATCTGATCCCAGATAATACTAAAAAATCAAAGACAAGCATTTGGGAGTAGTTTCTAGAATTTTGCGATGATAAGTCTTCTAATATACACAAACAGTTATCTGTTGAACAATTAGCTAGTATTCTAGAAGATTATTCATTAAATATGAGGAAAGTAAATTTGGAAGAGTACAAAGAAAATGTTGTAAAAGTAATGTGGAATTCAACTGCAAAACAACTATAGGAAATGTATTATGAAAAAAATAAAGTTAAATTTGATCCATTTTCTGACATAACGTTTGAAAACGCAAGAGCAGCACGTGATGCCAAACGAAGGAAACTACAAACAGATTGAACAAAACGAAAACTTAGTGCTTCGCAGAATATATAAAGATTGTAGAACTGTGGAATAAAGATTGTAGAACTGTGAAATGAAGATTGTACAGAAGGTCTTTCTTCAAAGTAAGTTTTTTCACATCGTTTCCCACGAATTAGCTTGGAGAAGCGGAGAAGGTGCAGAAGCAAGTATTGCATACTTTGTGGAAGAGATCGATAACTTGGGCTACTTTACTGGTCTCATAGAGTACAATTCCATATTTAATTAATAACTGATATCAAGTGGCTAATTACAAATATAAATAATTTAAGCTTATGTCCTGTTCGTCTTTTCAAGAAGACGATGGAAAAAAGTGGTGATTCTATAAAGACCAATCGTTTGTTTGTAACTCCTAATTCATTTTTGATCAAAGAAATTTAAAAAGAATTGTCCATTGGGGAAGAATACGATTTCAATATGGTTTAAATCGGCTGCACAGATGATTGGTGTTGACGCAAAAAAGTGAAAATCACGAATCATTCGGCAAAAGCAACTGCAGTGTCCGATTTGGCAAAAAAGGGAATTGATGAGTAGCAATTGATTAAAATTACAGGCCATAGTAGCAATCAATCCATTAAATCTTATTAACAGATGGATAAAGGATATCATAAAGAAATTGTTGAAGCGATGCGGTGTAATCTGAATGGCAGTTGCGCCAATGGTTCAGTGTCAAAAATGTTACAATCGGTGTGAATCAACCATCATTTATATAACTTATAATAACTGTACATTTATTATAACAAATAATAATTAATTTAGGGTGTTTAATTTTTGAGCAACTTTTTTTTTTCAACTATAAAACAGGCTTAAAACTTTCAGGAAGGTGAAAAAAGAAGCCTCTAAAAGTTTGAGCTCTTAATATTATCATTTAGTGGTGCCTGTTCCTAACTTTCCATTTTCCATCTAAATAACATGGAAAAATGTTTTTTCTTTTTTCTTATTTTTGTACCTTGCCATTTGAGCATTGTAAAAATAAAGTGAAACATTATTTTGGTAGGAAATTGAATGCTCTACAAAAAGTTCTAATATATTTTTTTCATAGAGTGAGCCGTTCTGAATATATTCAAACTTAAAGTTGCAAATGTATGAAATTAGGACTTTTATTTTATTAAATTAATACTGATGACTTTTTTATGTCTTAAAAATTATTTTTAATTAGAAAACTGGTTTTTGTGCGCTAATCTTTTTAGAAAGCTAAAATAAAAAAAATAGATCTTAGATATTCTTTGATTAACTGTTAAACAAAAGTAATTATGAATTAGGTTCAGTAAAATTATTATTTTATAGATTAAAAAAAACTTTTTAACAATTAGCATACTAAAATTTTGAAACTAATAGATATTTTAATGTCTTATCAGAATTAAATGATGTAACCATATTTGTTGAAGTTTTTTTATTACAATTTGGATATTTTCGTCGGGGCTCCTTTACCACTTGTAATAAATATTAAAATTGTTCCTCATCTTTAGTTAGGCATCTATTATACCTTTCTACGAATGCGACGCCATGTCCTGCAACGTCTTTCAATTTTTCGAAAAACTCCAAATTCTCTTGATAACTTTCATTATCTGGCCAAATTAGGACATCTGCATCCAGAAAGTCGTACGGAAAATCAAATTTGTCAAAAAGTTTTAATGATTGTTTTGAAACAGAGTCCTCATATTTTTGTTTAAAAATATTTCTGGTGAATTTTTATCTTCTGTGCGTCGTTATTTTCTTTCTATATGAAAATAATGATGTTTTTTTGAAAATAATTTTTAAGACAAAAAATTCATCAGTTTAATAAAATAGAAGTCCTAATTTCATACATTTGCAACTTTAAGTTTGAATATCTTCAGAACGGCTCATTCTATGAAAAAAATATATTAGAACTTTTTGTAGAGCGTACCAAAATAATGTTTTAATTTATTTTTACAATGCTCAAATATCAAGCTACAAAAATAAGAAAAAAGAAAAAATTTTTTTTCCATGTTATTTAGATGGTAAATGGAAAGCTAAGAACAGGCACCACTAAATGATAATATTAAGAGCTCAAATTTTTAGAGGCTTCTTTTTTCACCATTCTGAAAGTTTTTAGCCTGTTTTTTAGTTGAAAAAAAGTTGCTTAAAAATGATACATCCTAAAATTAGACTAATAGTGGTGGTCAAAATAACAGTAATAATAATTAATAATGTTCACAAAAGCACCGTGATATCTAGTTATTCTATCTACTTGTTATATGTGTTTGAGCTCAATTGATAGGGCATGGGTTATGTTATTAAATAACACAAATAACTATGAAAAAGAAGTTGGGCACCACTATATTTAAAGCTTACTACACTTGACTTTAGATTAGAGATAAAAATATAGAAAATCACTAACCACTAACAAATAATATTTATACCATATGCTTTAGATAAGGTAGCTATCAAATTCTAATTTAAATTTTACTAAATTCAAATTTAAGATGATTTATTGATAAAGCACTTATCTTTTGGCAAGCTAAGGTAATATACGGAATGAAAATCTATAACATGGTATTTCTTCTGGCAACTTCAACAAGGGATTCGGGATCCTGTAAATGATCTTCAGTATTCGAACATAAACTGTTTAGAGATGAGATCAAAACCGTCTAGAGATTGAACCAAAACCTTTTCAAAATGGAACCAAAATCTTCTAGAGATTAAACCAAAAATAACGTCTAGAGATGAATCCAAAAAACGTCTAGAGATAAATCCAAATAAACGTCTAGAGATAAATCCAAATAAACCGTCTAGATATAGTAATGCCAAAAAAGGTTTAAAATGTTAAGATAGGAAATAGGAAATTTGAATTGGATTTAGATGAAATGCTTTAACTATTAAATGAACAATTTAAAACTATTAAATAAATAATTTCACAGAGACTAAAATTAATATAAAAAGGAAAAATCCTATTTAATATATTTAAACATAGCAAAGCATAACATTCCCAAAAAACAATATACAATTTTATATAAAATAACCATGTATCATTCATTGTTGAAATTGAGGTTATGTTCAAAACTTGACAATTTATTTAAGAAATCCTTGTACAAAATATATATATTCAACAATATATTATTATTAAAACTTACCTTATAAAATCAGACGGATTTTAAGAATATTAAAAATCATCTAATACTTCGGATGACCAAGATAATTAAAAATAAAATCTAGTTGATTGTCACTGTCGACCAAATCAAAAAATAAATCTCACAAGACGACAAATGACATTTGAGTAGGAGGTGGTTGTGTCGAAATAACGGTTCCAACCGTTACAAAGCACCCAATTAAAATTTAATTAGCAACATTCAATACAGCAAAACTGTACCCCACATTCAATTTACTATCTGAAAGAATTTCTATTATTAACAATGAAGGAATAGCAATATCTACAGTACAAATTAAACTATAAAAAAAAGAATAAAACCTTCTTAAAACCAGTGTTTCCTCAATATACGGTCTGAACTACGAGTAGTCTTCAATATGAGACTGCTAATACATCTACCAATGGGCTGAACTTCAAATCCAATTCTCCTCAAACACTTTACAATCATCAAAATAACGGGTTTAAATCCACGTTAACCAGATTCAATTTTACCATTAGTGCTTCTTATAATAATGAGATACTTTTCTAACACTTCCTGGCATGGGATGATTCCATAAAAATACAAAATAAAAACTAGAAAAGCACCTCTTGACGAATTTTCAGTTCAATCCACCATTACGGCCTGTTCTCAGAAGAACAACACGTGTTGCTTCGTTTTTCTACAACACGAAGACGAAACCTCGATCGCTCAGAATCGCCGTGAATGAAACTTTTTTCAGCTAATTGTCACTCTCGGACAAGTACGATTCACGAATGGTACCCCTGTGCCACCAATAAGTTTTTACGATTTCGAAAATAAAACCAACTGTATCATGCTGGTATCCCTGTATTACCCAATAGAAATCCTAAACAACGAAACGTCAAAATTTACTCAAGGAACAGTGAACGACTTTACCATTGGGGTAAAAATTCTCTTGTAGTACTTATCTATGATCTGACAGTTGTCTATAGTCTATTTTTATGTATGAGAGAGTATTAAAATAATAAAGCGTTCGTAATCCATAGGCGTAGCACTTCTTTTAGTAGACAGTTAAAATATTTTTTGAAGTTATTCCTCGAGTATACACTTATATTTTCACCTAATTAACCTGCCTATAACTTCTAAAGAGCTGAAGGTAAAAAAGTGCAATTTTTTCTAAAATGTTTTATTTTTCAACAAGGTATGTTAAGAACATTGTGTCAAACGGGTTATGTAGGTATAAGGGTTTAAACTTTTAAACAACGTTACGTTCATAAATAATAATTTTAATATAAAAACTGCTTCTTACCTACAAATCCAAATCAGAATTGAAATCAGAAGATGAACTGTCGCAACCAATATTTACAATGAGTGGCTCGATCATTTCATCAGTAATATTGTCCAACTTCCACATTTTCTCTTCTTCTTTAATCGTATGATTTACTGCCTTTTCCCAGTTTTCAGGCTTCACATTATTTACAGCCTCCAAAAACAACTGTTTAACATCACTCATTTTAAAAGAATTATTTTTTCTTGAAACTTCTCCCTTTATCTGTGCCCATATTAGTTCAATCGGGTTTACTTCGCAATGATATGGTGGTGATCTAACCACCGTCATCCCACGATTTTTTGCAATTTCATCAATTTCATATTTTTTGAATTTCTCTTTATGAAGGGAACACAAATGATACAGTTCTTTTCTCACAGAACCGGGATGGAACTTAATATTCTTTGAATTTAGCCAATTCTGTAAATCTTTTTTTAACGACTTGGTCGTGGGCATTTTTTCTATAAGTCTCCAGTGATAACTTGCATTATCCATTCACTCTTTAAAGGCATCAGCATTCATGTCCTCATGGTAGTCACCGGTACGAGTAGATTTAAAAGTCAATAAACCACCTTTAACAAAACCGTTTGAACTACCGATGTGTACTATTATTAGTCTGCGCCCCTTTCCTGATGGTGGATTTAAACCAGTAGATAAATTATTTAAAAAAGCCTGTCTTCGACTTGTAACGGTTTGATCTTGCCAAAATTTATTTGGTTTATGTCCCTCGTTGATCCATGTTTCATCTAAATAAAATATATTTCTTCTTTGGTTTCTCATTTCTTTTATAGTCCTTAGGTAATTTCTTCTCCATACTACAATATCGCTTCTTTCTATTAAAATAGACTTTCTGGAATGCTTTTTCCATAGAAAACCTATTTCTTTTAAAAGTTTCCATAGTGTGCTTCGACTCATTTTAGGGTAATCCTTATCATTTTGAACCGTGGCAAGAACTTTGTCTACTGTCGGAAATTCTTTTCTTTGAAGTCTTTCTTTCAAAAGATTTTCTAATTGAAATTTTGATTTTCCTGGAGCTTTACGTGCTGTTTGAAACTCGCCACATTTTTCTTCTTTAACAACTCTGTAAATCGTAGATTTCTCAACACCAAGCGTACTACTAACTAATTCCACTGTGTCATCAACACTTTTACATAAATGTTTGTCTGTAAATGATTTAAAACAATTAAATATTAATGTTTTTTCATTAACTGTTAAAGGACCGATTTTTTGTCGTTTACGCGGCCCTTCCAAATTTTCCATGATCACACTAGAATTCACACTGCACCTTGCAAGTTGCAACTAAACGACATTTAGTAAACTGTCAAGAATACACAACTTGGACCTCCCTACTAAATGGAAAACCTATAATCGCATTTTCGGTGAAATTTGTTGGGAAGGTATTTATCTACTTATAATTCGATTACTGTAAGAAATTCTTGGAATTAAAATAAAACAAAATTGGCAAATAGATACTTATTGAAAATAATTTTAAGATACGGCTATGTAATCTTTAATACACAGGGCTTTAGGCCTGTCCAAACCTTCTTCTATTGTTCTGTACAGCTTATGTTTATAAAGGACCAATAAAAGACGCAAAACTTGTAATAGCTCAGGTACATTTATTACAATTTTAGGAAATATTTAGATTATTCTGTAAAAATATTTAAAATGACCGTACTAAGTTTTGCATTAGAAATGCTGTTTTATTACTCTCTCATACATAAAAATAGACTATAGTAGTCACTCACAAACATAAATATTACCCCACTTATTTGACATTCGGTATTCAACGAATATAATCTAAAACTGATTCAACGGGTATAAAATGTCGTTTAGTGCTTGTGAAAATTATTAAAAATATCCACGACAATTAAATCATGTCTCAGTTAACGAAATGTGCTGTTTGTAAAGTTCATAGTTAGCATTTACCACAACATGGAAGGATAGTATAGGTAAATTTTAGCATAAATATTACAACTTGCATAAGGAAGGTATCATAAAACGAGTCTTCCTATTCCTATTTTTGTTGGACATGTTTTAAATCTTGTAAAAATATTATATTAATTCTAATAGTCCTACAATTTCAAACCACTGAGAACCAGATAATATAAATGTCAGTTTTGTGAATGTGTACGGTGATACAGGGTGAAAGTTGAATGCATTAAAACTTTTGACTAGTCGGATATGTTTTATTTTAAGCAAATATAGGCAAAGAAATACTTTATGGACGAACAAAACCTATACTAGAGTATTAACGCTCGTATAAAACCGTTACATGCTGAACAAGATTAACTATTACTTCATAAGTCAATTTGGCAAAAATGTAGGCATGTAGAGAAAAATGAGTTTACAACGGATTTTTAAAATAAGAGTAGAAATATGCCAATGACACAAAAATGCATTTTTGGAACATGATTTTTTTTTTAAATTCATTATTAAATCAATTTTATTCTTATAGGTATTTTTGATTCACTAATAACTTTCGTAAAGTTTGATCCACAAAAAAGTTTTTAAAGTAGGACATAACGGGGTGGGTGGCTCAGTGGTAGAGACTCTGCCTGCGGATTCAAGGGTCCCAGGTCCGAATCCCACCGTTGACCGGGATTTTTTCATTTAATTTAATTATTTAAAATTAATTCTGATGCCTTGGTAGGATTCTCCACTAGACCATGCACTGTTGGGTACTAATAAACAGTGCTGTTCCTAAAGTGGCGCTGAGAAACAGTTACAAAGCCTACACAGAACACGAGGCTAATAACCGTAGCAGTTGATGCCGATGACACAAAAAAAGTAGGACATGACTGAAAAAAAAAACAGAGTCATGTCCGTGATAAATACACACGCCTTCGAATTAAATCCAAACTACCATTAAGCAAATTAAAAGATTTTTATTGGCCAACATTCGAAATGTTTTAATGAAACATTTTTTATGGATCACTCTATATTTGCATTTAAAATAATAGACCAATGTCAAAATGTTATTTGTAGCATTAAAGCCGACAAGCCGATACAAGTTATGAATGAATTTGTCAGTGTGTAGCTTCATCATGACAGAAAATATTAGATTGTCTTTAAAACCTAGTCAAATTGCAAAACGTACACAATACCTTACCATCAACATTCCTCCAGCTTTTTGCCATCCAATCGTTTTTGTTTTCTCTGAGCAATTATCACCCTCCCGGTATTGGTCAATACATTGTTTTAATTAACCATCACCGTTGTCATTAAATACTAATTTGACATTCGAAACAATATACCGAGTGACCGGTTGTGACCGGTTTAGCACAAAGAATGCGTAGAAGAGAGGAAACACATGTCGATGAGGACATTTTTCCTTAATTAAGCCTAATAGAGTTGAAATGCTCGAGATTATTTAGTGAATTTACATAGATAATAGGAAGGGTTTGTTTTATGTATATATGTATATTTAAGGGGTTAGTGAATGGTTAAGGGCTAGGAATGATAATGTTGTTTGGTTTATTAGTTGGGTATTTTCTTAATTAAATAAAGGACGGTTAGGTAACTCGTTAACAAAATTTATTTATTTTTAATTCTTATTACATTATTTCGTGCGCCGGATAACTCAGATATACAATGTGCTTTAGAGAGAATACCATAATTTGGAAGACATGTAGGTAAATATTGACGAATTTTTAAACCCTAAACTTTTTTTTAATACTTATAAAAGTGATTTTTTTTAAATAAATATTTTGCTTATTATACTATATTATACACTCACCGACTTAAAATTCGATCCATTCAAAATAATGATTTATTTAAAAATGCTCTAACTTTCAAATGCGGAGGCTGATTTATTTGAATTTTTTAGCAACTTTTAGATAAAATACTCCAGTTTTAAGATTATTATTCGGACTTCTAAAAGTAATTTAGTACTCGCCGCATATATAGGGGAGAAAAGAAAACAATTTCTTCCTCTATTTTTGACACACCCTGTAGGTTAATTCTGCTAGTAGATCTGCACACAATTAACTTTATCAAGAAGATTGATTTGTTTCCAACACTCTGTTTTTTTATTTACTCCGATATCTTAATTTGTTTGTGAAATTTGACGGTTTAAAGAAAATGCTACATTTTAGAAACGGTCATAATTTAAATGACGGTAGAGAATAAACTACAAAATAAGTAGAGTGTTGTGGCCAACTCACAATATTTCAAATATTCGTTACTTGACAATTGCAGTTTAATTATCAACATAACAAATATTCATAATCAGCATAACATCATAGTTTTAAGGCTTACTGATCCAGCATAACATCATGGTTTTAACGCCTACTGATGCAGCAGGAGCATTTGCTTTGGTACAAGACGGTAGGTCTCAGTATTATGCTTCTAGAATATTGGGTGTTACAGGATGTGTTGATATTTTCGTTAATTCATAAAAATAGCTATTAGTATCTGTGGCGCCCGTCAAAGAGATGTAGTTTCATGCCTGTGTCGTTGAGAATGTTCATACCAGAGTGCGCACAAGACCGAACCTCAAGTCGGCCATTGTTACTTAAAAAATACTGTGATGTACGCTTTACCCTTTTTCACGCTGCGTCGTGTAACGTATAATGTTAATGGAAAAGTTCTGTTTTGTTTATATAACAGTTGTTATGTAAGTTTTTTCTTTTTAATGTCAATAAAATGTCATACAGTCCATTTTGAAATCTAAATTTGTAAAAGACGAGTTTTCTTTACATTTTTGTGGTCCAGCGATCCGAATAAAAAGAAATTAGCGCCGCCGAAGTTTACCACGTGTAGTGGTACCCCTAGAAACAAGCTCTAAAAGAGACAGACGCACTAGAAGACACACACAGTTAATAGAAGATATCTTTAGCATAAAAAAGAAAAATCCTAGCACCTATTCAAGAAGTAAGGAAGTTTAACGCAGAGAATTTAGCCCCAGTGAGTGAAAAGAAGTCACTTATAGCCCCAACCTCAACTCAGATCCCAACTCAGATGTTTAGTAGTCACCTCAGCACTGCAGTCTAGCAGAACAAAAAGTGAAGTGAAAGTGTCCCAAAACAGAGGTCAGATCTTTTATATCTATATTTTGTTTCATTGCTGATAAACTCGCTTGTTTGCTCCAAAGCGAATTATTAACTCTAGTTAGGTTTGATTTATATTTAAAATACTGTGTTACTGTAGTCAGTTTTTTCTTAAGTTACAACAATGTCATTAAATGAGTTAGTCAAAAAAAGAACCAAAGCAAAAAAAGCAATCACTAGAATCGAAACTTGGATTAATAATAACTATGATTTACAGCAGCTAGAGGAATTTGAAGTAAGAAAAGTAGGATTGACTAACGCATTTAGTGATTATGATAACATACAATTTGATATTGAAGAATTAGATGAGAATGACACTGATAGGTCAAATGTAGAAAATAAATATTACTCACTTTTAGCTAAGTTTAAAGTTAAGTTAGAAGCTCACTCTGTAGGAACATTTTCTCCTAAACACAATAGAAGCAACTCAGTTACACAAATGAGAACTAATGTCAAATTACCCGATCTTAAAATTAATCGATTTTCAGGTGATTTTGTTGAGTGGAAATCATTTATTGAACTTTTTACAACTCTTATAGGTAATGACACAAATTTGTCACAAATTGAGAAACTAGTTTACTTAAAAAGTTATTTAAAGGACGAACCTTTAAATCTAATCAATAATTTGCCTTTAAAATCAGAAAACTTAGACGTAGCTCTAGATACTTTAAAGAGAAGATATGACAATCAAGTATCAATCATTTTGGCTTACATTAAAAGTATGTTGAAAATCCCCACCCTTACTAAAGAAAATGCCACCACATTAAGAGAATTTATTACACAAATTAGACAAGATTTTGACTCTTTAAGTCACTTAGATGTACCCGTAGAAAGCTGGGATTTAATCTTAATCTTTTTGTTGTCGGAAAAGTTAGACCCCAGTACAAAACGAGCATATGAAGCAGACATTGACCCTGAAACGGTACCTACGCTTAAGGAATTTTTAGGTTTTTTGGAAAAAAAGGTGCACTAAATTAGAACGAAGAAATATACCTGAGTTAGATAGTCATTCATCGAAGCCCATAAGAGGCCAACCGAAATATTCCCAAGTACATTTCTCTCAATCACATGAAACTTCTTCCACTTCCACACAAAATAATTATAAAAAATGCGTTTTCTGTAATTTAACTGGTCATAAAATGTATGCCTGTTCAAAATTCATTTCTCTTCCACACACACAAAAGATTGAGTTTATTAAAATCAACAAGCTGTGCTATAACTGCTTAGGTAGCAAGCATATACTTCAACAGTGCACTTCTAGAGGTTGCTCCATTTGCAACAGAAAACACCACTCTCTTATTCGTATAGATCAGAATTATGTTTCTCGCTCTAACCCGAATTATCAGAACACTTCCACAACAAATCAAGATATTCGAAACTCTAACACCAGTAACTCTTACCCTAGTAGCTCTAACCCTAATAACACTAATAATACACCCTCTCATAGACAAAATAACAGTACCCAAATTCAAAGCTCTAACACTGAAATAATTTCTCACTCGAATACCCCAAACAGTGCACGTAATACAGTATTGTCAACCACATCTTCAAGTGAAGGCACCCTTTTAGCTACTGCCATAGTAACAATTTACACAGCAGAAGGTAACCCTTTAAAGGTAAAAGCAGTGTTGGACAATTGTAGTACCACATCTCTAGTAACAGAAGCTTGTGTCAAGAAACTCAAGTGCCCTTCTCATTTGCGTAAAATATCTATTAGTGGAGTAAATGAGGTAGTTACTCATAGTAACAGGGAAACAATTCTGACTATACACTCAAATTATAACGACTGTAAATTCAATGTTACATGTGCTGTGTTACAAAAAATAACTGGGAAATTGCCCCAATTCCCCCTAAACCGACAAAAAATAAAATTTCCTCCACATATATATTTAGCTAACCCAGAATTTCATAAACCATCAGATATTGACTTACTACTAGGAGCAGACGTATATTATCATATAATCAAAGATCAGATAATAAAATTACAAGACATATCTTTAGTTTTATTAGATACTCAATTAGGATTCATATTAGGTGGCCCCATAACCTCTCAGTCCATATCATGCATTGTAAATATTAAAGAATATGTAAGTAATTGTGACAATGGTTTAAAACATTCACAATCATCCGAGATATGTTTTCTCCTTCAGGCTTCAAAGTTGGAAGACACTCTAGAAAAATTTTGGAAGCTAGAGGAAGTCCCTACTCTCGCCCAAAAACCCTTAGATTCAGATGAAATTTTGGCAGAGAAAATATTTACTTCTACTTCAAAGGTATTAGCTGATGGTACATATCAAATAGACATTCCGCTTAAATCTCCCACAGAGTATGAAAAACTTGGCGATTCTTTTGGTATAGCACAAAAACGATTTTTTGCACTAGAAAAGAGACTTAGCAATAACACTAAGCTAAAAGAAGATTACAGCAAATTTGTGCATGAATATATAAATCTTGGTCATGCCAGATTTGTTCCCTTAAATTTGTTAACTCCAAGCTCAGAACTCAAATATTTCATACCTCACTTATGTGTAATTAGAGAAGAAAGGTCAGTACAAAACTACGGATAATTTTCGACGCAAGTTGTAAAACAACTTCTGGACTGTCACTGAATGATATAACCTTAAAAGGTTATCAGGTGCAGCCAGATTTGTTCGACATCATTTGTAGATTTAGGTTGTACCCATTTGTTCTCACCTCTGATATAAAAAAAAATGTACCGTCAAATCCGCGTAAACCCCGAACATACTTTCCTTCAAAATATATTATGGCGAGACGATACCCACGAAACAATAAAATGTATAGAATTGTTGACTGTTACATATGGCATGAATTTCGCGCCATTTGTCGCTACACGAGTACTATCTGAAATTGCAAAACAAAATCAATCCAATTTCCCCCTAGCAGCTCACACAATTTTATATCAAACTTATGTAGATGATATCCTTGGTGGTGCCAACAGCATAGAAGAATTAGAATGCTTGTATAATGAACTCAGTACCCTCCTGAACCCATTTGGGTTACACCTCCACAAATGGTGCTCAAATTCAGACATGTTTCTTAAAAAAATTGCTCAAGAAAGAACATCTGAATATGACATAAATTTAAATGACTCCCATAATAAGGTTTTAGGACTCATATGGAATCCTATATTAGACTTTTTTTGCATTTCTCACCCTAATTCTTTTTGTCAAGGTCCTGTAACTAAAAGAATTATTTTATCAGCCATTGCTCAATGCTATGATCCCATCGGTTTGGTAAACCCAGTAATAGTCAAAGGAAAACTGCTTATTCAACGTCTATGGTTGCTTAAGTTAGATTGGGATGCTGAAGTAATAGATAAAGACATAATAAATTAATGGAAAAGTTTTATAGAAAATATTCCTTTACTTAACAACTTAAAAATTCCTAGGTATCTATTTTTGAAAAAAGACATTGAAACCATTTCATTAGAAGGGTTCAGTGATGCTTCTATGGTAGCATATGGATGCTGCATTTATATTCGCATAATATACTCAGACAAAACTGTTTCTTGTCACTTACTAACGTCAAAATCACGAGTAGCCCCACTTAAAACTGTTACACTCCCTAGATTAGAACTCTGTGCCATGGTACTTCTCACTAAACTAGTTTCTAAATTAATTTCAATTTATGAAGGTCATTTATTCATGTCAAATGTCAATCTCTGGACAGATTCGCAGATAGCTCTGTGTTGGTTAAAGTCTCAACCATCACGTTGGTCCATTTTTGTAGGGAATAGAGTCGCAGAAATACAAAGTTTAACTTCAACTCACAAATGGCGACACATTAGATCAAAACAAAACCCTGCTGATTTTCTATCTCGAGGAATGACCTCGGTAGATATAACTGAATCAGATTTATGGTGGCACGGTCCCCAATTTTTACTGAACCCCAATTTAAAATTTGATGAATTTGAAAGTGATATGAATTTAGTGGAACCACCTGAACAAAGAAAATCAGCTAAAACACTTCACATTACTACAACTGATTATTGGCAGCAACTCTTTGTCGCATTTTCTTCTCTCACAAAGTTAAGATATACACTTGCTTATGTAATGCGGTTCATATATAATTGCCGTAATAAAGTAAAGGTCACTGGAAATGTAACTGCCACAGAAATAAAAAATGCAAATGTTACTTTAGTGAAAATTGTGCAAAATCAGTCTTTCACATTAGAAATTGACTCTCTTAAAAATAATAAACCGTTGAAAAATAGTTCCCTTTTACCGCTGTCCCCTTTTTTAGATGAAGATGGATTTTTACGTGTAGGTGGGCGATTAGAAAATGCTCAGATACCGTTTTCTCAAAAACACCCTCTGTTACTTCCTCAAAAACATCCTTTTGTAGACTTACTGATCACCCATGAACATGTGGCACTTTGTCACGCAGGCCCAAGAGCTGCACTCGTTAGCCTTAGATTACACTATTGGCCAATCAATGCATTAACCCGAATAAAAAAATTTATTCATTTATGCATAATATGTTTTAGGTTTCGAGCAAAAACCTCCGCTCAAGTCATGGGCAACTTACCCCCTGAACGAGTTGCAACAGTTAGACCCTTTTTAAATGTAGGGGTGGACTTTGGAGGTCCATTTTCAATAAAAGAATCACGCCTGAGACACAGTGTTATACACAAAAGTTATATTGCATTATTTGTCTGCATGAATACAAAATCAGTTCATTTAGAGCTAGTCTTAGATTTAACATCGGGGAGGATTGTGGGAAGCTGGCATTAAAGCGACAAAGTTTCATTTAAGACGAGTCGTGGGTAACCATACGCTTACATTTGAACAATTTCTCACTGTTTTGATCGAAATAGAAGTAATTTTAAACTCACGTCCTCTCAGCCCACTTTCTAGTGACCCAAATGATTTCACATGTTTAACTTCAGGGCATTTCTTAATAGGAAACCCAATAACTTCAATCCCTGAAATTAATGTCATGAATTTTCCTGACAATCGATTAGTTTTGGCAACTCTGCACTAAAATGAAACAACATTTTTGGAAAAGATATTCTAATGAATATTTAAATCTTCTTCAAAATAAGACAAAGTGGCACAGCACTTTCCCAAATTTAGAAAAGGATATGCTAGTTTTAGTAAAAGAGGATAATTTACCACCACTAAAATGGCCTTTAGCCCGTATTTTAGAGGTATTGCCCGGTTCCGATAAAAAGGTCCGAGTGGTTAAACTAAAAACTGTAGATGGAATATATACACGTCCAATTGTAAAACTTTGCCCCCTTCCTATAAGTTACAAAAATTCTTAGAATTATATTTTTATTATCACAGTATACGAAATTTTAGTTTCTATGTATTTCCCATTGTCTTGTTTCGTTTGTTAAATATTTGAAGGCAAGCCTTCAACCCGGGGCAGAATGTTGATATTTTCGTTAATTCATAAAAATAGCTATTAGTATCTGTGGCGCCCGTCAAAGAGATGTAGTTTCATGCCTGTGTCGTTGAGAATGTGAGAGTGCGCACAAGACCGAACCTCAAGTCGGCCATTGTTACTTAAAAAATACTGTGATGTACGCTTTACCCTTTTTCACGCTGCGTCGTGTAACGTATAATGTTAATGGAAAAGTTCTGTTTTGTTTATATAACAGTTGTTATGTAAGTTTTTTTCTTTTTAATGTCAATAAAATGTCATACAGTCCATTTTGAAATCTAAATTTGTAAAAGACGAGTTTTCTTTACAGGATGTAACGTCCAGAAAGCTAGACAACGTTTCAATGAAACTGTTAGTTTTTCGAGACGAAGAGGATCTGGCAGACGACGTTCTACAAATGTTCGAGATGATCGTTTTGTAACATTAAATGTTTTGCAAGAAAGAAATACTACTGCTGCCATAGCTCGAAATCGTTTAGAAGAAGTACGTCAAGTAGTAGCTGTTAACGAAATAACGATTCGAAGGCGATTACGAGAACATTGATTACGCTCCAGAAGACCTGCAACTGGTCCGGAGTTACTTAGGAATCACAGAACAGCACGTCTTCGATTTGCCAGGGAGCATCAACATTGGAATGTCGATGACTGGAGTAATATTTTATTTTCTGACGAGTCAAGGTTTTGTTTACGTTCTCCTGATGGCCGTGAAAGAATATACCGAAGAAGATGTGAAAGGTTTGACCAAGCAAATTTTTCCACAAGACTCAGTTATGAAGGAGGATCGGTAAGGGTTTGGAGCGGCATAAGCATGGAAGCTCGTACTGATTTAGTCATTGTTGGCGGCGGAGCAATGACAGCTAACCAATATATTCGTGATGTACTATATCCACATGTAATTCCATTTGCACCGTTTATAGGAAACGGATTCATGTTTATGCATGACAATGCTCGACCACATATTGCGAGGATTATATCTCAATATTTGGACGAAACAGAAATTCAAAGGATGAACTGGCCATCACGTAGCCCAGACATCAATCCAATTCAGCACGTCTGGGACATGATGGGCAGACGAGTTCATAACCGAGTTCCTTCTCTAAGTAATTTAATTTTTTGAGAGATGCTTTGGTCCAAGAACGGGATCAGATTGACCAGATGGAGATTCGACATCTAATAGAGGGTATGCAACGACGTATTGAAGCAGTTATTCGCGCTCGTGGGGGAAATACCCGTTATTAATTTGTTATAATTATTATTTTATTTGTCGTTTGATTTAATTATAAAATTATGTATTACTCTACTATAACTGAATAAAAAAATTAAGAATGTTGCATTTTCTTTAAACCGTCACATTTCACAAACAAATTAAGATATCGGGGTAAATAAAAAAACAAAATGTTAGAAACTAATCATCTTTCTTGATAAAGTTAATTGTGTGTAGATCTACTATCAGAATTAACCTACAGGGTGTGTCAAAAGTAGAGGAAAAAAATTGTTTTCTTTTCCCCCTGTATATCCGGCGAGTACTAAATTACTTTTAGATGTCCGAATAATAATCTTAAAACGACAGTATTTTATTTAAAAGTCGCTAAAAACTTCATATAAATCAGCCTTCGCATTTGAAAGTTAGAGCATTTTTAAATAAATCATTATTTTAAATGGATGGAATTTTAAGTCGGTGAGTATATTAACACCAAATTGACTTTAAAATACAATAGTTTGTACTTCACCGTACTTACCTACCTACTACTTCAGTCAGAAAAATAAAACAAAAAAGATACTGAAATAATAGACATTGGTAAAATTTTAGGAATCTGTAATGGAAAGTATACAAATTTTATAGAGACATATGTTATAGTGTTAGGCAACAACTATATATTTTAAACATTTTATTTGCATAATTTGTATGAAGAAAGACATTTCTACTTCAACTTTGTTACAGATTCCTGAAATTTTCCCACTATTATTTTAGTATTGCCCAATATCAAAATAAATTAATTCATAAAGTTAGGATTGACTTAAATATGACAGGAGTAACTAATACAGAACCGATTGCAATAGATAGAAAGTAATGGAAAAAAATTTGAAAATATTAGAATACACTTAGAATGGGGACTACCCTAAGAGAGGTGTAAGCCACATATCAATATATATTTATTTATTAATAAGCACCTACAGAAAAAATCAAATAAATAATTATTTCACCCTTTTTTCTTGAGCGCAAAACTCAAAGAAATTCGAAATAAAATAAAAACTTATACCTTGATATACAATCTAGAATGACTACCTAAAAATCAATTATTGGAGATAAGAAATATTTTAAAATGGGCATTCAATTTTTTTCAATAATTTTATCATTTCTAAGTTTGGTTCAAAATTTTTTACAAGTGCCTACACGGAAAAAAATGTGACTAGAAAATTTTACTACAATGTTGTAGTAGTAGACTTGTAGAAAAATACTTAACAATTTGTAGAAAATTTTACTACAATTTATAGTTAAAAACTATTAATTATTGTAGCAATTGAATTGTCGAATAAAATGCTACAACAATAGGAAAGAATTCCACAATGTTTAGTATATTTTACTATTGTTTGTAGAAGTAGAAATTTATTACAATTATCGTAATTACTACTACTAACTTCTGTAAAAATTTGTACAAATATTAATAATTATCTCTACAAAAAATAGTAATTTTCTCTACAAAAAATAGTAATTTTCTCTACAAAAAATAGTAATACTTTACATCCCTTCTTCAAAAATATTCTATAATATTGTAGAAATTCTAAGTCATGTGAACAAAACAGAATTCTGCTATTGGCCAACGTTTTCTGACGTTGATCATAAATGGCCAGACAGCAGTAGCCGTTCGCCATGTTCACATAACAAAGCATGGTACATATACGAGTACCTATAACACATTATTATATTATAAGCACCGATGCGTTTGAGAAAATTTTAATAATAAATTCTATTGGCGGTAAGTACATTTATTATTGTTTCTGAATAAGTTACCTTTAGATAACTAATTTAAATAACCTTAGTAGATTATTTAAAAAAAATAGTTGTGGCCAACGATCGAATTTTGTGCCAAGTTCAATGATGTTTTTTGTCTTAATTGTGACATACCTACTTTCTCATTTTTGTTAGTTATCTGACTTAGTCATTTAATATCCAAATCAGTATAAAGGTGATAAATATCCCCGTTTTAAGGGTATGAACAATTCAATTGGTATTAATTTTTATTTCATATTTTTCAGGTGCAGAAAAGCCAACTGAGACTGAGGGCGCTATTATTACTGTTATTTATTACATAATGTAATTAAGAATTTGTATCTTTTATATTAAAACAATAAATTGAATATTTTATTAAGGAACATTTTTTTCTAGGTTATAATTATAATAATTATGGAATACTACTACAAATTTTATTAAAAATTACTACAATTTGTATTAATTTTTACTATTTATTGTGGTAAATTTTCGTATTTATTTTCATAAAACGCAATACATTTTTAATATAAATTCATACAATGAATAGCAAAAATTATAACAATTTGTAGAACAATTCTTATGATGCATTTGAATCTTTTTACTAAATATTGTAGATAATAACTCTACAATACATTCTCCACAAATATTTGGAAATTTTTACTACAAATTGTCCCTGTCCCTATATGTACTATTTATTGTAGAGAAAATATCTACAATTGTAGAAATTTGTTCTACAATTTTTTTTCAGTGTATATCGCTGTTTTTCATTTGGGTTTGTATTGAGTGTAGTTATTATTATCAATACACTGTTATCAAGCACTACAACCATTAATGAATGAATATTTTAGTTACTATAATATTTGTTTTGTTTTTAATACGTTGAAAACCTGTAACGGTTGGAACCGTTTTCGTTATTTGACCCAGACCCGTTTTCGTTATTTTGAAACCAACATCTCTACAAAAACGTCATTTGTCGTTTATGTCTAGTGTCAAAACTTGGATTGTCATTTTCATTTTATCTGTCGACAAGCAACTTGATTATAGAATTTTAATTATCTATTATCTGGGACATCCGATGTACTAGTTATCTTAAATATTTTTAATGGCCATCTGATTTTAAAAAGGTAAGTTTTCTACCGATATTTTGTTGAAAATATATATTTAGTACAAGAAATGTCAAATTTGAAACATAACCTCTACACCTCCACACATTGAAAAACAAAAGACATCACATGTTTTATATAAGTTCATATATTATTTTGTTTGAAATAGATAATATGCTTTACTATATTTATATATGTTAAATAAGACTTCTTCTTTTCCTATTAAATTCTAGTCTCTGTGTAACTATTCAAATAATAGTTTAATTTGTTCATTTGATAGTAAAAAGCATATTATCTGTTCCTAGATATACTCTTTCCGGCTCCCTTCTTTATATTTTTACCTTTTTCCTTGTAGCCTTGCTGTATATAGATGGTCTTATGTCTTAAAGAAATCTTGAAGAATTGATTTAGATGGTTCGATAGAAACTATATCGAGGATTCAATAGTAGCTGTCTCTACATGAATTTTAGAAGAACGTACTAGCTGCTTGTTAATAAATTCGGAAGAACGTAGAATACATCAAGAAGTTTAGTTAACAAGATTTAACACTACCTTGTAAAGAAAACCTCTACAGTTACCTGTTACCTGTTTCCTGTATACCTCAGATAAGTCACAATAAATCATTTAAATTTGAATAATTAAGTCTCTGTGAATTAGAATTTGTCGCTACCTTATTTAATTATAATATCATAAAGATCAGTGGTTTTCTATATTTTGATCACTGATCGATTGTCAAGTTTAGAAAGTTTTAAATATAGTGGCGTCCAATATTCTCTTTCAAAGTCATATGAGTTGTTTAATAACCTGACCCACTTCCCAAAATCGTAGAGCTTAAAACACTATAAACATTTATAAAATAATAACATCACATTACAAACCATATATAAACATTATTAGTATAGTCAGTTATAGTCTTCATATTTTGATAGCTTGACATTGATTTTGTTGTAAAAAATATTATTTTATGATACTTTACCTACTGTTTTTCAGTTTTTATTGTAAATTTAATCATTTTTACAATTTGCCACACATGTCAAATAAAATATTATATTTTTTAAATACCTTTTATTGGCAAATAAAACAAGTGAACTAAAATGTTTATTTTATTAGTCCCATCACAATACATACGATTACCCAGATACAATAACAGTCACCACACAATAGAATATGCAGATGACCTGGTTATTCTGCAAACAGGGAATTTTAAGAACATACTCTGCGAAAGAATGCAAATGGCTCTTAAAATTATAGAACATGAAGTAAGGACCATTCACTGTCAATCCTAAGAAGACTGAAATGGTCCTTTTCACAAGGAAAAGGATGAAAATGGAATTAAAACCTCCAGAACTGCTAAACACAAAAACAAACTTTGCAACAAAGGTGAAGTACTTAGGTCTCACCTTTGACAGCAAATTAACATGAAACTCGCATTTAGGAGACATAGTCAAAAGAGCATATATTGCTTATGCACAATGCCGCTGAATCGAGGGGCGCACCTTTGGTTTCTCGCCCAGAGCCGTCGCATGGACTTACACTGCTATCATAAGACCTATGCTAACATACGGTGCAGTTGTCTGGGTACCGAAAACCCAAATATTGACAGCTCTCCGTAAACTAAAACAAATTCAAAGAACAGCCTGTCTCAACATAACAGGAGATGTGAAAACAACACCGACCAGAGCCATGGAAGTCATTCTTAGTCTCAATTCGCTTGATATTTACATCAAGGAGATTGCTCTGACGACATTGACATGCCTCCGCACGGTTGGAATAGAACCTGATGTGATCTGATGTGATCTGGTGAGGTGAGACGTGCCTTTTGGAAGGAGGTGCTCGACACGTTCCCACTGCTTCAAGCGAACATGGACTCCATCTCACCGAGATATATCTTCCATAAGCCATATAAAGTTGTAACAGAACAAATAGAAAAGCCGGAAGTGGCAGGTACGATTCATATCTACACCAACGGATCTAAAACAAAACAAGGCTCAGGATGTAGAATATACTGCAGATCCTTAAATCTTAACATAAAATGAGCTGTGAGCAATAGTGCCAGTGTAGTTCAAATAGAGCTTCACAGGGATTCTCATAGCAGCAAAGAAATCACCAGAAACATTATCACCGGAAGGAACATGTTCATCTATACATATAGCAGACAAGCACACTCATCCTAAACAGACCACGAATTTGTTCAGGGTTAGTACTAGAATGTCACGAAGTTTTGGCCGAAGTATCCATCAACAACGTGGTCACCTTAAGATGGATCAAAGGTCACGCCACATCGAAAAGTAGCCATCTTGCTGATTTACTGGCTAAGGAAGAAGCCAACCAAATACTTTTTGGACCTGGCCCTTCTACTGGCCTGACAAAATCAGTAGTGGCAGACATAATTAAAGAACATTCCCTTGTAAAATTAAAGGAAAGGTGGGATAAAACAAGAAACTGCAGAGTTGCTAGGGAGCTTTTAAGTTATCCTGACAACACTGCAGCAAAAAAATACTTAACTATGACTAGACAGAATCTGCGCCTAGTCACAGGCATTCTGACTGGTCATTGTCAAGTATGGAAGCATCTCCATATCATGGGGCTGTCAGAATCCGCACTCTGCAGAGGGTGCGAACAAGAAGATGAGACCATCGAGCATATTCTTTACGACTGCCAAGTACGGAAGCTTCTCCATATCACAAAGTAAACCTATAATACTCTTCACAGACTGCTGTGTGAAAAGTATAATAATAATATAATCAAGGCTAAAACAATAACATAATAGACTAAAAAAAACAGGTACAATAAAAAAATAATAAAATCAAAGTTTTGAAAATTATTTAATGGGTAAACTGAATTCATTCTTGTCAACTTTTTAGTAGAGCAGACTGAATGTTGTTTGAACATTTTGTGTTCCATATTTACATATTTCAATTAAATTTCGACAAGAAATGCAGTTAGCCCCAATTATTGTCAAAATATGTATTGTTTACTAATGATCTAACTTTTTTTAATATGACTTATTAGTTTTGGTAACATATTTCTATGTTCTGATAACAATTTTTCTATGATATAGTATCATATATCTTCAACAGGCTTCTATAGATAGTACGACATAGTTCAGTTTACATCCCCAGGTACTGATATTGGTAAATATTTAATTGTCTTCATGATATAGGCACATACCTAACATAGACACAACTATTTAGTTTCTTGAATTAAAGTGCAATATTTATTTTTATATCGTCTTTAAAAAAACTGTAATGTAAGTTTAGCTTTAATTTTTTTGTAAATGCATGCGACACTATCATTCGAGATAAATTCTCACCGGTACATCATTTTGACACTGTTTATCAGTACCTCTAGCATTTATAGATAGGATATATTTCTACAATTTTAAATTTATTAAGGACAACCTACAAAATAAAACAATTATTCATACAAAATTCTACTAGGGTCAAGAAATTATTCTTGTTCGAAAAAAATATACTTGTGAAATACCTTCTGGTACAATGTACAATGATTGTTTTTGGCTGGCATCTGCAATCTAAGATATGTTTAAAGTTAAGTAGTTTATATCATTGCCATAAGTGCCTATTTCTTGATGGAACTCAGTCATCACACAATTTTCATGGTTTTCCTATGAGAGAGTACGGATGACATTGTATCCATTTACGTAGTTTTCTGTTTTAGTTTTGGGTATAAAACACATGACTATTTGGTAAAAAGTGGAACAATACAAAATATAAACATAACCTCAAAAATAATAGTAAATGTTTTACCTCGAGCTTGGAGACGTATTTCGTTAATAATTATTGAATTGACACACATACTTCCGATTTATTAAATTCGCAGCTTTATTTAAACACGTTTTTAAATAAACACAATTAAAATTCACTTATGATGAATTTTAGAGTTGGATAGCTTGAATGGAAACAAAGAGATGTAGTATGTAAAGGAAATGAACACTAATGCGATATGACAAGTAAATGCACTCTAAGTCGTATTTTGATTAATTTAAAATTAATAATTTTATATTTGAAGATTAACTGAATGAAAATGTTTTTTTATCATTTAAATCATGCTATTTAAAAAAATGGTATTTATTTTTAATAAAACTGAATAACTCCACTTGCTCGAGTTTGACATATGACTAAAGTGTGTGGACACTTTTAGTATCATCATAGCATCTCATCTTTATTTTAAATCAATGATTGGAAAGTTCGTATGCCCCGCCCTACTTTGGTACGTCCCTGTGTGCGTTGCCCAAATTAAGCTGATTTAATTGATTTTATGATTGTTTCACTACGTTTCAGGGATCTCTTAACGTGTGACATCTCCTTTTAGCTGAAGATTTAAGAATGCTTCTCACTCCTTCGGGCTCACTTATAAAAGGGCGGCACGAAAATGCGATTAGCCAGAGCACAGTGGCGTACCCCAAAATAGATATTAACACGTATGAAAACAATAAAATTATTAAAATTGAATTAATATTTTTGTTATTTATTTTAAAATATGTTTTTATGAAATTTAACTGGGTGTTCACTGCACAAATGAACCAATGGAGAAACCACCCCTTATTCTATGCTATATGTTGTTCTATAACCGTTTCCACTGAATACATAAGACGATTTTTAGTTAAAAAATATAAAAGCATTTACAATAAGGAGGCAGTTTTTGCCAAAACTTTTGTTACATACGTTAATATTCAAAGTAAAGTTATTTATTTTGTTTTTTCCTTGATAATTTTTAAATAATTAGTGACGATTAATATAACGCTTTTTATTTAAAATTTAAATATTTAGTCTATAAAATACTTCTTCTAGATTACATTTAAAATTAATTTTAAATAAATGACATGGAAAATAATTTTCCTTATAAATCTTTGTAAAATCCCAATTACACCCTCGTGTTATTTGTTACTATTTAATATATAGAGAATACATGTGTTATATTTAACTTTTAGTATCTGGAAATGTAATATGTTTAAATTTTAAGTTTAAGCAATTCAAAATTTTAAATAATCAAAGAGTAAATTGCTCGAGAGCGCTCGAGTGAGACGAGAAACTTTCGTAGAGAGATGATACTCTTAGTCTGGTTCACAAGTGCCATTTCCCTCGAAACCTGTCCTCCAGCACTGAAAATTATGATTTTTGTCTCATTCGATTCGGAATGGCATCTAGAACATTCTATCAAAATTCTAAGAGGGGCTGAAAAAAAATGCAAAAGTTATAAAAAATAAAGTAACATAAAAAATAAGGGTTTGGTTTTTTTGATTTTTTTGACCTATTGTTAAAAGGGTTTAGAAGAGAGCCC
The DNA here is from genome assembly GCA_927349885.1 of Psylliodes chrysocephalus. NCBI lineage: Eukaryota > Metazoa > Arthropoda > Insecta > Coleoptera > Chrysomelidae > Psylliodes > Psylliodes chrysocephalus. The sequence goes on from OV651813.1 coordinate 69,314,403, forward strand.
TTTTTTATTAACAATCAAAGGCATTAAAAAATTAATTATGTAAATAAAGCCTTAATCTAGATTTATTGTTTTGAAATAATCAGCGTTTTTATGTTAACATTAAAATGGTGAAAATTAACTAATTAACAAAAGCATAATTAATAAAAAAATAGTGATAAAAATTTTTTGTTTACGGATTATTGTTTTTTCATATGTCTACTTAGTACCCAAATTTTTTTATTCCTTAATATTAATATTTAATCAGTTAAAATAATTTTTTTAATTCATGTGTCAGATTGGGGCGATGCGAGCGGGAGCCGAACCACGCGTTTTTACCGTTATTTTCGCCGCTTAATTAAAATTATAAGGGTTGTTGGTACAGATCCGGGAGGTAGGCCTTTTTTTAGGAAATTTCCTGCTCTTTAAGGATCTTTTTTCAAATTTCGATTATCTCAAATAGTTTTTGAAATATTTCAAAAAAACCAAACCCTTATTTTTTATTTAACTTTATTGTTTATAACTTTTGAATTTTTTTCAGCCCCTCTTGGAATTTTGATAGAATGTTCTAGATGCCATTCCGAATCGAATGAGTCCAAAATCATAATTTTCGTTGCTGGAGGACAGGTTTCGAGGGAAATGGCACTTGTGAACCAGACTACTCTCTCGTCTCGAATCTGTTTTCTTGGGAAAATGTCTCATCGAGATAAGACGAGAAGAGGCAAAACCACCCTATTAACAATAAGATATGAATTTGCTCCTATATATGATCATTTGTATTAAAACCATAAAAAACACATAATATAGCATATCAAAAATATCAGAACAACATAGGTATTAGAATATTGATAGGTACATTACATCAAGAATTTATCGCCTTTTATACCTACATACAAAGGTATGAATACTAATTTCAAATATTTCTATAATTATATTATTTAATTAAAAAAATGTCCTCTGTGGGGAATGTTAATTGGAGAGAATGAGCAATTTTTCATGAGATAAAAAAAGGGAGCGCATTACTATTTAGAAAATTAAACTCTCATCCACTAATTAATCGGATAACATTTATCTAAAAGATTTTTCGAATTATTCAAAACAATTTGTATTAATTATAATTGATGCCAGTCGAATTATTTTAATTGGAACCAAAAAAATAGGAGCTGAATATCACATTGGCCCAGCCCGTTACTTCAGAGGCGTAGAAGAAAAAAAATTAATTTTAAAATAACGCACTTTCAATAAAAAAATACAATTTAATTTAACTCCCTTTCTTGTTAGCTGAAAAAACATTATTTAACGTAACAATTCTTTGTTTTGATTTTGAGAATAGTTTTACAATTAACAATCGTGTATACACAAAAAACCTATTTTGAGAAGTTTCTAATTTAAAATGTTAAATCTTGCCATCTCTCTCTCTAACATCTCTACCTTTTTGTCTGAAATGCGGCCATTTATATGCGTAGATACGATCAACTGACTACATGATTATTAAATGTACAAGTTAAGCAGTTTAAAGACTACAATAATTGGATGGGATGCGTAATTAAAAGATCTTTGCAATTTGGATGTTTTAATTAGAGATGGAAAGAACAGATACCTACTTTAGATAATATGTAGAGAGGGTGATGTAAAGTATTTTTATATTTTCGGATTAAAGTATTGATTTTATGACATTGTATAAACTATAAAAAAAATTACACCCATATTGTATTTGTACTGGTCCTTAGAACCCAAATTTAAATTTTTGACTAAAACGCATGCTCGTTTAGTCTAAAATACAACTTATGGGCAAAATCGTAATGGAGAAAACTGTGACTGTAATAATAAACGTTAACAACATATATGAAATTGTATTTTTCTATAAAATAAAGTTTAAAGTAACGTGTTTGTCAGTGTCGGACTGGTAAATATATTTTCTTTTGCTCAATGTGTCGGGTTAATATAATGGTTTAGAAGCAAATTTAAAAAATACAAAACCACACTTCTTATAGTATTTTATACGATACGAAAACAGTGACGTTATTTCTAATAAGATTAAAACCAGAGATAAGGGACATACAGATAGGAAACGCTCATAAGAAACACATCCTTATAGGGACCGTGCGTGAAATATAGAGGCAGCACTACTGCCGAAGTTAGCCCTCTCTAGTGTTTAATTTTAGAATTAAATGAGGTAAACATTGCAAGTAAATAATAAAGAATATTTTTTAAATCTGGACATGTATATACATTTTAAGTAAAAAGATTTATATGGCTAATTGACAATAAATTGTAAAGTTGTACCTTAAACAAGTGTGTCCAATGTCAAAATATCGGTATTTAGTAACACTGAATTTAAAAGTATTACAATAACATTTAAAAAATGTAAATTAATAAAAAAGATTGGGAAAAATTTATGTTAGTCGAAATGTCATACATCCACTGACGTTTATGAGACGCCCAATGATATACATATTATAGATTGCTCACCCATCTATAAAAAAATTACGAAAAGCGGGTTGCAATGTGCCTTTCCTAGTGCTTACTAAAATAGAGCCGTTCTAGCCCAAATGTGTTTTAATATAAAATTTCAGTATTTTAATCTTTAGAAAAAGAAAATAATTAAAGTTTTACTTCAAGACACGTTATTATGTATTTGGAAAGTTGAGTTTCCATGTTGTTAAATAATATTAAGAGACCTAAACAATTTTTAAAACAGATGGATATAAATAATTTTAGACTACTCTCATTTCAGAAATTACACTTCATAAAATACATAATTGCAATATGTAATACAATTTTGAAAAGGAAATGTAAACAACTTTGATATGAGATATAAACAACTTTGGTAAGAGTTGTAATTGGACACATCTATTATTCTGAATAATGTTTAATGGTAATGTCACTAAAAAAATTTACAAAAATCACTGGATTTTTAATATTTTAAAGTTTGTTGCAGTCTCTTTTGATAGTACTTGTAATGTACGTATTATTTATTATTTGTTTATTTTAATAATAAATGAGAAATAGTTAATAAATTGTAAAGAGGGCTATGATATTTTTGTCAAATTGGACATACTTATTTCATAGTAACATTCTACATTAGTTTTAATCAACAGAATAAACCATTAATTATCTGTAAAATTATATTTATATAAAATGTTCATTTAAATATGTAAAAATCTTAATGACAATAAAACACTAAAGACTCTAAGTTCTAAACCGGTTCTGTAAATGCTCAAATGCTCAAAATTGATACAAAGCTAGATAAAAAAAAAAATTTGCCCAGTGAAATACGCTTTTCGTCATCTGATTTACAAATGGATAAGCAATCTATGTAATGTAATTATGTATATCATTGGGCGTGAAACACTTAATTCTGCTCTGTGAAAATTTATAAAATTTCTTTACTATTGAATAAAATCCAGGTTTCCAAAGTAATGTGTTCGTACATCCACGGATGCAACAAGTTTTTTCGATAATGATATTACGAAAATAATTCGACTTTATTTAATTAATAATTATTAAACAATAAATGCCATATAAAATATTAATAAATACCCCCCATAAAGTTCAAATTTTTTTCACCAGTTAGCGTAAAGTCTTGACGCACGGTCCCTATCAACTATGAAGACTAGAGATTGTAGGTAGCAGGAAATCAGAATCTCAGTAATTAAAAGATAATTTTATTTTAAAATATGAAAAGCGTTATATAAAAATTGTTGTGTCAAAGCAGAGACAACTAATGAGACGGTTAACTCAATGCAATTTTGCTTTTCACCAAGAATTGACTGGGCGATTGGACTGGAAGATAAGGCCGATGGCGCTGGTATACCTTGTGTTTTAATAGTGGCCTTTTTCTTTATAAGCAACCGGTCAACTTATAATTTTAAAAAAAAAAAAGAAGAACCGCGGGAAATTCAAATATGTAGATCCACTTTATCTATTATTTTTATGATTTTTTTCTGATTTGATGCACTATAAATGTGAATAAATATGTAATTCACATTTACTAGCACATTAAATCAGAAAAAAAATAATTTTTTTTTTTTAGGCACACAAAATAAAAAGCATTAAAAAGGAAAATAAAACGAAGTATGATTTCAGTAATAAGATATATTCTGTATTAAACAATAATAAACATTCACACCACAAAGGTTCTACAATAAAATTGAAATACTTACTTTACGGAAATTAAACAAAATCCCGGCGTGATCCAGGCATTGTTAGTTCCTTCGGGTTTGTAAACAAACTTAAAACTACCTAATATGAAAACACCACGATAAAAATGTCATTTACCGGGGAAAACACTAAACTAACAAATTTAAATACGTAACTAATAATGAATGAAAAACAACAAAAAAAATTAATTTACAAGTTAAATTGTAAAATATATATATAAGTAAAACGACACCAAAGTCACCAAACATAGAAACAAAAAATTGGACAAGGAGATAAAATGATAGGATAGAAATACGTCAATCTGGTAGACGTCAAAGTGAAATGCTCGTGCTGTGATGCCAAACTTATTTTCTTCTAGTGCTATTGACTTTTTATTTTTGATCTTTGTACACAATCCTACTATATATTTCTTAAAACACATCTTTTGTTATATATATATTATATACAAAGAAATTAAAAGTCCAACATTGCTGGAACGTTACCAGCGACATCTTCCCTATCTTTTAGCTTATGAGAACAAGATAACGTTATAAGGAAATAATGTACATGACAAAGATAAAATACCAGCTGACCCTGATGACTACTATACCTAAATGTCAATCAATTTTTGCTATGAAGTTAACCGTCTCGTGTTGTCTCTGGTCAAAGGTACGTCTTGTCTTGTTAATTTCGAAATCAGTAATCCATCAATTTTTTTGTTTTCATTTTCCATGGTTACCATCCATCGGATAAGTATAGGGTGCTAGTGTACGCAGCTATCGACCAAGATCATAATATATGTGATATTATAATGGTACCATCTGACATTAACACTTGACCAACCTCAAATAAAAACTGACTAAGAAACCTTAAAATAAATTGACGTAAAAGTCAAAACTAAAGGTAAGACCTTGTGGTGCTATGATGTCGCCGCAGAGATAAGGATGCGAATCGGCATGCTCAAAATTCGGTCCCAAAAATCACAAGTCAATTCAGCTTTTATAATTAACTGCATGGGCGCTGGTACGGTTTACGTAGTTCAAAATACATGGCTTCTTATGGGAATTATACATAATTTTGTCAAAATAATAAAAATAAACTTTTTTATAGCTAAATAAAGCACAGAACATAGTATTGTATTTATTTCTAAATAATTCTTACATATTTTAATTGATACATTATTTACTATTTATTCCTATTTAAGTAAAATGCAAATTATTCAAAGTTGAAATTTGATGGGTTGGGCTAATTATTTTTTAATTAAAGCTAAATAAGGCTGAGGGCATACTAAGACACAATTTAAATGAAAATATTTAGTAAGGGAGTTTACAAAATTTTATGAAAATAATAAAAATCAAATTGTTTATTGCTAACTAAAGCACAGAAAATACTATTGATTTTAATTATTGTAAATAAGTCTTTGTTTTAATTGCTAACTAAAGCACAGAAAATACTGTTGGTATTAATTATAAATGAGTCTTTATGTTAAACATTATTTACTATTCATTATTTAATTTTATCTAAATAAAATGAAAATTAGGTATCCAAATTTGAAAAGGTTTGTTAAATGGTGAAATTTTGTAAGAACAGTTTTGTGGTAATTTTGTATTCGACAACAACAATTTCATCATCCTGGTGAACAGTTTCTTCAGCAATAGGTTCTAGCAGTTTCTTCTTTTTTTTTTATTCTAACAAATTCAGTTCGGTTCAATAGTGGTTTCGTCTTTTCCTAATACTGGACAAGTATGAAGGGAGATTCGGGAATATACATGCACGGAAAAAAAATTGTAGAACAAATTTCTACAATTATAGATTTTTTCTCTACAATAAATAGTACATATAGGGACAGGGACAATTTGTAGTAAAAATTTCCAAATATTTGTGGAGAATGTATTGTAGAGTTATTATCTACAATATTTAGTAAATACATCCAAATGCATCATAAGAATTGTTCTACAAATTGTTATAAATTCGAAAATTTTACACAATAAATAGTAAAAATTCATACAAATTGTAGTAATTTTTAATAAAACTTGTAGTAGTATTCCATAATTATTATAATTATAATATAGAAAAAATGTTCCTTAATAAAATATTCAATTTATTGTTTTAATATAAAAGATACAAAGTCTTAATTACATTATGTAATAAAAAACAGTAATAATAGCACCCTCAGTCTCAGTTGGCTTTTCTGCACCTGAAAAATATGAAATAAAAATTAATAACAATTGAACTGTTCATACCCTTAAAACGGAGATATTTATCACCTTTACACTGATTTGGATATTAAATGACTAAGTCAGATAACTAACAAAAATGAGAAAGTAGGTATGTCACAATTAAGACAAAAAGACATCAATGAACTTGGCACAAAATTCGATCGTTGGGCACAACATTCGATCGTTGGCCACAACTATTTTTTTTAAAATAATCTACTAAGGTTATTTAAATTAGTTATCTAAAGGTAAATTATTCAGAAACAATAATAAATGTACTTACCACCAATAGAATTTATTATTAAATTTTTTTCAAACGCATCGGTGCTTATAATATAATAATATGTTATAGGTACTCGTATATGTACCATGCTTTGTTATGTGAACATGGCGAACGGCTACTGCTGTCTGGCCATTTATGATCGACGTCAGAAAACGTTGGCCAATAGCAGAATTCTGTTTTGTTCACATGACTTAGAATTTGTACAATATTATAGAATATTTTTGAACAAAATTGAATTTTTTTCATAAGAAGAGATGTAAATTATTACTATTTTTTGTAGAGAAAATTACTATTTTTTGTAGAGATAATTATTAATATTTGTACAAATTTTTTCAGAAGTTAGTAGTAGTAGTAATTACGATAATTGTAATAAATTTCTACTTCTACAAACAATAGTAAAATATACTAAACATTGTGGACTTCTTTCCTATTGTTGTAGCATTTTATTCGACAATTCAATTGCTATAATAATGAATAGTTTTTAACTATAAATTATAGTAAAATTTTCTACAAATTGTTAAGTATTTTTCTACAAGTCTACTACTACAACATTGTAGTAAAATTTTCTAGTCACATTTTTTTCCGTGTGGTATTGCTTCGTTCTTTAATCTCGGCCTTTCCCTTTTTATTTTGTTAACAGTACCATTAGTTAAAATAGTCTCATCAAATTTTAAAATATCATCATCTTCTAAAAAGTGTAGCTCGCAAACAGAATCATAACTAGACAGTACTTTATCAGCCCTACGAATCACATGCTGCCATTGTTCTAAACGTTTAGGATCCTATAAAAAATATTTGCAATGACTAAATTGGAGTTCAATAAAGAAAAATAACAGTAGTAACTCTTCATCTAACATCAAAAAACATAAAAAAAGCAAATTTTCTTTTCTAGTAAGTTAAATTTAATGTGTAATTATTGTTGTTTGTAGGTCAGGATTTATGACTTTATTATTTTTTATTATAGAATTTTGTAATTAAATAAACTACACTCCGTAAGATACGGGTTGTGACTATTTTACAATAAATATATATTATTTAGAAATAAATACATTGTTTTACTTACAGTAAGAACTTTAAAAAGACTTGGATTTTTATCTCCTTGTGTTTTCTTTAATTTTATAACGGATTTATATCCCGTTTTTCAACCCGCATCAAAGCAAATCCTGCTTTGCCGTTTTCTGTTACTTATTGTTACTTGTAGTCAGGTTCTTTATTTCAGCTTATTTTTATTCTTTTCACTAAATTTTACAAAAATCACTTTAATTCCCATTGACTTGCATAGAAAATAAGGGGTTATGATGGACAAGTAATGTTTTTTTTACAGACACTATTATTTGTGAACATGTTATTTCTATGTGTTAAAAATAACACAAGCTGTCAATCAGAACCCCCATAGACGTCGTTATTTTGACACCCGCCAACTACAGTAGTTTTTTGGAACTCCATAAAAGTAGGGACGGAAATTTAAAATTTGACCAAAGCTGATTCGCCTCCTTATCTCTAGTCTTCATAATATCAACGACCAGCTCGAAGGCAGTTAACATCTGACCCACTATGTGGCGCTTTCATCGATATCAAACAAATAATGCAGCGGGAAATTTAAAATCCTGATAATATATGTTGTATAAATATCGATTGCACTTTCTTTCTCTGGTAAATAAATTTAAAGAATATTAATTAAGGTAAATTAGTTATAAAAAATACTACACTTACAGTCTATTATCGATTAATGATTGTAAATCTATTCATGACAAATATTTTTTAATTTTTGATTGTTAGTTGCAACTTTAACATTTTTGTTCTGATTTTCCAAACAAGTGGCCAATGGTGTTTCATTTTTAAAAAAATTTTACTGCAAACTCGATAATGAAAATTTAAATATTTTTCTTCCTATAAAAAATTATTTTCCCCAACTTTAAAACAGTAAATAATAAATAAATACGTTATGACAAAAGTTTTGTAAATTAAAGAATGCCACATTGGGGTTTTTAAATTTATTCATGTGGCATGTGTTACTAACGCTATACGTGCTTCGACTCATTGTAATATCACAAAATGGAATTATTGTTCTCAAATTTCACACAAAAACAACCACAACCATTTCGCTTGGTTCACCTTACAATATAAACCATTCACGAACTCAAAATTTAAAATTCAAATTCAGGATTCTACGATATACACACAACTAATTGACATTTAATTTTACAAACTGTCCACTGCTGTCCACGTCTACTGTCTGTCTACAAACTACGTGTACCTTTAGTTAACATCTGAGATGCATAGATGACGCAATCCTTGCTGCGGTCCATTCGGCGTTTCCTATCTTTATGTCTCTGATTTAAACTTAACGTTCAGGAGAAATTAACTTTCAAAGTTTGGCAACATTCATCAATCAACATTCGTGTGCTGATCGTTTCGTTTCGTTTGATTTGTTTTGTAACTGATTGTTTCAGTCTTCAGTGTAAGATAAAAAATTTAAAACATTTAAAATGCCTAAACCTTTAACCAGCAAATATCAAGAAATGGTAACAGCTCTATTAAACTATTTTTAACGAGAATGTGATAATGGAGGGCCACTGCTTCCACTTAATTTCTATAGTAGTGATATTAACATCCAATAAATAAAATGTTTTAATATGTAATTATTGAAATATGATTTAGTATCATTACTTTTATTGTGTTAACACAGCTTAGGTCAGTTAGTTATATTTAGTTTTATTTAGTGGTATTACTGTACGGTTGACAGAATATTGACTTATTTCAGATAGTGTCGTTCTTTCTTCGTTGTCGTTTGCTGTAAAATACAAGTATTAGAAATTAAAAATTAAAAAAAAACCGACTTCAGAAACGTGCAGATGTCATCACCACATCTTAGGTACCCCCTTACTAACAAAAAATGAATCATATAAATCGTACAAGGTGGTAAAGCATTATCGCTAAACATACATAAAAAATGAAGAGTTTGAGGATTTTATGATGGACCCAATTATTAGATTTTGACCAAATTTATATGGGAACACCCCTGAAGTACCCACTTTCTAACAAAAGAATTGGAAGTTGTGTTATCGCTAAACACATAGGCGCCGGAATTCAAAAATCGCTTTGGGTGCCCGGCTTCTATGCGGAAAATGGGGGCTATCCCCCCCACCCTCCACAACTCACTTAAAGGCACCACCGGTTTTTTAAAAAGCTATTTTAAAGTTGATTTTATGAAAATTTTCTTCAAAAAAAGGTATTGTCAAATGGCAATTGCTGAATAGGCTGGAGGCTCTCACCTAAAACGGAATATCTGGCAACCCTATATGCTCGGTGCAGCAACCACTGGTATTTTGAAGGTATTTTTACATAGATTATAACCCCAAAGTTTTAAATCGCCACTGTCTTCCTAACCATTATCTTTTAACGATTTTTATTTTCTGTAAAAGCCTACCAGTTAATCGAGTAAATGCTAGAAATGCTGGGCCTCCATGCAATAATAGAGGTTTTGTTCAAAATGCTATCGGACATTTTGAAGCATCTATGGGGTGATTTGATGACATTCATCAATTATCCGTTGTCGCAGATTTTCCAGTGATGTTGGCTGGGTGGCATACATTTTAGTTTTTAAGTGGCCCCATAAAAAATCCAACGGGCTTAGATACGGAGACTGTGGGGGTACTCAATACTTCCTCTTCTTCCGATCCTGGAAACCTGGAAACGTTTGATATAAATACTGACGAACAGTGGTGCCTCGTCATGGTAGAATATTAAGTTGTTTGCTACGTACTGATCGTCATTTTCAATCAACTCTAGTAATGCTGGATAAATATCGTTTTCTAATAATTCCAGATACATTTCTGCGGTTAAAGTTTCTGGTAAAAAAGGGGCCCATTATACGGTTACCAAAAAATATAGCCCAAACATTCAGTTTTTCCGGATGTTGCGGACCAATAACGACAGTTGTGACGATTTACCGTACCATTTAGGAAAAAAGTGCATTGTCTGAGTAACACACGTTGAAAAGAAATTGCTGATCATTTAATACCCGTTCAGTCATAATTTCACAAAATTGTAATCGTCTATCAAAATCGTCTTCATTAAGTTCTTTTACCAGATGTATTTTGTAGGAATAAAACTTTCAATATCTTCTGAATAATACGTCTCTTAATACCAGATGTTATCGCCAACTGTCTTGTACTCACTATGGGTTCATTAACAACATGTCCTAAAATCGCCACCTCTATAGCTTCATTTACTACAGAATTTTCCATTTCATGTTATTTGTCAGCTACTGACCCCGTTTTCCAAAATGTTTGGACTAACTCCAAAACGTAGTTTCGATGGACTTGTCGATTTTGATGAACAGTTAGGCAGTTCTATTACCACATTTATTGTTCGCAAAAAAGTGAAATTATTTGCACCCTCTTAGCAATAGAGTAAACCATTATCACTGATATGCCACTTTTATGTCGACTCTACAACGAAATAAACTGAATCGGTGAGTGAAAGAACAGTACAAGTGCCAAAAACGGTAAAACTGAGATAGGCAAATTGTTTAAAATTCATAGGCCTATCACATAGCGAAAGAATAATACACAGACCAACATCATACGAGCGATGGGGGCTTGTTCAATTTTCGGTTGAGTGAAAGAACAGTACAAGTACGGCGCATGTACTGTTTTTTCACTCAGTAGCCATGTCGTTTCGTAGACAAATTTAACACAGATTTCAAAAACTGGTGGTCGCACTTTCATAAAAAACCTCTAAATCAGCTGATGAACAAAAAGCTAATTTTGTCATTCCACAGTACAGCCAGTTTACATACACTGGTAAAACTTCTGGATATGTTACTACAAGTGCCTTCATAGGCGGTTTTCTCTCGCACACTTTTATGTGTGGGGCGCATTAGACTGATATCAAACCTAATGCCAATCTGCAGTTACCCTTATGGTGGGCATACACGCTACGGTCTGTCTGTGCAGGTGTGCCTGCACAGGTAGACATGCACGCTACGACATAAAGCCGACCTGCGCAGGCATACATGCACAGGTAGGCTTCTCCGGTAGACCGTTACGTGTATGCTCGCCATTAGAAAAGGCATAATCACAAGTTGTCCCTATTAACATAAAAAAGATAGCCAATATAAAGATACTTTTATTCTACTTTAGTGATGAAATTCTAGAGTTTTACTACCATATATTATTTCTTGGAAAGTCAAAAATGAAGATTCTGATTAAAAAATTACAAATACGTTTGTTGAATAATAATCAATAAAGCTACAAAAAAAATTAAAGCATTTTTTTTAAATTGAGTGAAAGAACAGTATAACTGCAAGTCATTTTTTTTAAATATCATATTTTGCATAATTTTATTTTTAAATTTATGTACATATTATTATCGGTTAACAAAAATTCTATAACTTCACAATACATAATTACGCCGAATAACCCATATTTCTCCTTTAAAATAGTTTTTTTTGTTTTTCTCAAAATGGTCATTTTGGATATGTATTGTTCTTTCACTCACCGATTCCTAAACCTTACTACTTTACGGCGACCAAAGAATGTCGTCTGATAAGAATAATTGAGAGCCACAGGAATAAAAGTAAAATTCATAATTCATTTTCTTTAATAACAATGTAAAAATTATGTTAAACCGGTTTTGTACTTTTGGTGAGCCACTGTATGGGCTACATAGATAGTAGCGATGTAAAACTCGGGGGTTATTATCTAGGTAAAAATACCTTCAAAATATATCATTCGACCAATCTTTCTATTTAAGATATAACTGGTGAGTCTCACCCCCGATAGAGGGTTTCCGCTTAGGGGGTAAAACTGCCAAAACAATGTTCCCCCTAAAAAAATAAAATCGACGGGTCCAAGCGTTTTTTAGTAGATGACCTGGTTTCTCGCCGGCAATACTAGAGAGCTGTTTCTAACTCTAAATGAACGTTTTTTTCTAACGGTGCTTGATCAGGAGCAACTTTCAAATGTTCTTCCTTTTTCCCTTAAGCATTTGCTCAATGGCATATGTACAAAGATCTTATCTTGATAATTGTAGACCGTTATTAATCTTTCTTTTTTGAAGTCATAGGGTTTTTTACACCAAAAATAATAAACCCTTAAGTTCAACGCGTTGTTGTTACGGCGACTTTTTATCACAAAAAATATAGCTCTGAAAGAAAATATTTTATTGAGGCATCTGACGCTATACCAACTTGGGCCATGACAGCTTCTTCATTTCATTTATTGACACTTTTTGTCCTCGTTGTGCTCTGGGTGCTCCGCACCCTGTTTAAAACTGCTCTGGGTGCTTGCGCACCCAGGGCCCCGGGGATTCGGCGCCTATGGCTAAACATACTTAAAAAAAAAATGCGACGAATTGAAAACATCCTCCTTTTTTGGAGTCGGTTAATAAATGGAAATATGTTGATTAAAATTGAAATAAAGTTATATATATAAGATGAAAGTAATATAGACCATTTAGAACAACGTGGTAGCAGAGGTCTATGGGTAGAAAATAGAATAAAAATTAATGAATTACTAGTAATAAGAAAGATTACATAAGAAACGTGACAACACAAAGACAAAACCGAAATGGCTGCCGTAAAGAAGGAAGTTTTTGTTTTACAAATGTTTGACGGAGTACAATATGATAAATAGTCCAATAACTGAAGGGTCAAACCTGTAGAAAATTTGCTGATGAGTTCCCAATTTGTAGGTCATCGCAGGTGTTTTAAAACGAGAAAATCCTTAACGCGTTCTTGGTACCGAAAGGGGCTGAAAATGGACTCCTAAAACCTGGAAAATGGGTTTCCCGCTAATATCTGACTGAATATGTCAATTAGAGAAGACAAAAAATGAAGATCAGCTCATTATCTACAAAAATGGCCCTTTTCATTTTCTTCGAAAATTCAATAGTTCTCGAGATAATGGCACTCAAAAGTCTCCTCATTTCAGCTGCTGCTCTACCTGCAATTCCGCTTTCTATGAATTAACGTGTAAGCGGGCGGACGAATTGTTCCATATCTCGGGAAAAAATTGATATTTTCGATGATTCAGAGTTCATCGCAATGGGAAAACCCGTGTGACTTGAAGTCGTATTTGCCAAAAATATTTAAAAGTGGTCAAAGTTTTTTTCAACAATATTTAGAGACTGCTTCATTAATTTATTCATATTTTCTTTAAAAATTGTCATTTATTCTAATTTTGCCTTTATAATGGGACCTTGGGGGGTCTTGAATGATCTCAGAATTTTTTTTGTAATACTTTTCTTGCGTTTTAATACAAAATTAATTTGTTTATTTACATGTTTTAGCCGATTTAGGAATTCCATAGAATATTCGGAACAAGCGCGAATTATAATCTTATGATCCTTTATATTGATTTCCAATGCACATCATTTTAAAGCTTAGATCGTCTACTTTTCGGTTATATTTTTTTATTTTTAATAGAGTCTAATAATTTTCAAGAAATGAGAAAAATTGATTACACGAGTGAAAACCGGCCTTTTTTTGTTTAACCATTTCTTGTTCCCCGCTCTTTATTTTTTTAGGATTAATAACTAGATCAAAGTATAGCTTGTATTCTGACCTTTTCATTGATATAAGTCAACCCCCATATCCGTTATTGATTCTAAAAAGGTTGTTACAATTATATACTTAATTTTTACGCTCCCCCTCTAAGATCCATGATATTGTATATAACCTAACCTCGTGTACCCACGCGGCGATAGTTGTCTGCATGTGTTTTTTATACAATCTCTGTTTTGGAGTCGTCGGCTTGACCGGATTATTGATGTACTGATGATATTTGTTCATTATTTATTTTGAATTATTTATTTAAAATAAAATAGATATTTTTCATTAAATTAATTCAGTTATAAAAAAAAGAAATGTTTAAAGTGAGAAATTTCCACGTTATTCTTGTCTACAAGAAAGAATATTCAAGGATTTTTTTGTTGAAAGCAGAAAATAAGGTTTGTTTTATTTTGCCTCAACTTTAAAAACTTGGTGTAATTGTTCTAACGGTTGGATCATTTATTTTTTGGTAGCTCTTGGGGTTGGATCATCTATTTTTTGGTAGCTCTTGGTGTTGTTGAAATGGAAGCGGATTCCGTTCCAGAATGCTTTCTTTGTAAGGAGGGTGTTGTGGATGACGGTGTAAATGTTACTCGTGGTTTAGAAAATTTGATTCGAGTGAGTAAGGAGAGATGCGATTATTTCCACCTATTTCTCCAGAAACAATCCTCTGTACGAATGCACAACAAATGTAGGGACCGCTATATTATTAAATATCGAGGCAAGTTCGCGTACAACGAGTTTGAACAATATTTATATGATTCTGATGACTTGGAGTGGTTGACCACACCCTAAAGGTTGTTATGTATGTTTTATATCCAACCAATTCTTCCAAATAAATATAATTTTTCAGACTTGCGTATTTTTTTCCGAAATCCTGCACCCATATTATTCCGAAAAAAGTTTGCAAAAAAAACGCAAAAATGCGAAAAATGTTTAGAATATTCACCACGCTCTAAAAGTTATTTGCTTTTAGCCAAAACAACGGGATTCAAGACCTTGGCACAAGGAAAAATACATTTTTGCAATTTTCTGGTAAATTTGCAACTCAAATTGCACAGAATATTCGCTAATACAATTGAGAGAGCCCAAGCGCTACTTTGCAGAAAAAAATCAGGTGAAATCCGCCAGTAAATGTCGAATAATCGATTATTTTCGAGATTTTCATTTACGGACTCCATAATTTAGCGAGAAGAGCAATGGTGCTGGCGCCATCTGCAAGTCCAAAAGATGAAGATCAATGCATTTCCAACCCCATCGAGCGAAAATTCGGCAAGAAACTACCATATCTATTCAATATGATGAAAATTATGGATTTTTCGAAGTCTGATTTTGCAAAAAATATTGGCATTGTGAAAAAATTGGTGTGGATCATTTTTGTAGAGAATGGGCTGATCTTCATTTTTTGTCTGAACAAAAATTCTGTAATTGGCATATTTAGCCAGATATTAGCGGGAAACCCGTTTTTGAGAGTTTAGGGGTCCATTTTCAGCCACTTCCGGTACCAAGAACGCGTTAAGGATTTTCCTATTTAAAAACACCTGCCATGACCTACAAATTGAGCTACGTGGGAACTCATCAGCGATTTTTTTTCAGCTTTCGATCTTTTCAATCCTTCATTTACTGGACTATTACGGCATTGTTGTTAAACATCGTCTTGGTGATATGACCAGCTTGTTCACTCTTGTTGCACAAACTACTATTTACAGGTCTGCAATTTTTATTTAAATGAACTTTTGTTTGTCAAATAATACCTCGAATAATACTTATTTAATTTTATTTATATTGACAAAACTGTGTGTTGTACTCATTTTAATTATTGTTTCTCTGATCTCTCTCGCTGATCTGACCCAAGTACTGAAAACATTTCAAGAATGTCTTACCTTCCCGTAAACAGGATTTCATTAACAGAGTCGGTTTTTTAAAATTCAGGCTGTGATGGCACTTAAAAAACTAATTTAAGTCGTCAATGTGTGTGAATTGCCTATATCGTAATTAACCTAAATTTTTTACGATAATGTTTATTGACATTGCAACCTGTAAAATTGGCAGTTAGCATCTTGAAGTGGTCTCGTATAAACGCGAAACAGTACCAAATATACCCAATTAATTCCATTCGAATATTGGCAGTGGAGGAGAAAGATTAATTAAAAAAGTATAATATGGGTGGTGTGAATAAAACCAAGTATTTGGTAAAACTAAACTATTTATTAGCAAATACTAGATTTGGAGTGAATAAACTTAGCATATGCTAGGGCTAGATCGTTCTAGATTTTTTCTCATGTCTAGCTTTTGCTTAAATATTGAGGTGAACAAAAACTTCAGCTGTTTTTTTTCTATAGCTTTTGCTAAGAGATCTGTAAGTGTGGTCGGGGGCACACTTGCACACTTCACTTTGTCTAGATTTTTCTACGATAACAGTTTCAAATTAGTGGTTTGTTTTTAAAATGGTGGAATTTATGCCCATCCGTAAACCTAAAATTTACAGTGTTCGTAGGGAAATCGGACTGCGCAACTATAAAGAACTCTTTAGATTTGAAAGTCGGAGTATAGACTTTTTAGCGTCTGAATTCCTTCTCGAAACCGATACACGTGGTGGAGGTATTATTTGTGTAAAATTAACAGTTAAATTTTTAGACACACTGTATATACATACAGTGGCGAAATACCAAATGGAATAAATTCATTTTTATATAAACAAAAAATCGAAAATGTTTTGTGGGTGTTCATTTTTTATTTATTTTGAGTAGGTATACAATAGGTATAAAAACTTAAGTATAGATTTCAACATTTTTTTTTTAACAAACAAAATTATTTTTAGTCTTCAGTCAATACAAGAAAAAGAACGAAATGAAATCAAAGAAGTCCACAGTTTACAAATCTTGAATAAGATACAAGTCATCCGATCCTAAAACAGTTTGAGTTGACTTTTCCAAACATTCGTTCTTTTGTTTTTGAGAGAGCATTTTCTCTCTCTCTCTCCAGTCTTATTTTATTAACTTGGAATTGCTGTAACAATATAACTCGTTGTAGTTGTGTAGTGGACAAGTCCATAGCTTCTTGACTTTCGTATTTAGCTACCTTCTTTGTGCTTTTCGTTATTTTCTGTTTCATGCAATCAGCACCTTCATGTATCGATTTACTTGTAGAGACATTCGTATCCGATTCTAGATTTTGCTCAGTAACACTATCGTGCCCAATATTGTTACCTGCAGTGGATAGGCCAGTGCCAACCGAAATATTTCCTGGAATTTTGTGATATACTGGATTGCCTTGGTCAATTAGTTGTAGGAACTCATTTTCCCATTTTTTTCAAGTTAATGGGCTCATTTCCGGTAGCTTTTACATCTCTGTCTTCTTTTTTATGGTAGTTTTTATGCTCTGCAATGTGGTCATTCAACAATCTTACAAACAATGAGTCGGTGTCGTAGCGTTCTCATGCGCTTATATTCATGTATAGGCAAGTTTGTGGTCAAAGACAGAGGGGCTTCGAATCCTATGCCAGGCCATGTGGGTTTTTAATTAAATTGCATGCTTCGTTATAGGATTTGATGTGTACCGTTTTAACGGAAATGTAATTTCCTCACTTGTAAGTCAAATGGTACCATCAATCAGCTTTAAGTCGCCCCGGAGCACCACGGAAAATAATAATAGTAGCCGTCCCTTCCCCTACACAAGTCGTTCAGTCAACTTCAGGTGTTGAAATTTACTCGTAAGGGGGTGAATTAGGGAGAGTATTATTATTGTTATTATGAGCGATCAATCTTTTTGTCGTCTTTCTCGTCATTACTATCACGGTCGTCCTCTGAGAATGCCATCGTAGTAAAAGTGATATTAGTGATATGACAGTACCGATAGTAGATACAACTGTAACACTGACCAACAAAATACATATTTCACTGACCTATCGTGACAGAAGCCGAGTGCATGAAATCATAGAGCACAGGGATTAGTGGAAGGGAGTCTGTCGTGACGTGAACATAGTAAGTGCTTATAGGTTAGCATATGCTACCCGTAGCTTTTGTTTAAACTTTTTTTTATAGCACTAGCTTTGGTGTAGTGTTTTTTCGGATTTTAAGACTTTTTTATTTCATAATAAGCAAACACTTAACTGCCTAGCATATGCTAAGTTAGAATATGCTTGCTGTTCTTTAAAGATTTAATAATGAATATTTTTTTTAATTCGTTCCTCAAATAGTATATTATGCAACGATCATGTAATGATGGTTATTAATACACGAGCATTAACCGGGATACGAAACGAGCCAAAGGCGAGTTTCGTATGGTTTATGCGAGTGTTTTAATAACCATTACATGAGAGTTGCATACGCTATTTTTTCTACACCCGATAAATAATCAAGACCTATAAATATTATATTTATATTGGTATTGAACACAATAACAGTAATTACTCGTATTTCTATAAAAAATTCTACAAAATTGTAATTAATGGTATTACTTCAAGTATTGGTATTTCCCTAGATTTTTGCGGTAAAATATTTTGTACTGTATTTTCTGCTTTCTCCGATATGTGTGGAGGAGTCTTCTATATCGCTAATATCAGACATTTTAATATTATAATTATCGAAGTTTAGCTACCTACGAAAATTTAATACGTTTTGACAACTAAAATAATTACATAGGAACCTAGGACAAACGTCAAACAGCATGCTTGATTGAAAAATTGTAGGTTTCTATTGATTAAAAATCTGTATCGTAATGAAAAATCTGTATCATAATGGGTATCATTATGAAACGGATTTTGGGCATATAAGTGCATTATTATAATACGGGTGTAGAAAAAATATATTTTAAATTATTTTTATATTTAGACTAATAATGGTAGGTACACAGCAGAGGTGGCTCGTAGCCTAGTCGATGAGAAGGCTACGGAGGCTACATTTTTAAGGCACATCCTATATACTTAATTCAAATATACCTATATTTTTATTAGAATACAAAAAGTAGAAATATTACATTTCATTCCAATAGCAAATATATATTTGTATTATGTATATATTCAAAAGTAGCCTCCTCGTATGGAAATTTAACAATTGAGAATATATTTTACAGTGAAATCAACAAAGTAGGTATACTAGAAACATGTACATTGTAATGTGCATTTTTAGCCGCTCAAATTATTAGATTTTATGTTTACCTTGTCTAAATAAACGGAAAATGTTAAAACGTTATTTATTAATCTTTTAAAGCTGTTTTTAGTAGTTAACTAGTTGTATGTATTCGTAACTTGCGCATGTCATTTTTTTATTTCAATAGATAGGATTTAAGAAAAGCATTCGTAGTACCATTTTATTGTTGTAGTTTTGACCCAACTGGGTTGTTAC
This sequence comes from Psylliodes chrysocephalus, assembly GCA_927349885.1. NCBI lineage: Eukaryota > Metazoa > Arthropoda > Insecta > Coleoptera > Chrysomelidae > Psylliodes > Psylliodes chrysocephalus. The sequence continues at coordinate 69,333,924 of OV651813.1, forward strand.
AATTATATAAATTCACCTACAAGAATCCGCTGTAATTTTTCGAGTTCATTTATAGCTATGTTTTGTTCCTTACATCGAGCCAATTTCAACGAGTTTGTGTACTTCTTGTTTAAATTAATAATAAATGATTTTAATTTAATGTTATTGTATCGCCCATTTGTAAACTTGGCGATGAAAAGCTGGTTCCACAGAGCTAAGTTTTCTTTTTTATTTTTTATTGCGTGCGATGTTTATGTTTTGTTTCATTTGTCATTAGAGCGATGAGGCGAATCGACAATGGACAAATTTATTTCCAATTTCCGTCCTTTTTTTACAAATCGAACGTTAGTGACCTTTTTATACATTGATACTATTTTTTTAGTTCTGTTTGTATTTCTTCGGGACTAGTTAATAATATTTTCTTTATATCACTAACTTCTGCTTGGTTTTCTATTTTAATTTCTTCACCTTCTCCTGGATTCGGGTGGTAGATTCGTCAAAATAGTTGGCAAAAGCATCAACTTTTTGTTTGCAACTTTTTGCTTATATCCAATTTTCGGTTCATATTGGGGGTATTGTTGAATTGGTTTATTTATTTTTTTAACCGCTTTCCCAAATGAGTAATCAGTGATTAGGTCATCTGTGAGCTCTCTCAGTCATTTATTGGTTGACACATTATTAATTTTTTCTATTTCTCTTTATGGCTTTTGTGTAAGTATATTTAATTTGTTTTTGTTCTCTTCGCTTCTAATTTTTTGTCACTCCTTTCGAGCCTTCCTATTGTATTAAATCCCGTTTTTCTTTGGGGAAATTAATATCTTTGGTTTTCCTTTGTATTAATGGTTTTTTTTATGCAGCTTGTTGGATATTGACTATAAATAATTTGGTTTTTGTATCTAAATCTTCCACTGTCCTAATTGGGACATTTAATTTGGCAAGTTCAAGTTGAAATCTCTCCCATTTTGTATGTCTGTTCGTCAGTGTGGGATTGAGTTTTCTAATGATAATATTTTGACCCATTGTTAGAAGTATCAGATATTAGTTCTTCTACATCTTTTATCTTTATAAAATTTTCCGAAATATTTTTGAAAATAAAAGAGTTTAGAAGGTCTGGTATTTTGTTTATATTGCTTGGCCAATACGTAGGTTTTTCTATATTATAGGAAAAATTTACCAAATTAATTTAATTTATTAATTAATAAATGTGTTTTTTTTGTCACCAAAAATCACATTTCACAATAACTGCTTTTAGGCTTGACAACTGACATTTTGCATTTAACCGTATCATGACTTCTATTTAATACGCAAATAACTTTCAGTTGCCATTTGCCGAATAGCAATGTTTCTAATCAAATTTTTAAAACGTGTCGATGTCGATGACCAATCTGAAGATATTTACAGAGAGTAACATCCTTTCTTTTCAAATATTTAAGAGATATTTGTTCCACCTCAGGTTCCTTCTTTCTGAAGAATCATGAAGAACGCCACATACTTACGCTTTTCTATTTAATAGGTATTCTGACTTTCACCAACTATCTCGGCAAATACAATTGTAAATAAAACTTAATAACTAGTGTACATGAAGAAAAAAATGCAGCTTGTACAGCAAAAACCAAAAAATTAACATCTGTCTGAATTCATGCAATTTTGGCAACTAATCACAGCATGCTCTAGACACAACAGTGATTTGCGGTGTATATAGGAATATTTTGTCTTTCGGATCTCGGCTCCGTGGATATATGTAACACCTTCCTGTAACCTTAGGGACCTTGGCAGGTGACACTCCAGGATTATCTTGATCACGATTCTAAATATTTTGGCGAATATTTCTTGGTACCCTTGGATTATTCTTTCTTTTAGTAATATAGTCCTGTAACAGTTCAAGGCCTAACCCTTTTGGTAAACAATCTTCTGGCAAGCTTGAAATCCTGGATTATTTTCTCTGTATATTATCAAAACATTTATGGCAGCAGTATTCAAAAGAGAAAAATAGATCGTGAGGGGCCAGAGAGTTCATCTACTACATCGACTCCACTTTTGGTGAAGTTGTAAAAGCTTATAATTTCGGGTAATTTTTTCTCCTTAGTTACTTCATCAATAGCGGCATTATGGTGCATTGTAGACATCAACAGTACATTTTTATTCTTTTTTGGCACATAGGATAATAGTGTAATATATTTATGAAAGCCAACTAAAGTTGTCTTTGATTCTCTGTTCTTGACTGGCAAAATCTGTGCTGGAATACATCACTTGTTTTTTCTTAGCGTACCTAATGATTTAAGTTTTTGTTTTTTTTAGTAATTTCAGCATCAATTCTTGACTAGTGTACCAGTTGTCAAACGTAACATTTCGGTTGGAACCAGTAATAGGCTGTATAAGCCTCTCCACAATATCAGTTACAGAGTAATTTAGATTGAATGGGCGTTCTGGCTGCTTTCCTGGATACAATTCAAAGTTCAAAACGTAGTAGCAACCGGCATCAACTAAGGCTTGCACTTTGATTCCATACTTTGCAGGTTTGTTGGGCATGTACGCTTGAAGGAACATCTTCCACGAAAAGACTCCAATTTTTCATCTATCTTTAAAATACTGCGATGGAGTGTAAGACTGCTTACAGTTATCGATAAATTTATCCATAATTCCACGTACAGCAGCTAATTTGTCGATCGCAACTCTCTCTTTACGATTACCGATGTTATCGAAGCAAAGACAAACCATTAAAAATTGAAAACGGTTTACACACATCGTATTGCGAAATATGTCGGCTCCAGTGCCATCTGTTTGCCAGAAGTCTCTCGAATTCTAACGATTAGAATGAAACATTCCTGCCAAATAAAGTAAACCGATAAATGCTTTTATTTCAGGAACAGTAGTTGCTTTTACCATGAATTAATATTGATAAGCAATGGATTTCTGCTGAATTTTGACATTGGTCCACCACACTATGTCTTCAATAATTTGATGATCAAAAAAAGTCTATGTAATTTTTATTTTAGCGTTCTTTGCATATTGATTAACACCCGGAAGACGAGTAATAATATTTTCTGATCCTATTCGAACACGTACATTTGCAGGAAGCTTGTTACATTTTGATCCATCTTTTTCAAGATAATATAACATTTTTCTGCTTCTATGAGGACCATCATTATTTTAATTTTCTGTCTCATTCTGAAGTTCACTTTCCAAAGTCTCCCTGTCGGGGTTTCCAACATCAGTTTCATGAGTATTTTGGTTTAGTTCCGCCTGCGCTTCATCTTCTACCCATCTTCTACTGTGATATCCTTCGATGTCTTCTTCACTTCCTGATTTTATAACGTCGCCAAAATGCTTGTAGTTTTTTTTATTCTTCTTTGTAAGAACTGGACATTATTTTACCTAAAAAAAAGAAAAATATAAATATTCAATTATATATTTTAAAATTACAACTTACTTGTTATGCCATATTAGGACATATTTGGAAAGCTATTGGGACGAACATGCGCATAAATTAACGTTTGGTTTATTTTCAAAGAAATATTCTACGGCTGGGGGTTTATTAAACCCCATATATGTAATGCAGGGTTAAAATTAATTGAAGGAATTATGCATTACTTGTCTGAAGATGGCCCCGTAAGGCCGAACTTAGTGCTGCATTTATGTTAAAATAAAATTTGATGTGGTATTGAGTTTGAGTTTTTATTTTTTAATTGAGTAAAATTGAGAAATAATTAAAATCAATATATCCTGTAATTGTTTTGTAATTTGTTAAAAAAAAACAATAATTTTTAGCATACAGATATTACCTAGCAAAATTTAAATTCATACTTTATATTCTTATATAAAACATCTTGCGTATTTCTCCGCCTTTGCATCGTCGAGAAAAATGTTGATTGGACCCTAAATTCTTGGGCTCTCTAATTGATTTAACAATATTTAACAAGTCTGCTTCGTGGTCCCCAGTAGCATCGAACACCATTTGTGATCCCGTACTACTCTACTGCTACTTTTTCCGAACTGGGTGGCCATTATCGTTTTTGTGACACAAAAAGGCGGGAGACGTCGTTTGCACTCTCTACTCCGCCACTATACCATGATAACATCTTCGGAATTTGTTCTAATTAAAACCAACGACTTTTTCTTATAAAACAAGCAGAAGATATCGAATCGATTGGCCGAAAACTTACTTTGAGGTCCAGCAAATATGGCTAATGGCTGATCTTTATTTATATTTAGTTAATCCGATATGTTGTCAAAGCTTCTATACAGAGTGTTTTAAAAAACATATGCCCTCGCTCGTTGGGTGATTTCCTAGCAAAAAATAAAACAAATAGTTTATTTCAAAGATAGTATGTTTTAGGGTTTTAAATATTTTTCAAAATATTTTAAAACGGATTTAACGATTTGAATAAAATTTTGGTTGTAAACTCTACCTGAAAAGCACATATTTTAGCAAATAAACAGATCATCAGGTTTACCATGGGCGCGCATGAGAACGAATGCTTTAATATTTTTTTAGAAAAAATATGTAAGCCTCTGACTTTTTAATTTTTTAATAGCACATTTAGTTAGATATTTAATAGTCACCTTTATTCCAAAAGTAGGGAAAAAGGATACCACACATCCTAAATCCTTCCGACCAATCAGCCTCACATTAAAAACAATGGAGAAGGCTGTTGATAATTATATCAGAACGGAAGTCCTGGAGAGGGTGCCACTCCACCACAGCCAACACGCGTACCGAGGAGAAAGATCTACAGAAACTGCCCTGGTACAGTTGACTGACGTAATCCAGGATGTCTTCCTAGACATAGAAGGAGCTTTTGACAACACGCCACACGAATCTGTAAAACGGGCACTTGAATACAGAGGAGTAGATAACATCACATCCAGATGGATGACTCAGCTGTTATCTACGGGAAATGCAGAGACACAGATAGGGCAGGATACCATCTCCATCTGCACAACCAGAGGATGTTCACAAGGAGGAGTTCTATTCCCACTAATGTGGAGCCTAACCGTAGACGAACTTTTATGCAGATTGACTGACCTTGGCATACCATCTCAAGGTTATCCGACGACATAGTCATATTTGTTAGTGGCAAGTTAAGCAATATCCTGTGTGATATACCTAGTCCAATGAGGACTAGAACATACCAAAAGATGGTGCCGTGAAGGACAGTATAAACCCTACAAAAACAGGAAAAGAAAACTTAATCTCAATAACTTTAAATTAGACGGGATAGATATAGAATGGAAAAATGAAGTCAAATATCTAGGCCTAACCCTGAACAACAAACTTCTCTGGAACACACATGAGAAGGAAGTAGTAAATAAAGCCAAAAAAACCCTAATAGTATGCAGAAACATTCCAGGTAAACGATGGGGATGTCCCAAACATACTGCGATGGATGTATACTGCAATACTGAGACCAATTATCACTTACGGGGCTATAGCCTGGAGTAACAGATATAGTTTAGCTACTACGAGAGCTAGTATCTCAAAAGTACAAAGAATAACCTGTGTTTGCATTACTGGTGCAATGAGAATCTGTCCTACGGCCGCAATGGAGGTGATCTTAAGCCTCACCCCTCTACATTTGATGATAGAGAATGTGGCAAAAAGGACACGATATAGAATGATCAGGAACGGAGTAATCAGATGAAAGTCTACTTGCTTCAGAACTAAAGATACCTGGGACATGTCCCAGGATGAAATGCTAAAGAAGTACAGTTTTGTGAAAAATTTCAAAACCACAGAGCTGGGCTGCAAGAAAGAATGGAGCCAAGAATCCATCGCGCTTGCAACCGAAAGACGTGCTATTCAGTGGTATACGGACGGTTTCATAACAATAGAAGGAACTGGAATAGGAGTATATGGGCCGAGAACCAAGCACTCCGAAAGCTTGGGAAAATACCCAAGCATCTTCCAGGCAGAAATTCACGCCATCGAGAAGTGTATCCAAAAGGACACCTAAGTAAACTATCACAGACAAGAGATTATCATCATGTCCGATACTCAGGTAGCCATCAAAGCGCAAAGCTCTTACGTAATCAGCTCAAAAAAGGTCTGGAGATGCCTAGAATAATTGAATGAGCTAGGCAAGAAAAATAGAGTTACTCTCACTTGGGTCCCGGGACATAACGGGGTACAGGGTAACGAGTTTACAGATAGTCTTGCAAGGAAAGGGACTCAAACACCCTTTGTAGGACCTGTGCCGTTCTGCGGTATCAGCAGTAACATAATATTAGGAGAGATTAAAAAAAAATTGGGCAGTAGAAGAACCGATAATTGGAACAATAAAACATTAATTGGCGGCGACTTCAACGCTAGGATCACCGATTGAAGATAAAAAGGCAAGATACTGGCAGAATGGGCAAGCGAAATCGACTACATTATTCTCTGCAACAGCAAAACACCCACATTTGAGAGAAACAATGGCTCACCATACATCGACATGACATTATGCTCGTTTAATCAATCTGATGAGGTACATAAAAAAATGGTATGTTCAAACAGAGGAAAATGCAAGCCACCATTAAAATATTCACATAGAAATAATGAGAGATATCAAAAAAAAAGTGAAACTTGGATGGAAATTTTTTTAGAAAAGACGGAAGCAACTAGTGAATAAAGTGAATACAGTGCAACCAAACGATTAAAAAGGAGCATCCACATAAAACCATAAAGTAGCATATTGGTGGAGTAAATACATCGTAGAAATAATAAACAAAGATAAATGGAATTTAAAAAAAAAAACAAAAAGAGCGATGAAAACGGCAAAAAAGGAAACTTGGAAAAAACTCTATGGCAAGAGATATTGAACAGAGAGCAACCTAGATATAAACAAAGCGGATATACCTTATTGAAGGGGGGGGGGGGGGATTAAGAGGGCCAGGACAAATGTAAAAGTGGGAAAAGCAGCGGGATCTGAAAGGATCTCACTTGAAGTGATAAAGGCAATTTTCGACTTGAAACCGGGGTTATTAAAGGTAATTTTAAATAATAAAATTCAAAGTGGAAGTTTTCCAAGTGAATGGAAGGTGCCAAAGCTAACATTAATAGAAAAAACAAGAAAGCCAGGGGAAAGGAAATCGTACAGGCCAATGTGTCTGCTAAATGTAGTTTGAAAACGAATAGAGCAAAAATAAATAAGAGGCCAATTGCAGAATTGAAAGAAAGAAATTTACTATACTACAACCAATACGACTTTAGAAAAAAATTATCTACTATAGATGCCATATAGATGTTAATAAAAGCAGAGCAGAACCAACACCAACAGTACATTAGGGCTATAATCGACACAAAGTGAAAAACGCTTTTAACTCGGCCCCATGGTCACTCATAATAAAAACATTGAAAGAAAGACGAATACTGTCCTATTCAAGGATAATTTGCATCTACCTTAAAAACCAAAGAATTTTAGTCATAGACAACAAAAGATGGATATCTCATAGAGCTCGGTGCTCGGATTCACCCTATGATTGATAATTTTTATATATTTAACAAAAGATTCTAAGTGAAATAAATAAATAAATATTAACAATATAACCATACATCCACACATAACCATAGGTTACGCTGACAACCTGACCCTGATAGTGTGTGCGGACAAGGAAATTATGTAAGAAAACATCAAATGGGCAATGGAGAGACCCTCAATCTAAATAATAAAAAATAACCTACAAATAGCCTCGTACAAAACTAAAGCCATACTATCACAGTCAATACCCAGATAGAGACTAGATTCAATCTAAAATACGAAAGAATCGGCTACAACATTAATATTTCAATGCATATCAAAGAAGTGACCAAAATAGCTGACAAGACCTCTGTGGCACTGAATAAAGCAAATTTGTGGAGATCCTAAAGAGGGAAAAATAAGGGGTTTTTAGCAGCGCATTAAATTTCATCCTACTATACGGAGCCACGGTATGGATAGACCGGGTAGATATGACCAAATATAAAAGAACGCTAAAGAGACCACAAAGAAAGCACTACGAATAGCATGTGCATAACGTACAGTATCAACTAAGGCCATTTAAATGATAGCGGGCACAATACCTGACTCTAGAAAGACAAAATGAGAAGAAACAAGAAAAGATACATAGAAGAAGGGCACGAGAAAATCCGGTAACAAGATGGCGGCAGAATGGGAAGCAGTACTCACTAACCAGTGAACTTTGGGTTAAAAAAACACTGGGAGACCGGTTATTATCTCACAGGCAAATATTAGGTCTGTAACTGAATTAGATATCCCATCGTTATCACCAGTAACAAATGGTAAATCTCTACCTAGTCCTTAACTATTTGTGGGTAAGGGCACCAGTGTCACCAGCCCTATAAAATAATAAAAGAGAAAACAAAGAAAATAACCCCTTAATAGCATCTGTATCTGTAAGGTCGAGAGGATGGTCTGCTTCACAGCACTTAAGCCTTATTAGGTCCATTGTGCATTTTCCAGGGGCATATAGGACCTGTTTCTCAACTTTCCAAAAAACCTGCTGGGTGTCTAGAGTCAGCCATCTTCCCAGCTCATAAAATTCCTGCAGATATTAACTCACCAAAAAAATGCTAGTTATCGCTGAGAAGAGTCTCTAGGGATAGCCAATCTCTCAGGTCAAAGTCCTGCGGGTTATCAGCTCTTCAAAAACTTTTTATCGCTAAGGATGTCTAGGGAAGCCAGCTTTTCAGGCAAAAGTCTTTATAGGGGTCGAAACGCCGATGCATCTCAATTGCTTGAAGTAGTTTCATGTTCGGCTTTGGATAGGTGTGAATGAATAATAATTAGTGGTTAGGTAGTCGAACGACACAGAAAAATAAGTAAGTAAACAAATGTATATTTAAAACAACTACAAAAATAATATTCTAGCTTTACCTCAGAAAATAATTAACTCATAAGATAATGGGCGTTTCCATACTTCATAAACGCACTTTATAGTATGATACAGGATACTTCATGAGGCCCTAATTATGAAACCAATCAAGCCCATAACTTTCCATTTTTGCATATGACATTCCCAATTCAAAATTCCAGTTCTTTATGTCAAACATTCCAATTAACCCCTATCTCTTCGGAGGTTCTCCTTGATAGATTCGTTCACAACAAGTTCTATTTCTTTCAACTAGATTTTCTTCCAAAATTGTTTGTTATGATTGAAAAGAAAAATAGAACAAGTATTAGAAATTAAAAATTAAAAAAAGCGACTTCAAAAACGTGCAGATGCCATCACCACATCTTAACCAAATTTATATGGAATTATCCCTTAGGTACTCCCTTACTATAAAAAAAAGAATGCGCTAGTTCAGTCATGATATAATTATGGTTCCACTGACAATTAAAGTGACAGTAGATTTTTTGAGTGTTTATTTTGTTTACCATAATTATATCGTTTTTTTTTACTTTTATAAATATATTCCTAAAGTAAGTAGATAGCATGTATCAAATATACAATCTTTTAGTTACCAATTACATACCTTTAAACTATTTTTTATGACCTGTAAACAATATTTTGAAATAAAATAAAAACAGTAAAAACGAATATGTCAAATTTATTGATGTTTTTGTTAAAAGTTTGGTTAGAATTAAATGTCAGTGGAACCAAAATGACATCACACTAAACTAGCGCATAATATAAATCGGACAAGGTAGTAAAGCATTATCGCTAAACATACATAAAAAATGAAAAATTTGAGGATTTTCTCATGGACCCAATTATTTGATTTTGACCAAATTTATATGGGACCACCCCTGAAGTACCCCCTTTCTAACGAAAAAAGAATCATTGAAATCGGACACCGCGTTAAAGAATTATTAGTGAACATACATACAAAAAAATATTGCGACGAATTGAGAACCTCGTCCTAAATAGGGGTGTTTTTCGACTGTACCTGTTGTTTTGCAAACTAAGCCATCTAATATGTTTTTTGGGACACTGATTACGAAAATCGGGCTTAAAACTTGCAGCAATGGTTGAACCACCCCTAAAATTGCAAAAAACCCTTAATAGGGGTGTTTTTCGATTGTACTTGTTGTTTTGCAAACAAACTCATCTCCTATGTTTTTTGGGGCGCTGATTATGAAAATCGGGGTTAAAACTTGCAGGAATGATTGAACCACCCCTAAAATTGCAAAAAAACATCCCTAAATAGGGGTTTTTTTCCACTGTACTTGTTGTTTTGCAAACTAACTCATCTTCTATGTTTTTTGGGGCTGATTACGAAAATCGGGGTTAAAACTTGCAGCAATGGTTAAACCACCCCTAAAATTGCAAAAACACCCCTAAATAGGGGTGTTTTTCGACTGTACTTGTTGTTTTGCAAACTAACTCATCTGGTGTCGAGACTGGAAAATTTGTGTGACACCCCCACATGCCAGAAACACCCCTCGCAAGGGGTGAATTTTCGGAAAAAATGACCAATCACGGTGTTTCGCGAACTAAGTCATCTTTATGTTTTTTGGGTGGCTTATTTTGCAAAACAACAAGTATAGTCGAAAAACACCCCTATGTAGGGGTGTTTTTTGCAATTTTAGGGGTGTTCCAACCATTGCTGCCAGTTTTAACCCTCTTTTTCGTAATCAGCGCCCCAAATTACGTAGGGGACAGGTGGTCTTGTCAAGTCCGGCGTTTCTCGACCTTTTCTCGTTATTTTAAATGGACTAAAAGGTATGTATCAAAAGATGTGGGATTTTTGGGATTATCTTGTACTGTGAAGCGCTGTATTTAGTTCTTACCTTATACTTCCGTTTCTCTTTATAGCAATCTTTGCGTTGACCTAACTATTTATTATTATTATTTTTATATACAGGGTGAGTCGGGAGGAGCGCACCAAACTCTAGGAGTATATTATACACGTGAAAATAATGTAAAAAAACTCATATGTTCTTATCCGATTTTCATTTGTTTTCAAGTTATAGCATATTAACAAATAAAAAAATTTACACATAAAAATTCTCTTAATCATAGCGCTCTTTCAATAAATGTTCAAAATACCGCCATTGACTTCTAAACATTTTCTGCTTCATCTACGAAGAGCGTTTGTTGCTCTCCTAATTGATTCACTGTACACTGACAGTTCATCAAAACGTCAGAATTATCAAATGCCTTTGAGCCTTGAACATATGGCATACTTTGATAATGTTAAAATTCAGAAGTGGAAAGCTAGATGAACATTTTTAATTACGTCATAACTTGAAAACAAATGAAAATCGGATGAGAAAATATGAGTTTTTTTACATTATTTTTACGTATATAATATACTCCTAGAGTTTGGTGCGCTCCTCCCGACTCACCCTGTATATATATTTTTATATTTCCTATACCAAATGTATATGTCGACTGTCCTAAGTCATTATATCTCATCGCGATGCGATCTTTCTATACAGTCTCCATAATCAACAATTTTAACAAAACCAAACCCCACGAAACTCAACTCTATTATGTACAGTCGGTAGAAAAGTAATTAACAGTAAGTGTAATGGTTCGTACCTAATTGGTTCTGCAAATAGCTAATAATTGTCTGGAGTTAATGACGCGCGCTCTGATAAATTCTATCAGCATATTTGGAGTATCTCGATTGAGGGTTGCTTCAGTTTAGTTGGCTGTAGTTTGGCGTGGGTTGTTTGCACCCCTGTACCCTTCGATTTTTGGTTGGCCTGGTGACGGTGTGAGATTTATGCTCGGGTGAAAGATTTGTCATTGAGAGTTTCTGACTTTCATTTTGTCTTGTGTTGAATATATCAATTTTCGAACAGTTTTTGTATGCTTGAAGCTCAGTTTAAAAAATGTAAGTAGGTAAAATAAGGGGCGGTGGATATTTAAATTAATGTACAATATTAATCAAAACACGTGAAATAAAATATAGGTCATTTCACCGATTATGGCGTGTATGTCATACTTGAGATACTAACATACGTAATAAGTAAACATGAGACACGACCAGTGGTGGCGCTAGATATAGAAGTTTTTACTAATATTAAATTAAATAAATAAATATCAAAATGTTAATTTTTTTATGTTATAATATACAGGGTGTTTCAGAAGAAAGTTAAATATATTTTTTTTGCAAACGTCCCAGTTTTCATTCTACAGGGTAATAAAATGAATTTCATAAATACATAATTTTCTAAATATGTTCCCTAACGGTAAACACTTTAACCTAAAAATTATGTATATGCTAGTAAATCGTTAACATATTTTTAGATAAATTACAATAACCCATTGGCGTAGAATCATGGGCTAAAGAAAACAATTTTAATCCAAACTTTTTAAACACCCTATATATCATGAAAGATAAAATTAATAACTATTCCTCACGCAATTTGTTACAAAAAAGGGACTCTTGGTTAATCTAATTAAACCATTTCCGAGATTTTTAGTTTTAGTCCTACTCAAACATGACAACTATGCACATTATGAAATTCCAAAAATGCAAATTTTTATCAAGGGCTGATTTTAAAATCAATATTAAAAGTTCCATTGACTAATATTCATTATGGAATCGGCCCTTGATAAAATTGTACAAATTTCATATATACTGATAAATTTCGAAAATAAAATGATTTACAGAGATCAACCAAGAGTCCGTTTTTTGTGACATTGCGTGAGGAATAATTAATATTTCCAAACTTTTATGAAATATAGGGTGTTCAAAAAGTTTGGATCAAAATTGTTTCCTTAATCCTTGATTTTACACCAATAGGTTATCATATTTGATCGAAACAGAGTGTATGTTCACTAATAAGGCCCATTATCTAACATCCATATTTTCAATTTAAAATCTTTACCGTAAAAGAAGACATTTAGAAAATTATGTATTTATAAAACTCACTTTATCACCCTGCAGATTGAAAACTGAGACGTTTACAGGAAAATTATAGTCTCATAATTTAGTACTTTATTCTTAAACGCCCTGTATAACCCTATTCTAGGAGAGGATTATAAAGATTTAATAGGAGATCGGTTAAAACTTTTTTTGTTATTAAATGGCTGTATGTGTAATACGATTTTAAGAGGAAAATTTATATTACAAACTAAAAGACAACTTTTTGATTATATACAATTGTTTCTTAACCTCATAATAACGCTTTAAAAAATAATTATATAAATATTAGTGTGAGATAATTCCGCGTCAATAGCAATTTGCTTCTGATGAAAACTCTAAAATAACTGTAATGTACTGTCGAAATAAGCTTCTGCAAATCAGAAAACTATATAAAGCTATTATAAATCAATAATTTTACTCAAGAATAGTATTATCCGATTAAAAATATTTATAAAAAAAAATAAAGCAACCCCATTTGGTAGTACCTACACCATATTATTTTCTGTTTTATGTTTGTTCAACTACTTCCCATACAATTTGTATGGTTTTAAAATGGCAGATTTAAATAAGTGATGAACTATAAAAAATAAGTGATACCTGCTTCTCAGAGAATGGTAAAAAATAGAAAAACATTTTGCTGTTTTTTCTAGACAATAAAAAAAGCATCATTCAGCCAGATAATAATTACCTATGTTCTGAATAATCGCGCCCCAATACTAAAAGAAAGCCATGTTTTTGCTTATTCTAGCAGTATTAAAAATTATGTTTGCTTTATAAAGCTGCAGAAACAAATTTAATTATTTCAATTCTCAAATACTTAAATTGCAAACGATTTAGTAAGGTTATGTTATATTTTAAGTCATACAGAGCAGATTTGAAACTATTATACAACCAACCATGGTGAACTTGTTTTGTAGGAATGACTGATACAGCTCAATTATTGTATCACAGTTGTTTTTATTACAATAATATTGTAAAATTATGATTTTCTCTTAAAATAACTTCCTAATACCTTTGAATAGCCGCCATATTTAATAAAAATCTAAGATAGTTCTAAAGCTAAATCTACTGTCGATTTTACTAGTTTATAGGACCAAATCAATATTAATTAAAGATTTTTTTCATTAGTAATATTAGCATAATATTATTGCTAAAAAATATCCAATTGCATAAATTTAATTTTTGTTTCACACTCAAAAAATATTAGAAATATGAATCAAACTTAAGGCGCTTAAATAGTATTGCATATGCTATATAATTTACAGTTATGCTTACTGCGCATGCAAAAACAACTTTATTGTGGGTCATACATTATGCCTAAACCGCGTTATAGATATCTCTTAGGTCGACACTGTCATTTTACTATTATCGCCTTGAATTTACCCTTTATGATAAATCTAGAATTAATTTGTTGATTTCAATATACAACATAACCTCAAAATTGAAAATTTATAAAACCGTTATAAAAAGTTAAAAAACATTTGTATAGGAAAACCATCAAAATTAAGCGATGACTTAGTTCCATCAAGAAATAGGCTCTTATGGCAATGACATAAACTATCTAACTTTAAACAGATCTTAGATTGCAGTTGCCAGCCAAGAAAAATTATTGTACTTTGTACCAAAAGGTATTTCATAAGTTTGATAATTTTAATATATATTTTATTCGAACAAGAATAATTTCTTGACCCTAGTACAATTTTGTATAAATAATTGTTTTATTTTGTAGGTTGTCCCTAATGAATTTGAAGTTATAGAAAGATATCCTATCTATAAATGCTAGAATTACTGATAAACAGTGTCAGACTGATGTAGCGGTGAGGATTTAACTCAAATCATGATGCATTTCCAAAAAAATGGAAACTAAACTTACATTACAGTTTTTTTAAAGACGATCCAATAAACACACATTCGTTTTTCAACGTAAATTACGTATTATAAAGTGTGACACTTCATTTGAAAATTAATTTAATTTATAATTCAATGCACCACAGAACATTAATATAAATATTTCCATATTGCACTTGCAACAAAATAAAGTTAGCACATGACAGATGTCTATATTGTAAAAATGTGTTCAATTTTGAATAAAAATCTAATGACTAATGCCGAAAAACAGGATGAAACTGTTTTGAGTGACCACTCTGTATATCAAAAATGGCTAGATTTATCGAATTAGTTCATAGAACAAAATCTGCTTAAAAATGCATTTTTTACAAGATGCGCTACATAAGAAAGATCCTCCCATCGAAAAAAAATTATTGAGCGCAGCGCCATCTACATATTGAACTATTTAAAACCAATTTATATCTAAAACTGAAGCTCTCTTGGTGCTCTGTGAACTGGCTTCTACAAAATTAAAATATCTCTATTACTTACCAAAATTTCTTGCCTGCGAGATTTTATTGGTACACCCTGTATATTTAAAAATAATCTCAAAATATGAAGAAAAGTCAGCTGACTATAACTAATAATGTTTATAAATGGTTTTCAACGTATTAAAGACAAAACAAATATTACAATAACTAAAATATTCATTAATAGTTGTAGTGCTTGCAAACAGTATGATATTGATAATAATAACCACACTTAATATAAAACCAAATAAAAAAAACAGCGATATTAGCGCTTGTACAAAGTTTTGATCCGAACTTACCAACGATAAAATTATTGGAAAAAGTGAAAACCCTTTTCAAATTAACACCAGCCGCCACTGAATAGAACCAATTATTATTTCTGTAGGAAGTAAGGAAACTGATGATGACTCCTTATCGGGAGAAAGTGACTTATTTGTTTAGGTATGTAACTCTATGTTTATATTAATTATAATAAGTTAATATAACGCTGGTTTCCGAAATAAAAACAAACAAATTTATATAGAATCGCCCCGTATTTCTAAAAACGAATATGAATGTTATATGAGAAAATATTTTTTTGCAAATTTTTTTTTTAGTAGGTATACCTATCATATAAATTTGGTTGTGTGAATATTTATTATAAAATTTTAAAAAAATGTCCTAACCTTATATCTAGTATACTATTTTTATAAAACTAAATGTGGGTACTTAATATTAACAGTTTATTATTTTTTATATTAAAGTAATTTCGTATTCCCCGTCAATGAGGTATAGAATTATTGATTAATCCCTTAGGGTTTGCTCATTTACATTTTATGATGTATTGTATTCGAGATTTTTCCGGGTGGTCATACTAAAATCAAGTGAAAATTCAGATAAGATTTATTGTTTTCTGCTTTGAACAATCCTGTATATAAAAACTGTGCTATCATGAATTTTCAAATAAACTACATCTTTTCTTTGATGGGATTCAAACCCGGGTACCTTGAATTTGAAAGTCCGGACTCTAACCATTGAGCTATCTACCCTCTGGTGTTATAGTTATTAACGGCGTTTCCTTTACATTTTTGATGAGACGGGTAAAATTAATAATCAATGCCATAGGGTTGCTTTTCTTGAATTCGAAAGAATATAAAATAGCTCTTTTCTCTATATCTAGAATGTACAGAATTTGTTTTTCGGTCTTATGCCTCCCTCAAACTTTCTACTCCTTCATATTCAAGAATACCCAGAAAATTTAAACATTAAAAGGCTAGCTAATTCTACAGGCAACTAATATTTCTAAAACCTTGATTAAGTTCCAAAAGGATATAAAAAATATACAATAAAAAACTTGTTCAATCCGGTCCTGATCTCAGAAAGCAGGATAACCAATCCAATGCAAACAAAGTGAGTGTTAAATCGAATGAAATGCATCAGTTTCCACTTCCATGTTTGGTTCCGGATGGTGACTCCCTAATAGACAACCAGTTTAAATGTGACTTATGTTCCTACACCCTCAAAATAATCACTTTATTTTATCTCGCCATGGCTTTTTATAGGCTTTTTACTCGCTCAAATTCTAATTAAAATGACAAAGGGAGCGTTTACTAACAGTATTTAATATCTGCTTGCAGTAGCCCTGGATGATAACATAGAAGAGGGTGGACAGGAAATTGAGGAAAATGAAATGTACTAATCGGAATTTTTTTAAATTAAATTATTGTTATATATCTCATCAAATTGTGTCTGAGTGTATACCAATAATATAAAAAAAATGTAGCATTCTGTCAATTATCTCGATAAAAATAAACTGAAAATCACTAATTAGATCAATACATCAAATATACAGGACTTATCAATTATAGTATCATTAATAATTGTTCATATACATTGTCCTTAGGAAAAGGACACAGAACAACTGAAGATTCTCTGATTAAAAATAAGACGATTAAATAAAACATGCTTACTCGTTTTTAAAATACGGGATGTTAAAGTTGAAAATTCAAAAATTATTATGGCTATTTGTTTTTTCATATTTCACTCTTAGATAAAAGAGACCAGAGATATATCATACACCGGTGTTTAACCTGCGCAAATGTTGCCAATTTCTAAAGAAAGGTTAACGGAGTGGGGGAACTGGGCAGGGACCCGAACTCTGTGACAGGGACCGGACTTTGTTTATTAGCATCATAATGAACTATCAAATTTATTTAAAATATACGTTTAATGGAATTTTGTATTATGAAATAAAGGCCCCGCAGGTTTCTTATAGAAATTGGGTTTCGGTGGATTTTTTTAAATTTTTGATATGATGTAGTCCATGTCATTCTCAACAAATGTTGTCTGCTTGGGGGCGTTAAAATCACCCATTTTTAAAAATAGACCATTTATTTTGAAAGCCTGGAAAAATATATTTGCAAGTTTTATTTTAGGATATGCTATAAGGGCCATTCGCACCACTATTCGTTAAGCGATAAGCTGAGGTTAAATTGACATTAAATGACATTTTCATTCGCACCGTCATTTTTCTTTTCGTTTAGTAGTAGTTATTATAAGTTTACCTAAACTGTAAATATTTGATGTTTAAGATTTTAACGAAAGAAAATTGACAGTATGTGACAGATTACGTGAAAAGAGCCATTATTTTTTTAAAATTTGGTGTCGTGTCCAAATTAAAATGGATTTACTGTTAAGGGATGATGACGATGATGAATTAGAAGCTGTTGAATTAATATTAAATGGAATACCGCGAAGAGTGTATACGAGAAGCTAATATTTTGATAGTTTCGATCCACAGACCTTTTTTCTAAGATTTCGGTTATCAAAAGAGGCTGTTTTGGAATTATTATCGCAAATAGAGAATAATTCGAAATTTCCATTTAATATGTTTGTATTAAATCCTACAATATTGGTATACATTTTGTGAGTTTATTCGATTTTTTTTAATGAATCCTATTAAAGAACAAGAAGCACTCTTGAGTAAGATATGTAGAAGTACTACTTTGAACATGATATCAATTTTCTTCAAGTTCTTGAACAATTTAGAGACCCTGACCTACCACCCCTACATGATTATGTTGCCATCAACCTCATAAATGAGTTAATAGATTACTTTGAAGCCCATGATAATAGATTTGTATAATTCTTCAATAAACATATAATTTTTAATATAACTTTTTTCTTACTAATAACTCTTGAAATAACCAAAAAACCAGTTGTTTAGTAAATATATTTTATGGTAAATACAATAGAAACGGAAAAATCGATAAATAAAGACAAAAAAAAATTATTTAGAAATCATTTATAGCAGAGACAACACGAGACGGTTAACTTCATAGCAAAAATTGATTGACATTTAGGTATAGTAGTCATCAGGGTCAGCTGGTATTTTATCTTTGTCATGT
Organism: Psylliodes chrysocephalus; assembly: GCA_927349885.1. Taxonomy (NCBI): domain Eukaryota; kingdom Metazoa; phylum Arthropoda; class Insecta; order Coleoptera; family Chrysomelidae; genus Psylliodes; species Psylliodes chrysocephalus. Next base: position 69,352,448 of record OV651813.1, read on the forward strand.
ACATTATTTCCTTATAACGTTATCTTGTTCTCATAAGCTAAAAGATAGGGAAGATGTCGCTGGTAACGTTCCAGCAATGTTGCCGTTATGAACATTTTCCAAATTTGTTTCTTTTACATTTAAATAATAATGATCTTATTTATCCATAAGTAATACTTATATTGGACTTTTAATTTCTTTATATATAATATATATAACAAAAGATGTGTTTTAAGAAATATATAGCAGGATTGTGTACAAAGATCAAAAATAAAAAGTCAATAGCACTAGAAGAAAATAAGTTTGGCGTCACAGCACGAGCATTTCACTTTGACGTCTGCCAGATTGACGTATTTCTAACCTATCATTTTATCTCCTTGTCCAATTTTTTGTTTCTATGTTTGGTGACTTTGGTGTCGTTTTACCTATATATATTTTACAATTTAACTTGTAAATTCATTTTTTTTTTGTTGTTGTTTTTCATTCATTATTAGTTACGTATATAAATTTGTTAGTTTAGTGTTTTCCCCGGTAAATGACATTTTTATCGTGGTGTTTTCATATTAGGTAGTTTTAAGTTTGTTTACAAACCCGAAGGAACTAACAATGCCCGGATCACGCCGGGATTTTGTTTAATTTCCGTAAAGTAAGTATTTCAATTTTATTGTAGAACCTTTGTGGTCTGAATGTTTATTATTGTTTAATACAGAATTTATCTTATTATTGAAATCATACTTCGTTTTATTTTCCTTTTTAATGCTTTTTATTTTGTGTGCCTAAAAAAAATGATTTTTTTTCTGATTTGATGTGCTAGTAAATGTGAATTACATATTTATTCACATTTCCAGTGCATCAAATCAGAAAAAAATCATAAAAATAATAGATAAAGTGGATCTACATATTTGAATTTCCCGCAGTTCTTCTTTTTTTAAAAAAAAATTATAATTTGACCGGTTGCTTATAAAGAAAAAGGCCACTATTAAAACAAGCTATACCAGCGCCATCGGCCTTATCTTCCAGTCCAATCGCCCAGTCAATTCTTGGTGAAAAGCAAAATTGCATTGAGTTAACCGTCTCATTAGTTGTCTCTGTTTATAGCAATAAACCATAAAACCATAAATCTAAATATCTGAAAAGCAATCTTATACGTGGGTCATGATAAAAAAAGAAGAAAATCTCATAGTTGCCAAGTATTTTATTCGTTAAATAAAGCGTTGATTAAAAGCTGTTAGTGCGAACCATCATATTATAAACTTCACGTTAAATTTATCTAAAGCTTAGTTAACGAATACTTTTATGTGGTACCCGTGCGAATGGCCCCCACCAATCTGAAAGGTCACACCAACAACAGAGGTGTCAACATTTTAAAGTAAAAAACTAGTAACAAAACTTTAAATGTCAATAGTGTGAAGAGGTGGTGCATGATTCATATTAATTTGTGCAGGTCTGTTGGCGGCATCCATAACTACATCCAATAATGTCGTCCATGGGTATTTGACATTTGGTTCATGGCGTGCAAAGCCTTAAAACCATAGTACACTTGCCACATGTGCACAAGTGCCCAAAGTTCTTGCCCCCGTTTTGCACGTGCAGTAATAACCCAATATTGGCTCATCCTCCATATTAGGGTTAAAAGCAATCCAAAGCTGGTGTTTGGAGAGCCTGGTATATCTTGAAAAAATGCGCATTCTAATAAACCCACGTTCATTAAAATGCTCATCTACATGAATAGTTTCACCATCGTCTCTCTGAAACTTGTTCTGAATGTTGGATGCAGCCAGTCCAACTTGATAGACACCTAAAATTAATTGTGCGAATTATTAAAAAAAACATCAGAAATAAAACTCCAGAATAGTATTATTGTTACCTATTGTCAAACATTTCAAATATTCCAAAGTAAGACGAGGAAAATGTGGCAGATGATTATGATTTAATTGGACCCATATGGCATTTCTCCTTATAAGTCCTTCAAATTCGACCCTTGCTTGAACAACATTTACTTCTTGTGCTTCAGCCAATTCTTCATTGGCATCTTCCATCGCAATAGGTCCATGGTATCTATAAAATATGTTTTTATCTAACAAAATAATTACCACCTATCCTATGTTATTTTGGTCCAATTATTTTGATTTAATAATACCTCAATAGAAATAAAAATCGAAGACACAAACACCTACCTATTAATTATCGCTCCGGCTATCCGAAAAAAATCACATAGGTGTACAGCATGTTGTAAAGGAATAGTGTCAGCCAATAACTTGAACATGGATTTTATATGTCCATTTCGAGCTTCCACTATCCACCTGGTCTTGGTTATCAACCGGGATGTATTAGCTTTTTCAGTAGTAAATTGGCGGTGACCATGTCTTAAAAGTGGAGGCATTATACATAAGAAACCATTTTCTTCCATAAATGAAATCGCATCACGATATCCTCAATCTAATATAAAAATATCACCCCGATTAAACCAACGCTGCATGCCTGCGTGGTCTCTTTCGTATTCATTCCGTAGTAATTGCGCATCATTATTACGGCTGTCTGAAAAGTAAGGTCCTTGTATATCCAAAATAAAACCATCTGGAGCTACCATTAACACTGGTTTTAATATATGTCTTTCTTTGTGTGTACTATACGATTGTCTTAAAACTCTAAAGTTACTGAACTTCGGAATATACGCATAAGTAGAATCAGCATATACAATTGCTTTGAAGTCATTGCGCTCAGGGTTATACAGTCTATTTGCAAAATGTGTCACATGATTTTGTATATACTGTTCTCTTGTTATTGAATTAAAACCAAGATTATCATTGACAAACCTTTGCATTAAAGATCTCCTTACTAAAGATATGATTGCACTGGTATTCTGTCTTGTGGAATAATGAAAAATAACCCGCAAAAACTCATCAGATAGACCATGATGCATCTTGCACAAAAAAGAAAGTAAATATTTTTTGCTTAAATATCCTAATATATTTCCTTCAGGCACGGGATCACGAAATGTATTCAATTCCCTAAATTGTTCTTTTGTCACAGAAAAAGTTTTTTGGAATTCTTCATCACTGCAACAGTCTTTATTACTATACATGTTTTCAGAAAACGTGTTTACATTTTTTCGCGTTTGCTGTAAAAAAATTTGTATTTGAGTACCTTTAAGAACACAAGGTCTATTTACGTAACGCAAACCAGGAAGAAGAATCTTAGGATACATATCGTCCAAATGTGCCTGACATGATTTTACATCTTCAGAAATGTAAATATTAGTTCTAATAAATGCATCAACTCTACATTCAACAGAAAGTCTATGAATGTCATTTACTTCATCACAAACAAAGCAAGTAGAATTATTTGTTTGACTTAAAACGTTGAGTCTTAGACAGAACGGATTATTTTCTAAGTCTATCAATTCTTGATTAATAGATCGACTGCAATTAATGCAAAGGCGTCTGTTATCCACATGAAGAGGAGGTCTGTTTGCAGCATTTCGCCGAATAACTGCTATTTCGCGTTTATTTACATTTTCTTCTCCATCCATTCGTGAAAGTTGCGCTGGGCGAAAAAGTCTTTCGCATACGTAGCAAGCTTCTCGATTTTGGTAAGCCATTATAATAATATCATCCAGTAAACAAATATACATATGTAAAGAGAAGACCTTTTATAGAATATTTCGTTAGCTATTATTTACTACGGACTTTTCTGTAAGAGACTATAGTAAAATGTTGAAATAGAATATTGTTAATCGAGTAAGAAATGGTACTCATTGTCTAAGAGTATTATAAAATAAGGATGTGCGCAGGCGAATACTGCAAATCAAACCTTGTAAGTTGAACATCATATTTTTTTTACGACTATCGCATAATATTAAAAATTAGTCAAAATGAGAAAATGCTGTTTTGTATTATAACCTTAGAAAAAGATATATTGAAGCTTTTTTCTTTAGGAATATTAATTAATATAGAGGATGAGTCACATAAAACTCTAGAAATGCATATGTCTGAAACCAGATAAGATTTTAAAATTTAAACCTATTAAAAGTCATTTGGTCGCTAGGAGTGGGTGATTATCGAAATAAATTATTGATCATTAATATTAATCGATTATTTTCAAACAATCTATTTTTGTTCGTATTTCCTTTAAAATCGACTACTTGATTATCTTTAAAAAATCAAAAATAATAGATTAATTAAAAAGCCAATCAACCGATAAATCAGTGTTTACAAAAAATAAACGAATTATCGTTTATTTTAAATAATCGATTATTTTTAAATAATCTATTTTTTTTTCGTAATTCCATTAAAACAGATTATTTGATAATCTTTGAAAAATCTAAAATAATCGATTAATCAAAAATAATCGATTAATTAAAAAGTCGAATAATCGATAAAACGATTTTTCCTTTAAAATAAATTAGGTATTCGATCATTTTTGAAACTTCGAAAATAATTGATTAAGGGAAAATAACCAATTAATTAAGAAGCCGATTCTACGATAAATCTATTTTCCAAAAAAATAACTGAATTATCGATTATTTTCAAATAATCCTTTTGTTTTCATATTTCATTTAAAATTGATTATTAGATTATCTATGAAAAATCGAAAATAATAATTAATAAAAAGCTGATTGACCGATAAATCGATAATTCTAAAAAATAACCGAAATATCAATTATATAAAATAACCGATTATATTCGATCAATCGATTATTTTCCAATAATAATCTAGTTTTTCGCATTTCTTTTAAAACAAATTATTCGAATACCTTTGAAAAATTGAAAATAATCGATTAATCGAAAATATTCGGTTAATCGAAAATAACCGATTAAGCAAAAATAACCAATTAATTAAGAAGCCGATTCTACGATAAATCGATTTAAAAAAAAAATAATCGAATTATTGATTATTTACAAATAATCCTTTTCTTTTTTCATATTCCTTTTAAAATTGATTATTTAATTTTCTTTGAAAAATTGAAAATAATCGATTAATAAAAAGCTGATTTACCGATAAATCGATAATTCTAAAAAATAACCGAAATATCGATTAAATAAT